>JAOQMM010000172.1:4283639-4295496 GCA_027563515.1 Erythroxylum platyclados | reverse complement strand
AGAATAAAGGGTATAATTGGTTTTTTACCTATTAATTTTTAGCTGATCATTCAAAAAGCTCCTCCTATTGAGCTTTTCAGAAATCAGCTTGTTGGAGTAAATAAGCCATCCAATCAGCTACTTACCAAACACCCTCATTAGCTTTTTAAGATAGTCAACCAGCTAATTTGTGTCAAACAGCTAAAAAACAGCTGATAAGCTGTTTACCAAACACAGCCATAATCATTATCACTATTGGAGCAGCATTTTCTGTAATAATTTTTTATTTATTAACTTAATGGTCTCTTTGTAAAATATAAAAAAAAAAATACGTATAATTGATGATCTTCCTCTTAACTTGTAAAACATGAAGTTATGTATGTTGGGATTTACCACTTGTCCTACTGAGGATAGATCTTTTGTTTCAATTATTCTGTTCTAACTCTGTTTTCGTCCAATGACATTATTTTAGGACAAAAATAAGATTAGAATAAAATATTTGAGACAGAGAATTTAATGCTTGCCCCTCTAAGGATTTTGGTCATATTAATTAAGAGGGGCCTATTTAATTGTAATATCTAGGGCAAACAATGTCTATTTATACATGCTGGCGAGCATTAATGTGTAGCTAAAAAAATAAAATTTAAAAATTATTTAATAATATCCCTTCATAAATTGCAATTAAAGTTTGAAATTGGTTTATTTTATTTATTAAAATAATATAATTCTTTAAGATTCCAAATAAATATAAAATCAGATATGCTTAAAAGCATAGTGGTTACATATTCTTAATTTATTAAAAAATATATAATTCGAAAAAGATTAATGTTGGAATAATGAGAAAAGAAAGCAAGCACTAAAGCAGTAGTTGATTGGAAGAAGGCCCCATTCAATGCCCCATGTTTTAATCTGATATTCCCAAAGCAGATCCTCTCTGTCTGTCTCTCTAAAAGAATCTGTTTGACTTTCTCTCTATGTTTTCCCCCTTTTCTCTGTAAACCCTAATCAAAAGCATTGTTCTTTTTCTCTGCCTGAGGCTGAGGACCAAAAAGCTTAGAGAAGCTCTTAATTCAACACAACAATGGTATTCCCACTCTCTGCTTCTCTAACCCTAACGCTATTAGTCGTACTACCTTTCGTGTATGGGAACTCTGAAGGAGACGCTCTTTACACTCTGAGGAAGAGCTTGTCGGATCCGGATAGCGTGCTTCAGAGCTGGGATCCCACCCTCGTTAACCCCTGTACTTGGTTCCATATCACCTGCAACCAAGACAATCGTGTTACTAGAGTGTAATCATTTCTGTTCTTACACCGCTTTTTTTCTGCTGGTTTATGTCTCATTTTATGCTTATTTATATTCTTAGATCTGTTTTGTCCTGATAGATGTTATCTTGCTTGTACTTGTGGGCTATTTCTACAATTTCAGTAATTTGCCTTTTAACTTAGTATTTTTGCAATTTTTTTAGTATCAATTTTCCCCTTGAAATTTAAATTATTGTTTTCTTTGTTTCTTTTTTTCTTTCTGCGTTTTGATCGTAACATACTTTTTGACCTTTATTGGCAAAAATTAGCTTCGTTTTTGTGGGAGGAGCTAGTTCATCAAGGGATTAGGCTTAGAGGATCATTTTTCAATCTCTTTATGTTTTGATTATGTGAGTATTTGATGAAAATTGTATCCCGTTAAATGATTTTTGTTGTTTTGTTGTTGTGATGCTAGGCTTCTTGCGAAATTGTTCTACTTTAATGCTTAATGTATTTATTATTGTTCATTTTTGAGTTGACGTTGCAAGACTACTATTTGGCTGTTGGAGTTCAACGGCTATTAAAGCATCTCAAGAGCTCCAGAATTAAACATAAGCAGATACACATCAATTAATTGATCTCTATGAAAGAAAAGGATTGTGATTTGTTTCTTATTGCAACTTCTCAATAATAACAGTTAAAATAAAAATCAACCCTGTGTAACTAGAGATGAAGTTTACCAAGACCAAATGGATCTGCGATTTATGAGATCACTTATGTACTTGTTGTACATTTGGAACTTCTTGAAGAAACATAAAGTATAGTCCAGTAAACACTTTCAAGACCTGGGACTAATATCCATTCACTAGTATGGACATGAACTGCAAAATGGACCTTATTACATAGGTCTAAATAGCTCACCACCTATACCGGATAAATTTGCATCGTGCATATTTGATTGGTATTGCATATCCATGAGTGCTCTTAGATTTTACTCTTACATTATCCTTTCTTTTCATTCTGCTTGCATATCCATGAATGTTCTTAGATTTTACCCTTGTGAAAGATGGTTGTTTGCGTGAATTTGGTTAATAAAATCTGAATTAACACACCTTTTGCTTCCTTGTCCTTCTCCTCCTCCTCTCTATCTCTCCTTGGCTCTGTATCATTACTGTTTGATTCGTATTGCAGCCTTAGGATATTCGGTGTCTTGACCAATACTTTTGCTTTATGATTTAAACCAAATTAGCTTCAATTTTGCTGTAATTTTCATTTTTTTTGCGCCTTGAGCCATGTGTTTTGTTGTAGAATTCAGCTTAGTGTTGTGTTTATATCCATTAATTTGGTTTTCTATTATTCTTTTGACTCGATTCTCTTACAGGGACTTGGGGAATTCAAACTTGTTTGGACGTCTAGTTCCTGAACTTGGAAATTTGGAGCATTTGCAATATCTGTATGTTTCTCTCTTCTTATTTTCAACTTAGTAGTATGTGCAAGTTATTGGATTATTTATTTTGGTTTGCAATTTATAGGAATCTGTAGGGTAGTGATCTTGTAGCTGAATGTGAATTGGTTGCAAACTTCACTTGCCTGATGTTCAAGTGTTTCATTTTCACTGGAAAAATCATGCACTGCGTTCTTATAGTTGTATGTTTTCTGCCCCTTATTTGTGGCCCTCTTGATTTAGGGAACTTTATAAAAACAACATTCAAGGGACTATACCCAGTGAGCTTGGAAAATTGAAGAGCCTCATCAGCTTGGATTTGTACAACAACAACATTACAGGGAGCATTCCTCCTTCACTTGGGAAATTGAAATCTCTTGTCTTCTTGTGAGTCCAAGTAACCCTGAAATATCTCTAGCATATTATCTTTAAAAAAATGTTTCTGTCTCAGAAGTAGCATATTTCTCAAGTATACAGTAATTTCCACTGAAAAACTGGTTGAGAGAGCTTAGACCAAGTTCTGACCGGTGAATCCATTAGGGAATGGTTAATAGATTGTTGACTTCTAACTTGTATGTTTGTGTCTAAGTGTGCTTGTGCACTTGCTTTAATAATTAGAATAGCTTATAAGCTCTAGCTTTTTTTTTTCCCCTCACAATCTTTGTTACTTGACAGACGCCTAAATGACAACCAATTGACTGGTGCAATTCCTAGGGATCTTGTTGGTATTTCAAGTCTCAAAGTTTTGTAAGTGTTCTCTCTTGAAGTGTTGTATTTTACATTTTTGGTTATTTAACCCTGGTTGATGCAAATGTTAGGAATTGGGAAGTAAAGATTATATTTGACTAACTTGCCTTTTTCTTCAGGGATGTGTCAAACAATGATTTGTGTGGGACGATACCTACCAGTGGACCTTTTGAGCACTTACCTCTGAACAAGTAGGTTTTCTGTTATTTTCATCATCCATTTGCTAGTATATTAGTTTGTTATTTTGCTTGTTCTTTTTTATTGTCATTTTTTTGTTAATGGGATGGTCTCTTTTTGTCTTCAAAATCTTATGTTTTGTTTGTGGCCTTCTTAACTCTTAAGGTGTTTAGCGCATAGAGTTACAGTGGTGCTGCACTATCTCATTTACATATTACTAGGGATTGCCATACTGACAGAGTTCTATATGAAAATTGTTACTCACTTGTCTATTTTCTTGAGAATCCATAATAGCTTCAACGTAGAAGAGTTGAATACTTTTTATGTTATTCTGGTTATTTAGCACTTTCTGGATTTGTACCTTCATTGGTAACGTTGCTGTAGGTTTTATATTGACCTTTGGTCTTTCTAAAGCAAAATGTAGTTTTCTTGCTTGTAATATAAAACAAAAGCAAAAATGTCCTCATAACTTACCAACTAGCGAAGAAAACTAACCATAAGCATCACTTCATATCACCATCGTGTGATGGTATTAAAATCCATGCTCTTGGGCAGGATGAAGTTACTTTAGAACTGTATTCAAGTGCTTGTGATGATTGAAGATGGCTGATATGCAGGACCACATAGCTCCTATAAACATGGTGACCCCATCAGTAGGTGGTGGATCACTGATGATTTTTGTGTTTGGATTTATTTGTACTAGACATCAGTGCTTGTCTCCAATCCTTAACAGATTCTGTGTGCCAGGAAATAATCCTGATGTAATGTGTATTCGGTAGAGATATTAATATAAAATTTGTGGGGTATATGTAAATTAACTGGTAGTAGGGGGAGTTGATGATTGAAGAGTCATCTGTTGAATTTCAGACTCCCGCTCTCACTTTCTCAGGGCTTTCATATGGTGATTTCTAATAGTTGGAGAGACCTCCAGTTTATGTTCTCTTTCTTGTCGACTAAGACATGTAATGTTTTTGGTATGTTGAATGCAGCTTTGAGAATAATCCTCGGCTAGAAGGTCCTGAATTGATGGGACTTGCAAGTTATGATACAAATTGCTCCTGAACAAGAGATCAAGCCGCAAAATTGTCAATTCATCATCGACATAAAAATACATGGAAGTGTGTTAGTCACTTTGTATTGGGATTGACGAAAATGCAGTCCCATGTATAAGAAGTATATGTATATTTTATGATACTGCTCAACAATCTAGCATTTGTAACTGTATCTGCATGATCTTACTCCTGAGAGATCTTCCAAAACCCGATTCTGTATTCGTATAAATGTAGTGAAGGGCTTACATATGTGCATGAACTTGCTGCTTTCATCAATCATGCTCAGTCAACTATCTGCATCGTCTATGATCATAGTTACCGCAATTACCATGAATCTCTCTTGTGCCAGAATACTCACAACGTCATTTATTTGATCCACCTCCAAGAGAATATGTTGAATGGCTACATTATATACTTTACTAATCACTCTGCTCCTTGTGAAGAAGCATGGCTTTGTGGTTTGGTGTGATTAAATACAACCTTCTTTTGAGTCCACACAACTAATACATGTCAAGGACAGGGTATCACATATTTCCATTCGTAGTGTCAATGTTTGAGATAAAAAGGCAAAATGATGTGGCTTCAGTTTACGTCTTGGTTCTGTACAGATTACCAAGATCAAGGACCGTTGGTTTGGTTTGGTTGTTTTGCATCATGCCAGACCAAGTCTAATTGAATGAATGACAATGTCTGTACGCCTTGATTATTTCAAGGATGCAGACAGATGCAGTGTGAAAATACGTTTTTTCAATGAACATGACTCACGTCTCTGTTAAAGTTCCCTTCTTTGATGGACGACACAGGAAAAGTGAAAAAGGCATCTGAACTAGTAAATAGACTACTCAACAGATATCAAACAGATTAAGAATCTTCTTGAAGAAAGAATTGAATGCAACATATTCCTATATATGTACCTATAGATTCCCAAATTATATGCGAGTACAATAAGCACTGCGAAAAAGAAAGCAATGATGGTACTTCTTGTTACTTTCATTTGATGAAATTGCGCGTGAAGGAGACTGTGAAAAACAAGCAGCTCTTTCACTGATACGGCAAAATGATTGAATTACTTAAAACAATACTTCTTTGGTGAAACTACAATATTTTTTCTAATATTAATTCAATAATGTCCTCTATACATACATACATTTATATATATATATATATTGCATTATAAAATAAAAGCAAGATGATGAAGTGTAAATCATATTCTTGAAATACTTTATATTAAATATCTCATAGGATCTTGAAAGTGATTAAAATTATATTTTTCTCCTTGAGGTGTACCATATATATACATGATTGAGTTATTGATTGTGACATAATAAATTTAGAAATTAATAAAAGAGATTAGCATTCTAGAAAGAGATACTTCATACCAATATGATATTTTGATTGATGGTAGCAAGCGGCATTTAAATAAAGGGTAAATTTTAGTGCACAAGATTATGTGCTTTATAAGAGTCAAAGAGAATTATTAATTATACTCGATATTTTTTTTAAATTTTGTAAGAGACTATTTCTGTAGTTTGAATCCGTAATTTTTTAGTTACAAAAGAATAATCTTATTAATTACGCCTTCAAAAGTTGGGCCTACCCTGTAGGCAATAGTGTATAACTATTGTCAGATTCTGCTTAACCTGTAGTTAACAATACTTTTAGCATCTCTGCTCTGCTAGACATATGTCCTTCCTATCAACTTGCTTCCATTATTATAATATTGAGTGCTCTTTCTCATTTTTGTTCACCAATGGGCCACTATTTAGCTGGTGGCCAAGATCAGGAATTATGTGCCATAAAGAAAAGGGACACATTTGATAATCTATTCCTTAGAAAAGAAGCAGTCACATGGCAATTATGCCCAAACAATGATACTTTGATTCTTACGAGCCAACAAAGAATATAAAGTAAATGATAAATATTAAATGGAAAACCATTAAAAGTTCAACACAAAATAAATTGTGTATTCTTTTTTATGAATATCTTTCTACTAATCAGAGACAAGATTGCGTACTATTGAACCTTCTCAGGCATTATGTATCAGGAAGATTTTTACTCAGAGTTGTTGTTATTGTTGTATTCTTTTTGATGAAAAAGGCTAACTGTAAAAGGTGAAACATCGCTATATAAATATATAATAACATCAATAGTTACTATCTTTTGTCAGTTCTAACTAATGGTGTCTATAGTTACTAAAAATTGTGATACACATTTAAATGGATAGTACATTATTATAAAGATACGACTGAGTCGCAAACAAATATTAAGATTGAGAACTTAAAAGTCTTATTGAGAAAGTAGTTAAGGGTAAATATTAACTTCAACACTTGCAAAAGAATAAAGACAACTGGCTTAAGATGATGCATAGGTGTCATGTGGCTGAATTTATCACACTTCTGGGATATGTTGAGGAGGTAAAGAACAAGAGCTCAAGTAAAACATGGGTAATGAGAGAACTCATAATGTAGAAGGTGAAGTGGTATTTATTTCAATGCTTGTAAAAGGGGTTAGATTAAAAATAGGGATAATAATAGGCCGGATTAAGTCTTGCTGTCTCAGGTCAGCCCGAATTATTATTATTTTTTACCCGTCAGGTCTTGGGTCTTGAGCCAAACCCGGCTTGGCTCGTTGAATTCTAGCTGAGCCTGGTTTGAACCCTTTTTACCATCCCTAATTGAAGGTTGTAGAATAATAATATGAGTAGATGGATGTTCTTTAAAAAGAATGTATAAAAAGACAGTTGTCAGCTGTCGTTAGAAAGGATGAAAATAATCAAATATTTCCTGTTGCTTGACAAAATGTGAATAATATTTATAATTACACCAAGTCCAAAACAACTAGCAATTAGTTAGCTAATTATTGCTTATTCTATTTATAGCGGAGGCTTCATGATGATGTTATTTTCCATACGAGTCAAGATCATTTATTGAAAAGCTTGTAACTTTGTTCTAAGAATCCCGATTTTTAATTCCTTACAAGCAAAAAGAGACACTTTCTTATCTCTTTACAGCGTAGACGGACCACCAAATGCTATAATTCCATGATAATATCTTTGGGGATATTACTTCAACCTCCAACAAGACTTACGAAGAGAAATTGTTCAACTTCAAATTTTGCTAATCGAATAACATTAAGGAGGTGCCTGGTTAGTTAGTACAGGAAAAAAAAAAGTAAAAAATGAAAAAAGATAGTAATGTATTATAAGTGGACGAATATTATTTTTATATTCCCTTTTGGGACAATACTCTATACTCTCAATATAATGAAAAATGAAAGTCATATTTATTTCCATTCCTCACTCATTATCATTATCATCATTAACACCCAATTGAATCCCACATTAATGCGGGATCTAGGGAGGTCTGATAGTATGCAGTCTTACTTCAACCTAAATAAAAGGCACATTTTTCACTATATTCATTATAAATTTTATTATCATTCTCTTAAGTGAACTAAGCACATCCTAAGTTTCAATTGTGAAATTGAAGGTTAACCCATAGAAATTAATAACTTAGTCAAATAATGCCCAAAGTTCCTTTAATGCTTCAACCGCCTAATTAGTTGGGTTCATCGATGGGTTACTTCAATTGCCTAATTGGGTTCATTTTATCGTCTAGCTTTAACGGGTTTTATTGGTGTTGTTTTTATGAACCTTAGTTGTGTGCTTAGTTTTATGGTTAATTTTATATTTTCATATAAGATCACAAAAATGCCTAATATTTTTCTATTTGTTTTGAGTAATGATTAAAAATCTCAATCAGTCCAACCGGTTTAACCGTAAAATCTTTAAACCTTTCAACTCTTTGATTTAGCTTTTAACTTTTTGATTTGATTTAATTTAATAACCCTTGTTATTAAAAATTTATTAGTTTATTAATTAATCAACCATTTTTTATAAATTAATAAGTTCTTATATACTAAAATAATTCAATTAATTTTCATTTAATAATATTTTTGAATTAAATTTTAAATTCTTCAATAGATAAGGATAATATCTTTTAATCATACTTTAAATTCTTTAATTTTATTTAATCTTTAACCGATTTTATGACAGTTTAATACTGATTAAACGTTTTAAACCTTGAACTTCTTGTCTTACTGGTTTAACTTTTGCTCTGGTTTTTAAAACATTGATTTTGAGTTTGTAAAATCACACTTTCAAGTGGCTGGTTAAAACTTGGTATAAACAACAACTTTTTCAAAGTTTAAATGCAACGTGATAAAAGTTGGAAGTTTAGAGAATTAAATGTACATGGAATAGAAGTTGGAATTTCAAAATAATTTTTTTCCTACGTCTTTTTAGACCCTTTATGACTATAAGGTCACATGTTTAAGTCATAAAAACAACCTATTTGTAAAATACAAAGAGAATGTTGCATACATTATGATTCTCCTTAAACTCTCGCAAAGCGGAAGAACCTTATGCACTGAGTACATTGAGTATCTTTTTAGAGAAAGAATTAAATACAATATGCATATAGATTTCGAAATTATATCTCAGCACAATCACAATGAGCATTAAGAAAACAAGAGAGGGTGTTTTAAGAATTTGATAGTTTGACAAGTTGCATAAAAATTGATGTAGTTACTTTAATTTGATGAAATAGAGCGTAAAGGAGACTCACAAAAAAAGCATATTTGTAGGCAGCTGTTTCAGACTTTCAGTAATACGGAAAAAGTTTGGAAACAGGTTTTTCTTTCTTTTTCTTTTTTCATTGTCCAACATAATAATTGAAGTAGTGCAAAAGTTAAAGGAAGACAGATTTAGTTTTATATATTTCCCTAAAGTAAAATAATATTAAATAAAATGATATAATTATTTAACACTTTTTTTTAACTAACATGGATCATTTAAAAACAGTTTCTTTATAATTTAAGGGTAAGGTTGCATACTACAAAATCTTTCTAGACTCATTCTAGCTAGATTTATATTAAATATTGTTGTTGTCATTATTTGTTTGTTTCTTTGGTGAAACTATAATATTTTTTATATATATATTATGTTAAAACGAGTTCCTGCGTTGAGAGAAGAATAGCGATTATATGATTACATTATAAAATAAAAGCGAGATGATAAAATGTAAAATATATATAATTTTGAAATACTTTAAATTAAATAGTTTATAGGATCTTGAAAAATGTTTAAAATTATAAATTTTCTCCTTGAGGTGTACCATCACATATGGGGCGTACATACGATTTAGTTATTGATTGTGATATAAAAATTTAGAAATTAATGTTTAAAAATGGGATTATATTAAAAAGCATCATTATTATTAATATTCCATTAAAGTCCCACTAAAATGTGCAATTTAGACAAGTCTAATAATACATAATTTTATTCTTATCTAATAAAAAGATAGTCTAGACGGGGATGTATCAAAGATCTTCCCCATATACTTAATAATAGCTCTCCCACATGTGATCAAAGGGGACATTAACTAATTGAATCTAACAATATTATAAACGCGGAAGATTTTCAGACTACACTTTTTACGTTTTGAAATATTAAATTTATGGAAAATAATTAGAATGATAAACGTGTAAGTTATTTTTAATATGTGATAATTTGTAATATCGGACCCATTTACTGTACCATATATTAATGTCATAAACCTTCAAAGTGTTAATGAGATTCTTTATTTCAATTACAATGTTCTAACTCTGTATTATTTAATTTTATTCACAAATTTATGTAAATTTTATGTAAATGTATAGATAAATTTTAATAAAATAAAATAGTACTAATTTACGGAACAAAAAATCTATTCCTTCAAAGTGAATGCTCGGTCCAAAAGTTGGAGGCGTTTAGGGAACCTTACTCACCAGCTGGACCACCCATTATATGTTGATTCGTAAAAAGCAGCAACTAAACTATTGTCAGCTTATGAACGTACCCTTAACCTGTTTTTTTTTGGGGTATTACCATTAATACTTTGACCATCCCTGCTAGACATATAGCATGTACTTGCCTAGCACTTTTTCCATACAGCTTGCTTATTCTTTGCTCTTCTCATTTCATTTGTGTTCATCTATGGGCCACTATTTAGCTGGTGAGCACATGACCCTAAATTAGATTCCAAGATCAGTATTATGTACCCATTGAAAGAAAGGGAAAAAAAATCATTAGATATAGACAATGATCACATGGCAACTTATGCCAAATAGTGAAACTTTGGTACTTTACCAAGTCAATCAATAATATAAAGCAAACGGAAAATTGTTATTAAATAGAAAATCATAAAAAGTTGAAAAGAAAGAAGTTAATAAACTATATATTATTTTTGATAAATAAGGCTAAGTAAAAGGTCTGTGTTTATTATTTATAATAAAATAGCAAACAAGACAAAATTAAATGAACTTCTATATCAGTAATCATTACCATCAAAGTTGTAAATGATGAAATTTACAATGCATTATATAAGTATATAATAACAACAACAGTTACTGGTTACTATTAATTTCAATTCCAGTCCATAGTCGTCAGGATGCACAATAAAATTTAATATTTTAAAAACGGAACTGAAAGTTAAACCATATTTAAGATTTAAAAAATTTAACTAGTATTAAACAGTCATAAAATCAGTTAAAGATAAAATAAAATTAAAAATTAAAAGATATTGACCTTAATTAACGAATAATTTGAAGTTTAATTAAAAAATATATTGTTAATAAAAATTAATTGATTTATTTTAGTTTATAAGAATTTATTAATTTATAAAAATTGACTAATTAATTAATAAATTGATCCGTTTTTAATAATAAAAGTTATTAAAATAAATTAAACCGAAAAGTTAAAAACTAAATAAAACAATTAAACAATTCAAAATTTTTATGATCAAATCAATCTACCTGGTCGAACAGTTAGATACACCGGTATCTATAAAACACCAAGCTAACACTAATTAATGGCTAATCAATCAAACCGATTTTAATATATACGTATTATCCATCGTCTGCTAGTGCACCATATTTCATAGGAAGCTTCAGAGTTCAAGACTTCATCTCTATGTCTCTTGTTAGAAGTCCCACTCCAGCCATCACCTTATGGGGCATTTGTTGCTTGTGTTTGATCCAATTTTCTGTGGCGTCCAAGGTCAGGCACTTCAAATGGGAAGTAGAGTACATGTTTTGGTCTTAAAACAGCCCGTTGGCACGATCACTAGGCACCTTCAGTGAGAAAATAATTCATTGCCACATGTTGGATGGGAAAAAC
>JAOQMM010000172.1:4253310-4265303 GCA_027563515.1 Erythroxylum platyclados | reverse complement strand
GGTATTAGTTGAATAAAAAGGGAATGAAGCTTTTAGCTTATGGTACACCGTTAGGCTTGATAAGAGTTATTATACCGATATGTTTATAGCGGTTAACCTAGTACAGGAAAGCGATGTAGAACCAACTCCATAACTAGCAGTTAACCAGTCACTGGAAAGCGATGTAGAACCAGCTCCATGACTTTATTAGCCAAGATAGCACGGGAAAGCGATGTAGAACCAGCTTCGTATCCTTATTAGCCAAAAATCGTTACGGGTAAGCGATGTAGAACTAGCTTCATAACTAGTGGTTAGCTAGTCACGGGTAAGCGATGCAGAACAAGCTCCGTGTCTTTATGCTTAAGGGTACCATATGGTAAAGAATTAGTAGGAGGCTATGTCGTATAAGAGAGTTTATGACTATAATATTGCCGCGATTAGCTACTTTAAAAGTAGAATGAGAGATACATGTTTCTTTTTTTGTAGTATTGTATCTTAAGAAATGAAATGAAATTATTTAGGGAGGTTTAAATTGTTAATTATGATATGCATAAGATTATTAGCACTCACTGAGCTCGTTTAGCTCACACTATATTTTATGTTTTCAAAATAAAACCTCCCAGGTGCATGCTCAGGGGCTTCAGTAGTAAGGACTCTACCTCACGACTAGTTAACTTCATCACATGCTGCTGTGTAGGCATTTGGCTTTGTAAATGTTTTTGTGAACATTTGCATCATGAATATTTTTGAACTATATTTTGTGTAAAGAATGCATGTACATAAAGGTTTTTAAGTTAAATGTATGAATATGTTTGAGTCTTTGTTTAAGATTATTAAAGTGATTGTTGATATTGCTTGTGAATGGACTTTTAGTCCAAATTTTGTGATGAGGATTTTGAGATGATTACAGAAGTGTTTTCCAATTTTGCAGGCTTTTTGAAAATTTTGGGTAGGTCAAAATACAGTTGTGGTGCTGAAATATTTAACCAAAAAAAACTTCAGTGCTTATATCTTTTTAATTTTAAGGCTTTTCGATTAAAGAAAGCAATAGGCTTAACTCCACGGGAACTTTCCAGTTATATCAGATATCAACTGGGGGTTACCGTGGGGTGTCAGGCAAGCCGCCTAGTCATTTCAGGATAGGGGTCTGTCAATAATAATAATAATAATAATAATAAATATTATTGTTACTACTACTACTTTCTTTCTCCTTATTAATCAAGTTGAAGTTTTGGGTATTAGTGTTTAGTGAAGGAAAAGCAATAATAAAAAATGGCAAATTGAGTAATTTGTAATAACTTTTTGACACAATTGTCTTTTCATCCCTTAATTTCTTAGCCGCTTGAGCAAAACACTCCTCATAGAAGCATTGTCAAAAACAGTGGATTTGGCAATATTTTAGCAAAATGTTAAATATAACTTTAACGATTATTCTACTTATATCTTTTAGGCAAAAATACATTTAACCTCCCTGTGTTTTATCTTTTGGTATGTTATGCCCCATCTATTTTAAAAATGGATTTATTACCCCCTTTGATCACCAGTCAAAAGAGCTTAGAATTCAAAAAAACTTTTTTATTCCTGTATTATCATGATATCATCACAACTATACATGTTGCATTTTTTGGACAAAAATACCCTTTTAGTCTTTTGTTAACTAAAATAAATTAAACCTCTATATTTTTTTATTGTTAACGATCAAAATATAATCTATATTTACAATAATTTTTATTTTTTTCAAAAATAAAAATTATTGTAAATATAGATTACATTTTGATCGTTAACAATAAAAAAAGGAAAAATTACCAAAAATAATATTGTCTTCACAATTTTATTTCATGACCATTAATTTATGGAAAAAATTAAAAAAAGAAAATTTATTTATGTAACAAATTTTAAAAAAAGAAAGAAAATTTATTAAAAGTGTCTTTTTTCATAATTGTACGTTCTAACAGTCAATTGATTAAAAAAATTACAAATTTTTGTTTGTAGGTTACTTTCTCACCATTACTTCACAAAAAAAGAAAAATAATTGAAAATGTCATTTTCTTCAAAAAAAAAAAAAGAGGTTTCTTTTCCTATAAACCTTTTCAAATCTTATTGAATTTGTTCATTTTAAGATTAAAAAAAAAAAGGAGACTCGAGATAATTCCCTTTGATTCCAATTTTCTTCTCAATAGAGTTGATTGCCTCCGTAGTCATTCCCTCCAAAATAACCCAGGATAGTTTGAGCAGCTCACAGTTTTTTTTTTGGGGCCATGAGGGTAGACTGGAAATAACAATAAAAAGTAATGGATAAAAAAGTCTTTTTGGATTTTAAACTCTTTTGACTGGTGGTCAAAGAGGGTAATAAGTTCATTTTTAAAATAGAAAGGGAAATAACATACCAAGAGGTAAAACACAGGAAAGTTAAATGTATTTTTGCCTATTTTTTATAAGAGTGCATAGGTAAATTATTATGAAAAGATTTTAAACTACATTCTAATTGTTAAATATATTTGATTTTAATTTTATAATAACAAGACATCAGGGTCACATATAAAGTAGTAATATTTGGCATCATGAAATGAGTTTTGTAATAAAATTAATTTATTAAAAACTATAATTTTAAATAAACATAAAATGAACTTTTATGTTTATTAAAAGGCCAAAAGGGTTAATTAGCCCCTAACATTTTTACAGATGTACAAACTAGACCCTAACGTTTCAGAGTGTTCAAATTGAATCTTAAAGTTTATCAAGCGTTCAAATTAGACCCCAAGGTTTGGAAACCATTCAAATTGGACCCTGAGCACTGACATCGTAAGGGCACCGTCAGTCATCTGTTGACGTGGCTTGTTAAATACTGACGTGAAATATTTTTTTTAATTTCTGTGGATGTGGGACCTATCGTTGTTGATGTGGCATAGAGGTGGGTCCCACATCAACTCCAAAAACGCTGTGTAACGAATACGAGACGGAGCGTTTTGTGGAAGGCAAACGCTATTTTTGGAGAAGCCCCTCCTCCCTCACACGCACCATTTTCCTCTTCCTTAATCCCTAATCCCTAATTTTCCATCCACAAACATCACCACACAGTATGCTCTTCTTCCATAATCCCTAATCTCCCATCGACATTCCCTAATAAACGTAACGTTTTCTTCTTCCTAAATCCATAATCTCCCATCTTCTTCCCACACAATCCCTCATCTTGCGCTTCTTTCCTCTTCTTCTCTGTGTGTTCTTCCTCATACGACATCTCATCATGGTAGGTCATTGTTGTCTGCCTTTTATGTTTTCTGTGGTCCCCTAAAGATACTTATTTGTTTTCATTGTTGTCTGCCTCAGATTATGCTTGTTTGTTTATGATTGTATGCCATGGTCTTCTATGGTTGTTGTGGTGTTGGATGTAAGTCGTAGTCTCCTACGGTTGTTGTTGAAGTTGGTGCACCAGTATAGGCCTCATTAAATATCTAGAATGGCGTCTTCAATTTTTGCTCAATGCATCCACTTGTATGTTGAGTTATTGGGTCAGCTTAATATGGATCTCATTTATGTAGGCTTCCAATTTTCTTTTAATAGATATGGCTAGTGGAACTTTATAAAGGATGTCTATGACTCCATTAACTCTCCTTGGATAATTTTGGGTGACTTCAATAGTAAACTTCTTGCATTTGAAGCTGTACTATGGTTATGAAATGAATAATAGGTCTAAAAGTGTCAACTCATGGCTCACTTATGAAGCGAAAGTCAAGAGTTTTGTGGCTATAAGTTTTTCCATAAAATGGTTTAGGCATGAAGGAATAATAATATAATCACCTCACTAAGGCTAGAGGATGGTAGTGCTATTTGTAACAAATCTCAGGAACATGCATTGGAATGTTTAAATGTATACTTAAAGAAGATAATTATGGCTATAAGTTTTTCCATAAAGTGCTTTAGGCATGAAGGAATAATAACATAATCACCTCATTAAGGTTAGAGGATGGTAGTGCTATTTGTAACCAATCTCAGGAACATGCATTGGAATATTTAAATATATACTTAAAAGAGATAATAGTAACTACAAGTTTTTCCATAAAGTGCTTTAGGCATGAAGGAAAAATAACATAATCACCTCACTAAGGCTAGAGCATGGTAGTGTTATTTGTAACCAATCTCAGCTTCTGGAACATGCATTTGAATATTTAAATGTATGCTTTTTGGTGAAGTATCCATTATATTGTTGATAATATCATTTAAATGTATGCTTTTTGGTGATACACTTGACTCTATAAATTTGTTGTGAACAGGTATATGATGACTGAACATGGAAGCATAAGGTTATTTTATGGTGGAAAGTTTGTTGTAAAGCTAGAGTTGAAATATGTTGATGGGGAATCAAGTATTTTTGATAAAGTAAACCTGGATTTTGTTAGGTATAAGCAAATATGTGAGATGGGGAAGGAGTTAGGATAGCTTCAAGTCGATAAGGCCTATTACAGAGAACTTGGTTTTGAGTTTAGTGAGTCTTTGAAGTTGATTGAGTCAAATAAAAGTTATCTACGGCTTATCAATCTGATGAAAATTCACAAAATCATTGATATATATGTAACATATATGTTAGACACACTATCATTTGTCCCTAACATATTGCCTATATCTAGAGGAGAGGATGGAGATGGAAAGGGTGAGGAAGAAAATTGTGGAGCCACAGAAGGTGTTAGTACTGAAGGTGTTGGTTTAGGAGTTGATGCACAGGTGGATGATGATGATGATGAGCATGATGATGGTTTCATACATGTTCAAATTCCCGATGACTATGAACCAATTGAAATTGAGTTGATAGATTTTGGTAGTTCTATTGGTAATGATCAATATCCTAGCGAAAAAGAGCTTGGTGAGGCGTTACGAAGACCAAGTAGTAGCATTAGGCATAATCCATCCGATGCTGAACCAAATTAAAGATTAGGAATGGAGTTTGACTCTGCAAAAGCATTTAAAGAGTCTGTTGTGAATTATGCAGTGCAGACAGGCTATAATGTCAAGTTTAAGAAAATTGAAAGACATAGGATAAGAGTGAGATGTATTGAGGGATGCCCATGGGAGTTGTATGTCGTTTCTTTCAAGATTGAATACTGTTAATGACATGTTTATTTGTATGTTGGTAGCTCTTAGCATAGTCGTAAACAGAAGTTTGGAGAAGTTGATCCACATTCATTCAAACTGCCTTTCGAACCAAAAGGTCTGAAGTTCAAAGGACAACCTAGCATAACTTCTTAATGGTTACAAAATGAAGCAATAAGGCGGAGATCATCAAGAAATCAACCAATACATGATCAACCTTCTTAGTCAAGTGTAAATGAGGGAAGCAATGTGGTTGACTTGCATACTTTACATTAATGTTGTGTATATGGACGAATAGATAGCATAATTTTTATATATAAATGAATTGTGATGTAATCACTTTACTGATATTATCACTTTTATATATAATCACATTTGGACATGTTACTCTAATTGTTTATTTTGATATATATTTTTGTATTTAATTGTTTATGATAAGGTCATATGAACAATTAAAGCAACTTCATAAATAACAAAACAATAAATAAAAAACATAGTGCACAATATATCAGTGAAAGAAGGAGTTTTCATTCTTATAACCCAAGTTTTTAAAAAAAACATAGTACATTTTACTTCTACTTGTCTGGAACAAACCATATTTTTAAACTCATCATAAGTACAAAAACTCCTATAATAATCAGTATAACTAATCTCAACTCATTTTTCTCTTTTTTCAGCAAAACAGTGTCTTCTTTCATTAGTTTTATTTGCTCCTCAACTTTGAACATTGAATGTGATTCAATTATGCTTCGTTCAGCCTCATGCTTCAAACGATCTACTTCTTTCTTCAGGTTATAAATTACTTCAGTATCTCTGTCGCTAAATTTGTCATTTTACCACTTAAAAATTTCACATTTTCTAACCTGAAAGATCATTAATAATTATAAGGCAAAAACATTAAAAATATATACAAACAATTTTAACTTATCAACAAAAAATAAGCTTACCCGATATTTGTGGCATCCATAAAATCTTCTTCCTGGGTTTTTTTCACTCCATGAGGTTCTTAATGAAGCCCTTAAACCACAATAACAAACCACATTATCATTATTTGAATTTAATGTAGTGTTATGAAGCTCTTAAACCACAATAACAAACCACATTATCATCATTTGAATTTAATGTAGTGTTAGTTGAAGACGTCACGTCCATATCTTTGGATAGTTGTTGCAAATTTATATGAGTACTTTTACTTCTTTTAATCAAAGGTCGAAACAATATGTCAACAATCTCAAATAACTCCATACATAAATCATTCATATATGTCATATATTTTCAAACAATGTGTTAAGAGTAAAAGGCATCAATTGGTTTCACCAAATTCATTAAAATTTTCCTAGACCTCATTCTATTAATTTTCTTTATTAAAAATGTAACAAGTTTTACACTTGATGAACTTTCTCCACATAAAAAGACATAAGACTTTAGCCTTTAGTCTTATGTCTACCCTCAAACATATACAAATCTCTCATGTTTCCATCTATGTTAGTCAAGATTTTCCAAGATATTCACAAGTGTATCCGGTAAGAGCAAATGGCCTAAATCTAAAAAAAGTCCAAAATTCCAATGCAAACTTTGGAAATAAGTCCATAATTAAATTAAATCCTCCTTTATAATTAGTTCAAACACCCATAGATGGCTCCCACCTTCTTGTTGTTGTTTTTAGGAAAGGTACTAGAGAGTGTACTAAAAGACCACTATACACATGTCACCAGCAACCATGTTTAGGCATTTCATGGTTAGTCAACTGTATGTAACCATAGATTACTTGAAGCTATCTACTATTCAACACTACATAAAAGATTTGGAGTGTAGCTTCCTAATAATCTATGGTCTATTAGTTACCTTACAAATGAACTTAATTGTAAAGTTTAATTCTATCCTATGCATTTTCCATTTTGGGAACCAAGCATAGTGAAGATGATTGACTATACTAGATTGCAAGATTGTTTGCATGTGTTACATAGAAGCAGTCAGGTTTGCTATGTATGTGCTACATAGGAGTAGTCACTCACTGTTGTCTTCTAAGACTCAAGCCATGATAGGAGATTAAATGTCTGCTAACCAATAGTTGATTCAAGGGTTAATTATAAAAAAAACCCGAAACTTTCATCAATTTTTTAATTATGACCCGAACTTTAAAAACTAGTAATAAAATGCCCAAACTTTCAAAATTTTTCAATTCTAGCCCAAAATTCAAAAAGTAGTAATAAAATGCTCAAACTTGTAATTTTCTTCAATTCTAGCCCGACGTTATCTGTTGTTCTCCTGATGCCTAAACTTTTAGCCCTTTGTTTTTTGTTTGTTCTTCTAACGCTTCAAACTACACTCGCATTACAAATTACTGATCAATAAGCTCTTTGTTTTTAATTCATTTTCCTGATGTCCTTATTGTGAGGGTGTCGAAGTTGTGTAATCTGAAAATTGAAGGGTGAGGGCATCGAGAGAACAAACTGAAAATGAAGGAAAAAACTGAAATCAAAGCATAAGGTCATCAGGGTTGTGTAATCTGATTAGGTCATTTTTAACCAACAACGTCGTTTCATTAATCTTCATTTATTGTGTTAATTTTGGTTGACGTGTATTAGTAGTTAAGGTTTCTAAAACACGTGGCAAGTTACGTCAGCAAACTTAACAGAAATACTAACGCTAGGTTAGAATTGAAAAAAATTGAAAGTTTAAGCATTTTATTGTTACTTTTTGAAGTTCAGACTAGAATTGAAAAAAATTGAAAGTTTTGGCATTTTATTGCTACATTTTAAAGTTTGGGCTATAATTGAAAAATTGACAAAAGTTTGAGCTGTTTTTGATAATTAACCCTTGATTCAATTACATAAGAGATTAGAACATCCATCGTTTAGTGCTTTAAACAGATAACAACCAAAGTTGTTTAAATAGTGCAATTTCAATTTACTATTTTTTAATGCTTGTGAAATTTCCAAACACAAAAGACATTCTTATCCTTTGAATGTCCTGAAAGTCTGCTAGGGTGATGCAATACCCTCAGTTGTATTTTTTATTAATAGAATGCCTTTGAAATCTTACAACTAATATGGCAACACTGATAAAACAACATAGCAGCAGATAGTGAAAAATGGTTGGTCTATTCATCGACAATAAGTGGAGGCAGACCAAATAAAATAAAAACAAAAGCAAAAATACCACTATGAAGTAGACAACAATGGACCACAATGAAATGTCCTCAAAGTTTACTAGGGTGACGTGGTACTCTCAGTTGTATTTTTTATTAATAGAATAACTTTGAAATCTTACAACTAATAAGGAAACACTGATAAAACAACATAAAAGCAGATGATGCAAAATGGTTAGTGTATTTATCGACAATAAGTGGAGGTAGACCAAATAAAATAAAAACAAAAGCAAAAATACCACGATGAGGCAGACAACAATGGACACATACAAGTAGATTTAGGGGACTACAAAAAACATAAAAGGTAGATAACAATGACCTACCACGATGTGATGTCGTCTGAGGAAGAACACATAAGGAAGAAGAGGGAAGAAGCGTGAGATGAGGGATTATGTGAGAAGAAGATGGGAGATTAGGGATTAGGAAAGAAGAAAACGCTACGTCTATTAGGGAATGTCAATGGGAGATTAAGGATTATGGAAGAAGAGCATGCTATGTGGTGATGTCTGTAGATGGCAGATTAGGGATTAGGGATTAGGAAAGAGGAAAACGATGCATGTGAGGGAGGAGGGGCTCCTCCAAAAACTTTGCGTCTGCCATACACAAAATGCTCCGTCTCGTATTCGTCCAAAAACATTGCGACAGTTGATGTGGAACCCACCTCCATGCCACGTCAGCGACAATAAGTCCCACATCCAAAGAAATTAAAATGATATTCCACATCAGTATTTGATGGGCCACGTCAATAGATGATTGACGCTACCCTTATGGCGTTAATGCTTAAGGTCCAATTTGAATAGTTTCCAAATCTTGAGGTCTAATTTAAACGTTTAACAAACTTCAGGATTCAATTTAAACACTCTGAAACATTATAATATACCGTCGTCGTGAAAATATTGGGGACTAATTAGCCTTTGACCTTTATTAAAAGCCTAGAATCTTCAGATGCACGTGTCCCAATTCTAATATATTGCGAAAGGACTATATCACCGGCATAACGAAACTAGTAGGCCCCACACAGGCAGGTCTAATAAAAATATCACGAAAAGACGAAGAGGACCCAGAACCCTCCAATCAAAATATCTAGGACAAAATATCACTCCCCGTGGAGTCTCTAAGAAGGCAAATAGGTTCCGGAACATTCTGGAGATGACTGTCTGCCCGTCTCATGTTATTTGTGCCACATATTCAGATTTTTTTTTTCCCAAACATCGCTTTTTCAAACTATCCTCAGGCCTCATTAGCTATTACCATTATTATATATATCACTGCATGTATACCTATGCACATGTACCCAACGCGTTTTACTATCATTCCATCTTCGACGACCTTTTCGTAGCTTAGCTTATGAACGTTGTGGAGAGGTGATCATCTTTGGTGGGTAGTGATATGGACTTCACAGGGGAAGAGCTTGGTACAGGGTCTTATTATACGGTTCTGGGTGTGAGTTCCGAGTCTTCCATTGATGAAATAAAGCGTGCTTATCGTAAGATGGCAATGGTAAAGTTCTGGTTTTTGGGTTCATTTTCATTGTTTCGCTTGGTCTTTTAGTAATGGGGCTTCGCTAATGGTTAATGGTTGGTGGGTGATATTGCAGCAATGGCATCCAGATAGGTGGACGAGAACGCCTTCTCTGTTGAGTCAAGCAAAACGAAAGTTCCAGCAAATCCAAGAGGCTTATTCAGGTAATTAAGGTTGTTAAATGAGATTGCGTTGTTTGAGAACTTGCAATGGTATTTTGCCAATTTGTTTTGTTGGTTTAGGGTTATGTCTCTGATTGGTTATTTTTGACAACAGTTCTGTCAGACAAGAGGAAGAGAACGTTGTACGATGCTGGATTGTATGACTCTGAAGATGAACAAGATGAGGTGAGTGTCGTAATTGGATTCTAATGATTGGTTTATCCTCCACCTTCTCGGTTCATCTAACGCTCGGGTTTTGTGATATTTGTTTTATTTCAGGGGTTCTGTGATTTTCTGCAAGATTTGATGGCGCTGATGGCTCAGGATAGGAAGGAGGTACGGTCTTCACTTCTTTGGAAGTTGCGCTTTGTAATTTGATTTCCTTCCAGAGAACTAATTGACCAATTTTGATTTGGAGCAACTGTAAATATATCATAACTACAGATTTTCTGTTAGTCTTAGTAATTTTGTGCATACAAGCTAGGGATCATCATTTTGAGATGTTGTGCATGCCTGTTTTGTGATTATTAGATGATGCAGGAGCTTAGGAATATCGCTTTTGGCCAATCCCATTTGCCACTCGAGGAAATATGGCTGAAATTTTGATGGAATATATTAACTTATATCTTTCTCTGCTAAGAGAATTGCAGTTTGGTGGAAGAACTTCAGTTTTTCAAAATTAGGTCTTTAATCAGTTTAAGGTTGGAAGAAACATTACTAGCTGACATGGGTTTAAGTTGGTGAGCAATTTTGGCAATTTCATTTGATTCTGGGGATACGTTAGAGGCGAATAATGAAGCAGGAGAAAAATTTCCTAAACAAGTCCATCCTTTTTCAGGCTTAAACCAATGTGCTGCTTGATTAATGGAGGAGAGAGTGCAAAATACGACTTTCCATTGTCAGTATAACTACAATAGTTAACATGTGTTGAATGAATTGTTAGGAATCTTTTGCTTCCATCAACATATGCTCATCCCATTGATAACTGAGACGGTGGCTTCTTTTACGCAGGAAAAGAATTACAGTATAGAGGAACTGCAGGCCATGCTAATAGAAATGGCACAAGGGTTCAATCAGTCTCCCCAGTGGTTTCTTGGTGATTTCCGGGATCCAAAGAGGATGCGGTGTGATAGGAACCCCAATTGCATGGGGCGCCTGTGGAGCTAGTGGTTACTGTAATTGAGGGAATACGTCATCTTTTTCCTTGTTGAAGGAAGATCATACTGGGACAGGGTTACCCTTTCTTTACACCTGTTTCTGACTCGAAGAAACTGCAAGGAAAATCTTGATCCGTAAGTCCTTCGGGATTCATGAACCCACCAGCATTTGAGGCTATAGATAGGCTTTTGCACCTTTTTGTTGTGTGGGAGTGGCTGCCTTTTGTAATGTTTCTGAAGATGCTCTGTATAATTTGAATGAATGAATGAATCGGAGTGTATATAACAAGTGGTTTTGTTTGTTGTTCGAAATCGGAGTGTTTATAACAAGTGGTTGTGTTTGTTGTTCGACAATGGATGTTTGGTGTTTTAGATGAACCTTGTCTACGGGAAAGGTTACTGCTAATGAACTCAGTGGACTCGGTTACTCGGTTACTCCTGAACCTTAGGCCCAATATTGAAGTCCCTTCCTTTTTAACTGTAACTCTGTCCGGAGGGCTCGAGTCTAAATTACTGTTACGTTTATGTCCGACTCGTCGGTTTAGATGCTTGGACGGGTTTTGTCCACTAAGACGAAGGGAAAAGAAAGTAATTTCCCCCTTTCCCCCTACCTCTTCATCCTGGGCATGAAAACTTTAAGCTCTATCATCAAACGTGGAGTGGAAACAACCCCCAAATTCAAATACCACACCCGCTGCCAAAAGGTTGCCCTAACTCATCTATCTTTTGCTGACGATCTCTTGTTGTTTTGTAGAGCGAGTTTGGACTCTATTGGAGTCTTCACACGATCCTTAAATCTCTTCACCAGATTTTCTGGGCTGCATATTAATCTCCAAAAAAGCCATTTCATCCTATCCCAAGGAGCCTTCCCTCTAGAGTCCACAATTGCTTCTGCCATTGGTATGCAGATGAAACCTCCACCATTGCTATACTTGGGAC
>JAOQMM010000172.1:4219281-4233583 GCA_027563515.1 Erythroxylum platyclados | reverse complement strand
TTACGGATCAAAATTGTTTGACCCGACCAAACCAAGGGCTAAGATCTGGCCGAATGCGGGCCGGCCTAACTGTAATATCAAAAACAATATTATTTTATTAAAAACAACGTCTTTTTTTTTTAATATATTAACAACCTTGCTTTTTTTAAAATGCATAAAAACTGTATATAATTGATAGTCCCCTCCTAATTCTCGCAAAGTGGATAGTATTTTGATTTTTATTATCTTTAAATATTAAGAGATAATACATTACAAAGTTTCAAAATTTTTAACTTTTTTGTTTAAATATTAAATATGCTAAAACATTTAAAAGTTAGATAACTTAATTAAAAAAATTATTAATATTTTGTTGATTGAGAGAATGCATTTTTCATAATATATTTTAAATTCATTTACAAGTATTTTCTAGTTAATAATAAATTTTTATTTAATCTTAAAATTATTTTTATATATTTGTAAAATATTATATTCACCTAAATTTTATTTTATTTTCAAATATATAATTAAAAACGTCTTTTTAGTACATGCTCTCGATTGGATGAATGCCACTCGGGACTTAATTTATAAATGTAATGCTCGATTCATGACTATTTTAATGATTTTTGTGATAATTATGATCTATATTAACCAAATTATTTTTATATAACATAAATTATTTATTGATATATAAGAATATTTTAGTAATATTAATTGATAATCAGGGTTACCAAAATAATAACTTTTAATAATCTTCCAACTAAATATATGGAGTCTTTCAACGTGGGGTCTATCTTGAGGAATATAACTTGGTACTCATCTCAAGGCACAGGAAAACAAAGTTTTACTTCTGCTGCCTCACTGGAGCAGAGAATGCGAGTGCAGAGTTCACAAAGATTAACGAAAATACAAAGTGAAGGCCAATAAGAATGCTCAATCAACGATGATTTTCCTATGCAATTGCCCTCCAGATAAAGCTTCCCCTGAATCATGATCATGGTGATGAAACATAAGATTTAATATTCCTACTAAACATAAGACTGAACCTACAAGAAGCTTGTCATGTCGCTCCACCCAGTGAAACTTGAGCTGACTAGCACCGTAGAATGACAATGCCACCAAAGAGGTCATCACAGTAATGGTGCTGCCAATTAACAAATTACGTAGTTTCAAAACTTCTATAATTAAGAAATTGACCATAGAGTTTAGGGATCAAACAAACAATGATTATGGTTTATATTTGGAAATTGCTTGTATTGTTGGATTTGATATTTACATGCAAATTATTCAAACCAGAGTATCAGCTAGTCCGACCTTCCAACAATTCATAATATGCTGCAAGTTGGCAGGAGAATCACGACCATATTTTGACTTTCATTTGTCTTCAATTTGTAGGTCTTTATTTTGGTTTATGATACCATTAAATGTCGTATGCCCACAAGAATGGACAGAGTAATTAGTCACCTGAATAACAGAACTATGACGGCGAGTATCATCATGGACGATGAATTCCCAACAGCGAGGAAAACAGGAAGTGTGGTCGCGCAAGGAGTTAATGCTGGTACTAAGACAAGTCCAGCAACAGCCATTTTCTCCATAGGTTGGTCATGAGAATGACTGTGTTCGCCATTTCCAGAAAGAAACAGCACTACATAACTTCCACCAAGAAAAACCAGCAAAAGGGAAGCAAGTTTGTGTACTGTTTCTTCGCCAACAATAGTGTTTGAGATGGTGACTGCTGTTATACCCAGAAGTGAAGTGGATATCACGTGCAAAACCCCTCCAAGTGCAGCTGCAAAAATGGAAATAAGTGATCAGCGTAGAGTAGAAGTCAGCTACAAAATCGATACAGATTCTTTCCAGTTAGGCACAAATTTTCTGAAATTTACAAAAAAAAGCAAAATTAACTTTTCTAAATGCAAACATATCATTAACATAAAAACAATACAAGACCGTAGAGAATGAAGCGAGGGAGAGCAGAGAGCGGTAAAATAACATACTAACAAGGAGGGTGCGAGAAAGAGTCCAGTTCTGGGCGCGGCCGACGACGGAGAACGGAAGCCAGTGAGTGGGAATGAATGAATGTAGAACCGACACGGTGGCGATTCCGCCGATCGTCGACAGAGCTTCGGCGCTGAAACCGTCCATCGCTCCGAATAATAATTGAGAGAAAGAGAGATCGCGCGCCAAAATCAAAGATAATGTAGAGAGAAAGAGCTGAATAAAATTCCGACTTCTGTCTGCTTACTCGACGATGGAATTGGGTGGAACAACATTGGATGGAACCTTTTATTGTTAAGATGGAGATTGCTATGCTAATTGCTAACACAAACTGAGAGAACTTTAGGATGCGTACGGGTGTGTGAGTTTATGACAGTTCCACTTTACCAAAGCTTTCAAGCCGTTCTATGATTTCCATACTCTATAATAATTGCTTCAGTTACAAAATCTAACCACCTCATTAGTATATAATTATCTCAAATATTATTTGTGAAGTCATCTTCTATTAGGAGGGGACAGTACTGTTACCTTCTTTTTTAGGAGAATCATTCCATTTAATAAATAAGACTCATAAAAAATAAATGAATGGATGAATACTCATAGAACAGGGTAGGAATAAAGTAATGAAAATAAGTGATCTAAATTGCTATTAAGAAGGGAGGAGCAAATTCTAAATTGTTGATTATTTATTTAAAGTATGAAATTACTAATTAGAACATGATACAAGAATTTTTTAAAAAATTCTATCAATATCAAAATATGGATTTATTAATTAGAATATAATACTTCAATATAATAAAAAAATTTCAAACTTAAATTTAACAAATAATATTTAACTTGATCAAACTTTTTATTGAATTCAAATTTAAGAGAATTAATTTAATTCAACTTAAATTAATTTAAATAAAAAATATTATATCAAATTTTTCTGAAATTATATCATTTTAATTTTGAACCCAAACTCAAATTAAAATTAAAAAATATGTCAAATGTCACCATACTCTACAATAAGTAACTTATTAAGTAGACCCTAACCTAGAGTCGACAGGAAGTCAACCGGCTAGATCCAGTTTAATCGGGTCTCAATTCGTTTTAAATTTAGACTATTCAGCCTAGCTTGGCCCAATCTAATCATATTTTACTAAATTTCGATCGACCTCAAACCCTAATTGCACAAGCTTGACTTGTCTCATCTCACCTCAAAATTTGAAAATTATAAGGCAAAGAATACATTTTGCATTTTTTTCATTTTTAAAAAATTTGGATCAAGTCAAGCTAAGTTGAGATCCGTCAGACCAAGCCCAACCCTAAACAGAAGCTATCTTTTAATTCTGAGCCCGACCATTGTCACCTCTGCTCTTAAGGGGAGCACGTATGGAGTATGTAGTTGTTCTAGCTACCTATACCGCCGTCAGCCTTAAATGCCTACTTCCCAATTAAATGGTAATAAGAAATAGACGTGACCCGTAAAAGATTTTTACTTGTGGTGAATTATTCACCCAAATTGTAAAAATCTTGCTTAAATCAGATTTCAATAGTACTTACTACTTAGTCCTCATTAAAATCATTTAGTGGGACAAACAAACTTTTTGAGTCCACAACGAAATAATTCTTTACTTGATCTATTTTGATATTGGTAATAATTTTAACCTATGACCAACTTATTTTCTCATATTGTAAATATCATAATATTTAAAATATTACTAATTTTTTCGTATTTTTTAAAATTATTATTACTCGCCAAATTTTTTAAAAATTAAAAATATAAAATAATATCTTTTTTTAATTAGGTTAGGATTTGAACTGTCTGACCCAATTGATCCGATGTCAAACTCTCCTAAGTAAATCGATGTCGTTTTATTTAAAAGAATTTGACCTTAAGTAGAGCCTAGACCTAATTAAAAATGCATGAGTCTTAGTCAATTGTCACCTCTAAAATATTCATTTAAATTATATAATAAAATCAGGTAAAGATTCCCCTTAGATCTAACATCTGTAAATTATAACTTACCAATTTTTATGTCTCCTTCACGATGCAGACACAAAGTGCTTGTACAAGTGAATAATTTGAACCGGAATGAGTCCAAAAAATCAACCCTAATAATCTAATATACACTTGAAGACTGTACAAGGACGAACTAATATGATATTCAGTTGAAAAGAAACAATGATATGGTGAAGGCTGTTCAATTCATAGTATATGAACAATCTCTAACTTTGTCCATAATCAATTTTATTTATCGGGATGAGCAGCACTGGCAGTAGTTTCTAGTTATGCGAAAATGGTAAGCACAAGTCAAAGCACACCAGCTAAGCCAACCTCTAGTGCACATGTGCTGTGAATTCACACTCCCAAAAAAAATGGTGAATCTGTCATTTTCTTAAGAGTTATTGCATGGCTTGGATTTGGCAAAACTCATCTACCTGTTTTTACTACTCTCTCACTACCTTACTCAAGTCTTCCCTAGTGTTCTTGTTTGGTTGGTGCCTGCTCCTTTGACCTGAGTTCCAGCATTCATATTTCTACCAACCCTTGTTGTTTCCCTTACTAACAGGGTATATTTTTGGCCCTGATTCTTAAATTCTATCTCTTCGTCTTGTGTCATTTTCAGATACAAGAGTTGATGTTTGCTGATAAGCCCTTGGTTTCTGTGTCTTTTAACTTTGCATTGCTGTTTCCTTTCTCTTCTTATTGACATTGTGCTTGTGTGCGATAAGTTACTCTTGCTTTAGACTTCCATTCTTGTTCATGGGGCTGTTTAAGTGGCGAAGATGTAGATTCATACGTGGGTTCGCTTACATTGTTCCTGTGGTTAAGGTTCTGTAGTCTTTCCTCTTTTTTATGCCTTTTGATATACTGGCTGCGGTTGCTATTTCTAGCAGCTCTTTGAGTTGTGTAATTTCGTATGGTTCAATTCTAATAACCCCATTTTGGACTATTCATTTGAGTCTCCTGATTCATTGTTGACTATAGTTACATTGTTGAATCCCTTTTCTGCAATAGCAATTTGTTATATTCACACACTCTCCATGTGAAGTTCAAAGTTTGGGCCTTTGGGGCGAGGATTGAAGGAATGCAGACGGTCTGTTTGATGCTGCTGTTACTGGCGGTGGTTGCATTAGCAAAATCTGATTTTGAAGCGCTTTTAGAGCTCAAGAAGGGTATTGAGAAAGACCCAACTGATCAGGTTCTTGTTTCATGGGACTCTAAGGCTTTGGCATCTGATGATTGCCCTCAGAATTGGTATGGAGTTGTCTGCATTAAAGGTCATGTAGCTTCTATCACACTGAATGATCAGGGTCTTGCTGGGAATTTTAGCTTCCCAGTTCTTGCTGGCCTGACAATGCTTCGAAACTTGTCCATTTCAAACAACAAACTGATGGGTACCATCTCCAATGTTGGATCCATTGAGTCTTTGGAGTACTTGGATATTTCTAGCAATTTGTTTCATGGACTCGTACCCTCTGCCATTATGAATTTAAAAAATCTAGTGTTTTTGAACCTTTCTTCAAACAATTTCCATGGCACAGTCCCCCCTGTATTAGCTAATCTTGAGAAGTTGAAGTATTTAGATTTGAGGGGCAATGGCTTTTCAGGAGATGTCATGAGTCTTCTTTCCCAGTTAGGTAGTGTGGTACATGTTGACTTGAGCAGCAATCAGTTCTCTGGTTCATTAGATTTAGCACTTGGGAATTCGACTTTTGTGTCATCAATTCAGTATTTGAATATAAGCTATAATTCATTGGTCGGGGAGCTTTTTGCTCATGATGGAATGCCATATTTTGACAGTTTAGAGGTCTTTGATGCTAGCAATAATCAGTTAGTTGGTACAGTACCCCCATTCACATTTGTTGTGTCTCTTCGAGTTCTTAGGCTGGGAAGCAATCAATTCTCAGGGTCTCTGCCTGAAGCCCTTCTACAAGAAAGTTCAATGGTGTTGTCTGAACTGGACCTTAGCCTTAATCAAATTGAAGGTACTTTAATTTTGTCAATTCATCTTAATTTGTTTTGATTTGAACAAGACTTAGTGACTCTGTATGTCTTTATCATATCAACATGCTCAATGAGTTGTGGTGAAGATTTAAAAATTAATATATCAGTCCAGAATAGAGACGTAAATCAATTCGAGCATTAAAATATACAGAAGAAATGGAGCATATTCAGGATAACTTATCTCACAATCTGGAACAGAAAGAGCAACTTTTGCGCAAAGAGTTTAGCTAATTCATACAGTATACATACATACATACATACATACATGTGTGTGTGTGTATATATATATATATATATAAACCAAAAAAAACTCCAAAGTGAAATGAATACTGTATCATTTTTAAGATTTAACTTTCATGCGTAAACAATTTTTCTGAAGTTTTTAGCTTATGAGTACCAAATATGGTTTCTTTGTCCTACCGGATTACACCTAAAACTGGCATCATCAAGTCTTTTATTGTGTGTCTAGAGTTTATAACCCTTGCTAACCTTTATCTTTTCATCTTCTTATGTTCATTTTAACGTGGGGAGTTTATTTTATTGGGTACATTTAGACTTCAAATCCATTCCTGACGAAGAATTTGCAGCTTAACTAAATTTATGGATGACTAAACAGTAATATGATTTCTGAGCTTGGCTTTGCTATGGTACTGAAAAAGGACAATCCTATCCATTTGGAAACAATAATTGATCAAGTAGATTCAAATAACTTCTCAATCTACTGTATGCACAATGTGGAGATCTTCTTCTGCACTGATTTGTGGGTTTTAGAGTTCAGCAACCATCAAAATTGATTTCAAATAGGCTATTATATCTTTACCTGTGATCTTGATGATCTATACTGTTGCAGGTCCAGTAGGCAGCATCACCTCTACAACTTTGAAGAAGCTCAACATATCTTCAAATAAACTATCAGGTCTTTTACCAACCACTATAGGGCATTGTGCTATCATAGATCTGAGTAATAATATGCTCTCAGGGAATTTGTCCAGAATCCAGTACTGGGGAAATTATGTGGTAGTTATTCAATTGAGTTCAAACACGTTGACAGGAGCTTTGCCCAACCAAACATCTCAGTTCTTGAGGTTGACTTCACTTAACGTATCAAACAACTCACTGAATGGTGATATTCCCCCTGTTTTGGGTACATATCCAGAATTGCAAGTTATTGATCTTAGCTTCAATTCGCTTACTGGTTTTCTCCTTCCTAGCTTGTTTGCCTCGGCAACATTGACAGACCTGAAATTAGCAGCCAACAATTTCACTGGGCCAATACCTTTCCAGGAAGTGCAAAGTTCCATCCAAAATTTGAGCTTGGTGTCTCTTGATCTGTCCCATAATTCCTTAGATGGTTATTTGCCCCCTGAAATCAGTAAGCTCCATAACTTGGTATATCTTAACCTATCCTACAACAGACTCAATGGCAGTATTCCTACCAACCTTCCTGAAGAATTGAAAGGACTTGACTTGTCTTCTAATAATCTCTCAGGTGTGGTACCTAATAATTTGAGGCGGTTTCCTGATTCATCTTTTCATCCAGGAAATTTCCTTTTGGAATTTACCAATTCATTGTCATCGCCAAAGGGTGCTCCAGATCCAACTTTAAGGAAGAGTCACTCTCCTGTGAAACCTGCTATTAAATTTGCCCTTATTCTAGGTATAGTTGGTACTGCAGCTATGATTGCTTTGTTATCCTTGCTTATTTTTCACCGGAGATACTGTCATAAAACTGGCAGGAGAAATTTGAAAAGAGATGGGAGAAATGAGGGTCTTCCTGATGTAGAATCTTCCGTTTCTCGTACATCAGCTATTAACAAGAATTTGGATGAATCATTGTCATCAATCAGCACCCATCAAAGTCTTCATTCTTCTCGAATGGGGACTGCAGATGATCCTGACAATACTTTATCTATCCTCTCAAAGCATAACGACTGTCTTGAACCCATAAGAAAGGGTGAAGGAGTATCTTCTCCCATGTCGCTATTGTCATCTTCAAATCCATCACCTTCTAAAACACAACTTTCATCCGATCCTCATGGTGTGCTCAAGGTTCATTCTCCCGATAAATTGGCTGGGGATTTGCATCTTTTTGACAGCTCCCTTGTATTCACTGCTGAAGAACTTTCAAATGCTCCAGCAGAGATTATCGGAAGGAGTTGCCACGGTGCCCTATATAAAGCTACACTTGACTCTGGTAAGGCACTGGCTATAAAATGTTTGAGAGAAGGAATAGCAAAAGGAAGAAAGGAATTTGCAAGAGAAATTAAGAAACTTGGAACAGTCAGACATCCAAATTTAGTATCTCTTGATGGCTTCTACTGGGGGCCAAAGGACCATGAGAAGATGTTAATATCAAATTATATAGATGCAAAATGTTTAGCTTTCTACCTGCAAGGTATGATATTATTTCTCTCAAGTTACAGAAGGTCCATGAAATCGCGCATGAGAACAGAAGCTCAAATTTTTTTTATACCTTGAGTTTTGCATGATATTGTTCATTTCAATTGCAGTTATTATGATCTCTTGGGTTCAGAGTGAAGGAAACCAAAATGATCTTTTCTTTAATCTTCTATCTGATAGAAATTGCGACCAATCTTTTGGGAATAACATATATTACTTACAAATGGGACTTTTGAAGCTTGCCATAGCACGTGTTCCAGGACAGTTAATAAGACTGTCTGCTGATTACCAGATTGGCTGTGTTCTATTATTATTAGCTGAGTTCGTTAGCCTAACGCTTCCAATTGGATGGTCGACATGTACAATTTGGTAGACCAAGTTCATGCTGTATTGAACCTAGCCCTTAATTTCTATGCAATAAAATTCTCAATCAACTCTGAGTACCTCTCCTTCCTACGATATACTCGTTTTGCTGCCTTTGATGAACTGCAGAGCTTACCATCTGCATAAATGTACATATGTAATGTGTAGGCATGAAATTGCAAACTGTACATACTTGATGGATTTATTTGTTTTAAAAGAAAAATTACACACCCTGATATGTGGAAATAAATGCTAAATTAGCAGCTTCTATGTTTTAGAGTTTTAAGATATTTAGCCACTGTATTTGTGCTTCGTCTGTCTTTTCGATTGTTCGTTCTGTATATCTCTATAAATTCACGTATTTACCTATATGTACACGCACACATAAATGGAATATTATATATGAATAATAATGTAAAGCTGCAAATGCTGTCTTATTGAGTAGGACCCTTTAGTTTCATTGATTTAATGCTGCTTTTCTGGGAGAAGCGGACATATACATGTTTGCATTGTTGACTGAGTTTGCTTCCATGCATTTTCTCCAACACAGCTTCTTTTCTCTTTTTGTTTACTTTTCGCTATATTCAATGTTTTCAGTATGTATTTTGCAGAAACAGAGCCTAGAAAAGTCCCACCTTTGTCTCTTCATGAACGGCTCAGAGTTGCTGTCAATGTTGCCAGATGCTTGAATTACCTACACAATGAGAGAGCCATACCCCATGGCAATCTTAAATCCACCAACATATTACTGGAAACTCCTAACATGAATGCCCTGCTCACTGATTATAGTCTCCACCGAATATTGACGTCAGCTGGAACTGCGGAGCAAGTTCTGGATGCAGGTGCTCTCGGCTATAGGCCTCCTGAGTTTGCTAGCTCAATTAAACCCTGTCCATCATTGAAGAGTGATGTCTATGCATTTGGAGTATTATTGCTGGAGCTCCTAACTGGAAGATGTTCAACGGACATAGGTTCTAGAGATCCAGGAGTGTTGGATTTGACAGACTGGGTAAGGTTATTGGCTGAACAAAACCGTACCCGTGACTGCCTTGACAAGTCACTTGGGGATAAAATGGATGGAGAGGCATCACGAATTCTTGATGCAATGCTGCAGGTGGCTCTGAGATGTATCCTACCACCATCTGAAAGACCAGACATGAAATCAATCCTTGAAGATCTTTTAGTGTTATAATAGAAGATTCCTTAAGTAAGCAGAATTCTACTTGTAGTCTTTGACATTAATTCCAATTCGTTTATTTTTCCTCCTCGTTCAATTTTTCAGAGGACTGTTGCTTCTAATCAAGTATATTAGTTTATAGTATTCCCAAGTTGCAGCCAGTGACCAGTCCTATGAATAATGGCTGTAGATACGTGGTGGATTGTCTATGGAAAATGAATAAGCTTCTTCTTTTTTTCAGTCAGGTTGGTGGGTTCAAACATCCACCATTGTTATGCTAACTCTACTCAAGATAGTTGTTCTCCATGCAAAAACGCTCGTTCATGTCTTTTGTTCAATTACTTTGGTTGCCAACAAGTTCTCCCTGTTGTTTCAGCTATGCTTAGCAGAGGATACTCGTACTCTTTGAGCGTACTAAACAGATTAAGTTTGCTCATGTCTGAAGTTGAACCCATTTTACATCTGAAATGCAAAGGTTTTTGATTGATCAATGATACTTAGTTGTTGATTACATTAATAGGGAAGCCTATTAGGCATAAATCATGGGAACTTGAGTCCTATGATGAAAGTAACATGATAACTTTGAAAAGTCAATTATTATCTAAACAGAAAACTGAAATTTTAACCAAACCAAAATACCTATCTCTACAAATCTGAATCTTGTGTATAAAGCATACTAACACTAATTTTATTTTAGAATTTTTTGGGTGCCTAAGCAAGACTAGTTTGACCTCGATCATAGGACCACTCTGGCACTGATTTGCTTCTATTTTTTCAATGTTCAAATCGAATACAAGATTGGTGCTTAGTTTCCAACATGACACCGATGCTAGTTACATTTTTTTTTCTTTTTAAAAAAACTTACTCCTTCACTTGAATTAACATTATAGGCTTGACTTCAATCTTTTGAAGTAGCAAAACTTTACTCCTTGCATAAAGATCTATCATTAAATCATTGAGAGCTTTTTTGGCCTTTTTTGCTTTACTACTTGTCAATCATCCTCCAGTGTTCTTCAATGAATCTCCAACAAGGCGATTCACTCGAACCCTTTGCAATCTGTTTATGCCCCTCTTCATGGCTCCTTTGCCTTGAAGCTTTTCTAACTTAAGTAGATATTTCATTCCCATCATTTTCACCCTCCTCAAAAGAAAGTGTTTTTAACTCAACATAACTAAAAAGAGATATATCATCAGTATTAAAAGTAATATGAACATTATATTCACCTGATAAGTTGATCTTGTAAATATTATTATTTAATTTTTCCATGACCTGAAAAGGTCCATCCCCTCTTAGTTGCAATTTGGATTTATGCTTACTCGAATCTCTTTTTTCTCAAGTTTACCCAAATCCAATCTTTAGGTTCAAATATCACTGCTATTCTCCCCTTGGTAGCTTGCTTAATGTAATGATGGGTCCTCTTGTCAATATTCTTGTCTTCTTATGCAGCTTCTTCACCGATTCACCTTTTTTCTTTTCATCCAAACTATTTCTTTCTCTTAAAGGAATAGGTACATCTAAAGAAGATAATGTGTTAAGGCATAAATAATCTTAAAAGAAGAATAACATGTAGCATGTGGGCAATCCTATTATAAGCAAACTCAATAAAAGGCAAGACTCTTCGCAAGTTTTAAGATTCTTACCAATAATAGCACGTAATAAAGCACCTAGGGTCTCATTAACTACCTCAATTTCGCAATCATTTATGGATGGCAAGTTGTAGATTTCATAAATTTTTACAAATGTAACTCAAAAACTTAATATCCTTATCCAAAACAATAGTTCGGGAACTCCTTTGTAATCTAATAATGTCATGAAAAATAATTCAATAATGTAGGATTCATCATTCATTTTGTGACATGCAATAAAATGTGTTATTTTAGAAAACCTATCCACTATTATAAAAATGGAATCCTCAACCTTTCTAGACCTAGGTAAACCTAAAATAAAACTTATAGGAAGATCAATGCACGGTTCATTAGGTATAGGCAAAAGTGTTTATAATCTATAAGGTTGTACTCTAAATTTAGTTTATCTACGTATAACACATAACACATATATCATACATTCTCTTTACATCTCTCCTTATATGTGATCAAAAGGAATGTTCATTCAAATCCTCAAGTGTCATATTAAGTCTCCCTCATATAATTCTTTTACAAGTAACTCCTCTAAAGAACTATGAGGCACACATATAATTGATTCTCTCTAAACAAGTAACTTCATGCATATAGAACTTTTTAAACATAGAATTTTCATATGCTAATAACGCACTAAATCAAGATAATCGATTTGTAAATATCTAATATGCTTAAAACCCATCAATTTAGTATGAAAAGTGCTCAACAAAGCATGTCTCTTAGATAATGCATCAACAACTATATTTTTCTTACAATAATAATGTCCTATTAAGAATTTCGTTAAGATGCAGAGTCTTAAGAGATTCAAAAGTACACAACTTTACTCCTAACCAGTATAGAGGTTGTTTTTTATAGATCCATAAAAAAAAAGGTTTTGAAAATAGTTGGAAGAAAACAATAGATAAATACATAAATGAAAATAAATAAATAAATAATCAAAATAAAAATAAAGGTAAAAGTAAGTGAATAAATAAACATGTAAGAAAAAAACAAATAATTAAATAAAACAAACATGCAATTTTAAAAATAAAAAATATGAAATAAATAAAATAATCAAAAGAACAAGTGCTAACAACAAAAGTGTTTATCTATAATGAAAAACTTGCTCTAAATATATCAAAATGGTTAATAAGTCTATTTTTTAGTTGTTACCTTCATGTTCATGTAAATATCGTCCTCCAACTCCACATAATGGTGTGGCTCTTTAACATTGGTAACATTTAAATTTAGCCCATAAATAAAATGAACTATTGCTACTTTCTTATCTTCCTCCACATTTACCTTAATTATGGTAACCTCCATCTCCTTGTGATACTCCTGCCTACACTTAGAACCTTGAGTTAGATTTTACAACCTCTAATAGAGATTAATATAGTAAAAACTTAGACAAAATGCTTCCTCATCACCACTTTCATTTCCTTTCATATTTTGATAAGCAAGTCTCAGTTCTTTTTCCTAGTGAGGATTTGTTGATTCCACCAATCCACGATATATTCACTAACCTTTGCAGCTACCAATTTAACCTTTTTCTCATTTAAATAGATGTAACATTCAAAAACTAACTCTACATGCTTTTCCTATTCTAAATAGGAATCTAAGTCTATCTTTCTTACAAAAGGTAGTATCATTGTCTTAATCCTACCAATATTGTCATCCTCTCTTTTTTGATACTCTTTATTATAATCTAAATCAAGTATTTCCAGTCCTTGTCTCCTCATTCTACCTCCTCTTATACCCTTTTTCCTCTACCTCCTTTTAGGTTTAACTCTCTGAAGTAGTTGGTAGTATTCTCAACCTCATCATAAACCTCAAATTCATCCACTCTAATAGGTAAAGGTGAGTTCTATTATAGACTAGTTATAGAAGCTTTATGTTTCTCCAACCTATACCTTACTTCTTCAAAATTTTTTGATGATATGCTCCTATTGACCTTATACATCATCATTTATGATAAACTGCTGATCTATCTCCAGTCTATTCTCCTCACTTCCTTTCTTGTCCTTGGAAGAATTTTTGTTTTAGTTTTGAGTCATAATGAACCTGCAAGAAATTGTTAGTAGCAAAAGCACTCCCTCTCCTATTTTTCTCAAAATTCACTTTATCTTGTAGCTCTTTGCAAACTTGTTATTCTATTAAGAAGACTAGTTTTAACCTTCCTTTTTGTCAAATAACTCAAAAAAGAAGCAAATTAGATGGAAACAAAGAAAACACAACTAGAGGCCAAGAAAACAAAAAACTCAAAGATTAGAAAGTTAAGCTCTTCAAAACCTAATTAGAACGAATAAAGAAGAAGAAGAATAATAACTTGGCAAGAAAGAATTATAATAGCACGAAAAGCAAGAACAACTAGAAATTAAAAAAAAAAAGAATAACAATCCTTGTTTGTAAAGAATAATGCAATTGTCAGCCATTATGTATGCTTTAGATGAGACTTTTTTTCTTTTTTTAATTAATTTATAAAATCAAGAAACATGAAACATGAAGCTCAAAAACACCCTATTTTAAAGAATCTTTAGAATGACAAGAACACCAAAGAGAATTGAATGTATGACAATAAGAAACAAGACTAATAAATATGTGAATAAAAGAATTCAAGAAAAAAACTGAATATAGAAGATGGATATGAAACCAAAATTCTGGTATGACCTCTACCAACAGGACTAGTGAGATTTGATACTATTACAAACAAGGACGAAGGATCATTCTATCAAAACAAGTTTGATTAAAAAAATGTATCTAAACATAAAAGAAGG
>JAOQMM010000172.1:4206652-4217803 GCA_027563515.1 Erythroxylum platyclados | reverse complement strand
CTATTACAAACAAGGACGAAGGATCATTCTATCAAAACAAGTTTGATTAAAAAAATGTATCTAAACATAAAAGAAGGATATGAATCGTCATATTCAAGTAAAGAGAGGATTAAAAAACCTAAAACAAGTGTTTTAAATAAAGATTGAAGACAATTCTCTCTAATGATTTTTATTAATCAATAACACTTAATTACTGATTACAACAATAAGGGAGTCTTTTATAGGCATATAATCGTAAGTAGAGTCCTACAATGAAAGTAACATTATTAGCATAATATAATTAAGAAATAACTAAATAATTATAAAATTTTAAATCTTATCTAAATAGAAAACTAGAATTTTAAACTAACTAAAACACCTAAATCTTATGACCTTCCCCTGTTCCCTTGCTTTTAGTCGCAGCCTAGTCAGAACTATTATTATTACATGTCTTCCTGCGACGTGCACTCCACACTATCTCCGTGTAAGCTGGAAAAACCTGTACATAATCAAAAGATATTTTAAATGGTCAAATGATAATTATAAGAAAAAAAACATTAAAATTAGAATAAGACATCTTTAGTCAACCCACCCATTTCATGAAACTTGTCCGGCCACCCATTTCACATTTCACATAATACATCACCTATTTTTATCATATTTTATCCATTCAATATAGCTCATAAAAAATAAATAAATAAATATTCATAAAATGAGATAGAAATAAAATAATAAGAATAAGTGATCTAAATCTCCATTTTACACCCTACTTAGTGAATCACTTAAATTAAGTAAATATTTTTTTTTAATTTTGTAGACTGAGTAAGTAAAACCTAGCGATAGATATGTAATTTATTGCATCTTTTATATTTAAAGCAACCGTTTGCTGAAAATGTCAAACCTTAATATTTAGTACCAATGATTTCTTGTTTCTCATGTTTGTTTACCTTGTCCGATGAAGACGCGCTTATGATAAGTCACTCACATACAATAATAAAGTAGGTCTTTGTCCGACATTAAGCTCCTAGCTGTAATAAGCAAAAAAATTAATCATATTTTTAGTCCATTGTACAAGACTCTTCGTTTTATAAGGATATGAAAGAGTTTAATATTATACGAAATTTTTTTTTAAATTTGTATAAAGAGGTTGTTTTGGTGACTTAAATCTATAAACTGTAAACATATAAAAGTATAGTATATAAATTTTGATATGAAATAAAACAGGTTTAGTAAATAACAAAAGATGATTAATGATCGGAATTTTCTTTTTTTAGCGGATCATTAAAATCTAGTCCATGGAAAAGCGAAAATATATCAACTTTAACCATCTTTTCTAATTCTAAAGATGATTTAACAGGTTTCTATATAACAAGAACTTTAGGATTTATTTAGATAAGTAAAATTAAATAATTATTAGAAGAGGGATTGATCCATTTAGTCAAATATGCAGATGAGTTTGTTTATCATATGAATTTTATAGACTCTTCTTTCATTAGACTATCTTTAATTCGTAAAGCCTACCTATGGTGTATATAGGTTCAAATTCATTCATTTAAAGTATAAACAGGTTTTTAAAAAAACATGTTACCATTTAATAAAATGAATATATTGATTCAGTCATATAATACATTTTTTGTTTTTTTAACATATTTTTAATCATTAAGTCAAATTAAAAATTTAGAAACAAATGAATTAAAGTTAAAGGATTTAAGCAATGTTTTTAAAACCGAATCTGAAACTAAACCGATAACACAGGAGGTTTAAGATTTAAAAGGTCCAACCGGTATTAGATAGTCATAAAACAGGTTAAAATTAAATAAATTTTAAGAATTTGAAAATAATTGAAAATGATTATTCTTACTTATTGAAAAATTAAAATTTAATTAAAAATTATTAAATAAAAATCAATTAATTTATTTTGGTTTATAAAAACTAATTAGTTTATTAAAATTGATTGATTAATTAATAAATTAATCGATTTTTTACAACAAAAAATATTAAACTAAATCAAACTAGAAAATTGAAAATTGAATCGAAAAATTGACCGGTTCAAAGTTTTTATTGTTAAATAAGTCGAACTGATTCGATTCTTAAAACATTGAATTTAAGTGAAATTATCATAGTTATGATAGTTATTAAGTTAAAGTTATAATTTTAAAAATAATACCAAGGGATCTCACTAAATATAAGGATTAGTTTTAAATTTCATTAAAATAATGAGGTAACATACATGTATCCTCCTAATTTTTTTTATAAAAGCTCTCATTTTTATTATGTGACTTTTTTTATAATGGTAAGATCATGTATTAATTTGTTTAATTTGTATTGGGTATTTGTGTGATACTAAAAATAATTAGCTAAATAAGGTGATGCTATGAAATCAAAGTATTAATCACCTTTTTGCAGTGAGGCTTCTTTGTAGAGGGAATGTCTCTCATTCCTAAGCATTAATGAGGCATTGAGATTTGAGACAATGGAATTAGATCTCCTGTCCTATTTTCCTAATTCTTACTTAATATCAGAAGATTTTATTCATAAATTTGTGAACGAGATCTTCTAATATATTAGATAAGAATTGAAAAAATAGCACAAAAAATCTCATCCAAACACGAATATACTGACAAATGCGTCTTTTCGATGAATTCCAATTTGTGAATTTTGTAAGTGGCAAATCTCTCCATAACTTAAAATGTTAGGTGCTTTGGAAGTTGTAATGCGGTAACTTTTGATTCCAATTTCTATCTACATTTGTCCGACTCTTGAGTGATCGTTTGATTGTAACACTTTCAACCGATTTAAAATTAATAATATTTTAAATATATCTGATTAGTATTTTTTAAAAAAGAAAAAAAGGTCATTATCCATGGCCTTATAGAAAAGGAAAATCGGTATTCCGTACGCAGAGCAATGTCCAAAACCAACAAAAAGTGCATACAAAACGCACACGTATTACCTTCTTACCACCGCCGGAAGTTTCGCTGACTCTTTTCGTCATACGCAATTTCCCTTTTCTCTCCCACACTCGGTTTCTCATTAATCTGCCATCCAATCATGAACTGGAAGCCTCCATTTCGCTTTACTCGTTCTACCCATTTCCACACCTCCATCTTACGTGTTTATATATAGTCTATCTACTACTCTGTCTCTCTATGAGCTGGATTTATATTGTCGTCTTCTCAATTCATCAACCCCAGCTTCTAATTTGCCTGACAGCCAAGCGCGTTTCATGCCTCGCTTGGATTGGAACACCAGTTTGTAGAGTTCATTTGAAGGCAATCTAGTTTCAATCTCCGGTGATTGATTCTGTGTACGTACCTAACTACAACATGTTCTTTTCAGATGTTGGTTATCAGTTTGGATCTGTTCTATTGATGTGATGTTCAGTTGTTTGCTCGTATAACCAATCTTTAAATATAAGAAGTGGGAAAAAGATTTCTCGTTTCTGGGTCTTCTTTCAATTTGTTTAATCTTGGAGATAATTAGCAAAAAGGAATTACCGACTCTTGATGTTGTGTTTCTGAGATTTTTCTTCTAGCTTCCAGTTAGTGTTCTTAAGCTCTTATCAGTTGCTGAAAGTTAAGTTCTGTCAGAAAGCTAAGTTGATGTTGTGTACTTTGGAATTTAACCAGATGAATCGAACTGCAATGAATGTGTTAACTAAACGTTGGAGACGATTCATGGATTAAAGGAAATTCTATTATCTTACCTTATTGAATTGGATCGTTTGACTTTAGTTCTTATTTATGTCTACTACAGAGTCGTTGTCACTGGTCAGTGATACTGAGTCATGAAATCGCCACCGCTTTCACCAACCGAGGACCGAGTCCACCAGCGCAACGACTCGTTCTCAACAACAAGTTCCGATCATAAAACAACGACAGCCTCCCTGCCGTCTTCCTCACCGGATCACCCACTCTCTCCGGCGAGACCCGCCTCACCTCCTTCTCCGGAAAAACCCGTCCCGCCACCAGGTACCTACGTCATCCAGATTCCAAAGGACCAAATCTACCGCATTCCGCCTCCGGAAAATGCCAAACGTTTTGAGGACCTCTCTCGCCAGAAATCCTCAAAAGGCCGGTGCCGAATCTACCTCTGCTGGTTCCTCTCCGCCGTCGCTCTCCTCTTCACTGTCGCCGTCATCACGGCCGCTATCCTCTACCTCGTTTTCCAACCAAAATCTCCAAACTACTCAGTGCAATCTCTTTCTATCAAAGGTTTCAACTTGTCCTCGACGGAGCCTATCTCGCCGGAATTTAACTTCACCATTAGAGCAGACAACCCCAACAAGAGGATCGGCATTTATTACCTCACGGGAAGCTACGGCGACGTCCATTATAATGACGTCATGGTCGCTAGCGGATCCCTCCCATCGTTTTACCAGGGGAAGAGAAATGTAACGGCGGTTTCTACGGCGTTTAGTGGGTCCGGTATCAAATTAACGAGCGCGGTGCGCAAGACGTTGACTGATGAGGAAAGAAAAGGGACGGTACCGTTTAGGTTGTACGTAAGAGCGCCAGTGAAGATGAAAGTAGGCGTCGTTAAGACATGGGTAATCACCGTTAAGGTCAACTGTGAAGTAACCGTAAGCAATATGATCGTCAACTCAAAGATTGTTTCCCAGAATTGTGATTATGACGTGGACATGTGGTAGGGACTTGGGAGAGTTTTATGGTTATTTTTCTCCCCTGTAATGTTTTTTGAATAGTTTCTTAATTTAACTCTTACATTGTGAGATTTTTTATTTTTTGGGTATAAAATGTTACAAACTTCGTTTAGAAAGTATAACAATAACAACAAAGTTCCGTTAATACGTTAGAAAGTTTAATTAATAAAAAAATTGTTTTCAATAAATTTTTTAAAATAAAATAAGAAATATATATAATATAATAATAATAATAAAATAAAGAATAATAAATGAAACATATTAAAATAATAAAAGTAATAAAAATAAAAACAGACATAAAGGATAATAATAATTCAAATAAATACAAATAAAAATAAGTACATACACATATATACAAATAAAAAATACAAATAAGTAATAAAATAAATAATACATAAATATAGAACAAGGTAAAGAATAAAAAAGATAAAATACGTAACAAGAAAGAAGATAACTAAATAAATAAAATAAGTCACTTTAAGAGAATGTTAAGCTAGGTAAGGAAATATTAGGCTAAATAAGTAAGAGGAATACTACTTATTAAATATTTAGGCTAGATAAGGAAATATTAAGCTAAATAAGTAAAATGGAAATATTACATATTAAATGTTTAGGCTAGATAAGGAAACATTAGGCTAAATAAGTACAAGGGAAATACTAAATATTAAATGTTTAGGCTAAATATAAAACATAAGACTCGAAAGAAAATGTTTGAAAGACTTATGAGAAAAAGAAGAACATCTCTATGTGATATCATTTACTTATATCCTAGTACGTCAAAGTTTTTTATTGAGGGTTCTTTTCAAAAAAATAAAGTTTTTTATTGAGGGTCACGTTCCTGGTAAGTTTCAACAGAGTCACAACATTCCTGATCACTTCCTTCCAATTCTTTTTAGGCCCCCCTCTTTTCCTCTCATAGTACCTAAGTATAATCTTCTTGCTTCTTCTCAATGGAGCATCATAATATCTCCTCTTAACATATCTGAACCACCTAAGCCTTATTTCTCTTAATTTTTCATCAATATTAGTGACCTAAGTTTGTCTTTTACTATTTCATTCTTGACTTTATTTCTTTTAATAAGGTTGCACATTGAACGGAACATCTTCACCTTTGTCACGATTAACTTATAACTATGCACCTATTTGATGGGTTAACACTTCACCTTATAAAGCATGACCGACTTAATCGCTAAACGATAGAATTCACCTATCAGCTTGAGTGGTATCTTCTTGTCACATAGAATTCCTGATGCGCTATATCTTCATCGTTCTCTCTAGTGCTTTTAATGATAGATCTTAGATATTTAAATAACTTTTTCTGTGGTATAACTTTTGGACTAATCTATACTTCCACATCGGAAGTCACCCTATGACCCAAAAAGTTACACTCTAAGTACTCAGTCTTGGTCCTGCTCAATTTAAAACCCTTCGACTCTAACGTATCCCTTTAAAGTTCCACCTTGACATTGACGCTCTCTTTTGTCTTATCCGTTAAAACAATGCATCAGCAAATAACATACACCAAGGCACATATCCTTAGATATTCTTGGTGAGCTCATTCATTACTACTGTAAATAGACAAGGGCTCAACGAGGGGTCTTGGTGTAGCTCGATATTGGTAGATAAATGCTTTGTATTTCCTCCTATCGTCCTAGTCTTTACACTTTTATACATATCCCTAACAAAATATATATAAGAACTCTCTTAACTTATAAACACCTCCACATGATTTCCTTAACTATCCTATCATAAGCTTTCTCTAAGTTAATAAAAACTATGTGTAGATTACGCTATCTTTCCCTGAAATATTTTATTAATCTTATAATGAGATGTAAAGCTTCTATCATGGACCTTCCTGACATGAAACCAAACAGGTTCTCTAAAATAGGTGCATCCTTTCTCACTATCTTCTCAATCACCTTCTTCTATAACTTCATGGTGTGACTAAGTAGTTCAATATTTCTATAGTTGTTATAACTTTGGATGCCCCTTTTGTTTTTATATAGAGGAATTAGCATACTAAGTCTCCACTCATCCAACATTTTGACAGACTTGAGGATCACATTAAAAAGCTTGGCTAGCCAAGCAAGATCCTCTTCACATAGGCTCTTCCACACTTCTATGGGTTCTCATAAGGCCATACTACCCTTCCACTCTTCATCTCCCTTAAAGCTCTTTTAATTTCTTCCCTTATGATTTGCCAACAATAAGTAAAATTATGATACCTCTCAAATATGTTAAGATCACTTAAAGAGATATTGTCCTCTACGCCTTCATTAAAAAAGTTGTAGAAATATTTCTGTCTTCTTCTCTTAATGTCATTTTCAGCCACAAGCACCCACCTTACTTCATCTTTTATATAACGAACTTGATCTAAATCTTCCTCTTTCAATTCCCTAGCTCTCACCAACTTAAATATATCATTTTCTCCATTTTTAGTTTCCAATTGTTGGTATAATTTCTCGTAAGCTCTATTTTTTACTTTTGACACTATCTTCTTTCTTCTTTGCTAGTTTGTAACTTTCTCTGTTAACTACCTTCTCTACCTCTGTGGTGCTATCCAATAAAGCTTTTTAAGCAACCTTTTTTATCTTAACATTTTCTTATATATCTTTAATCCACTACCAAGACTCCATCTTACTATCGTTAAGGCCTTTAAAAACACCCAAAATCTCTTTAGCTACATTCCTTAAAAGAGTTGTTACTCTCTCCCATATCTGGTTAGCATCTACTTCTAATTTTCATTCTTCTCTATATATTACTTTATCCCTAAGTTGTTCCACTGTATCCCCTTTCAAATTCTACCATCAAAGTCTGTTACACCTTCGAGGACTTCTCTTCTTCCTCCAACCCTTAATTATAAAATCCATAACCAATAATCTATGTTGAGTTGTCAAGCAAACATTGGATATCATCTTGTAATCCTTACAACTAGATCGATCACTTCGCCTTACGAGGAAGTAGTCAATTTGAGTCTTTGTGGTTTTGATCTTAAAAGTCACCAGGTACTCCTCAATTTTCTTGAAAAATGAGTTGGCTATCACCAACTTAAATGCTACCGCAAACTCCAACAATGCAGTCTCACTATCATTCCTATCTATATACCCAAAACCTTTAGGAATCCATGAATATCTGTTTGAGGTTACCCTATATGACCATTTAAGTCTCCTCCTAGAATAACTCTATCGTCAATGGGAATCTACTGAACCACCTCATCTTGCTCTTCCCAAAATTGATGCTTAAGTTATTCGTCCAACTTTACTTGGGGTGCATAAGCACACACCACATTAAAAACCACACCTTTCACCACAATCTTTAAAGACAAAATCCTATCATTAGTCATCTTTCTCCCATAACATGATGTATGAGTTCCTTGACAACCAAGATACCTATCTTATTATTTTGCCTCAAACACCCTAAATACCAAAATTTGAACTCATTAATCTATTTTGCTTTAATTAACAAGGACAAATGAAGCTCCAAACAGTTTTTTTTTAATCTCTATTAATTGATAATTTTATTTTTCTAAGCAAGAGCTTCTCGATGATATTGAAATTCAGAGACATCTAAGGTTACGATTGGTGGTATTATGTGAACAAATGGTTCTCGAGGTACAGGTGCTTGATGTTTCTTAATTTGGAAACTTTAGCTACAACTGCTCCTATGTATGTTTATTTCTTTGAGGTGACCTGAAAATTCTCAGGATTATTATTTGATGAACTTCTTACCTGCCCCAACATTTAGGTTAACTCTTACTTTTTTTTTCTTCTTTAATTAACTCTTATCATTTATATTTTTATATAATTATTTAAATATCACCTATGTATTTATATATAAATAGACTCACACATATAATTATCCACATCTAACAGCAAAAATAACGGTAATATTTGTGATAAATTAAATTTTTAAATATTTGATTGATAATTTTCATAATTTTTTGACTAATATTTCAAAAAGAATGATGAATTCAATTCATATATTTTATCATTATTATAAGTTAGATGTCTTATAAGTAATTTCTAAAATGAAAAATGAGATAAAAAAAGATTTCTCTAAATTTTCATGATAAAAATTAAGGTGGTATTTTAGACCATAATAACTAATGTTATAATGGAAAAACAAGTATAAAGAGATACGTTAATTTGTTTATTTCCATTTTAATTTTTGTTTTTATTTTTATTTTTAAATTTTATACAAAATTATTTATTTGAGTTATTTATTTTTATTTTTTGTATTCATAATTTATAAAAACTAAAAAAAATTGATTTTTTTGTGATTTATTACATATGACTAATATAATTTTTTATAATTGGTTTAAGTTTGAAAAATAAAAATAATTCTAAATTTGATAGTTATTTAACAAATATATTCTAAATTAAAAATTCTAAAATAAATAGTAATTTATAAATAAAATTTTACTTATTTAATTAAATTTACAGATTATATATATTATTTAATTATTAATAGTAAGGAAAAGAGTATAATAATTACATTCATACTAAAAATCAAAAAGAAACTTTTTTTAAATAAAATAAAATAAAACTAAAAATTACATAACATCAAAAGTGCAACGAAAAGAATGTGATTTACAATAGGACAGGACATGATATTGAAAAAGTGAATAATGGTCACCAGAAAAACAAAGAGAGGAACAACATGTAAGATAAGTACTTACAGCCTCTTTAGTTGAGGGGTTTATAATAGAATAGGATAAAATGTAACACAGTTCTATTATTTGGTAGAAGGTTTTATAATAGAATGGAATGAAAGGGGAGAGTTTCGGAAGTTTTCGATTTACATTTCATTCCTCTGAAACAATGAAAATCACGAACTCTCCAAATCGGAGGGTTTCCGATGGAACGTAAATTAATAACAGTTTACTACCTAATATACCCTCGCCCCTTACCAAGCAAGACAGACGTTGAGAGTCGATTGTGCTCTGTCATCGACAGCATGGACAAGTATCGTCGAGAGTCGGTGATCGCAGAGGGTGGTCACAAAGACGGTCTGAGAGCTATCACAGCTGTGACTTGCATGGTCACAACCGTGACTAGTCGTGACTTGCATGGGCTGTAACTTATTAGTCATAGCCGTGACTTGATCACAGCTATGACATGTTAAGTTACACCCGTGACTTGGTCACAGTTGTGACCATGCAAGTCACAGCTGTGACTTATTAGTCATAGTCGTGACTTGGTCACAGCTGTAACATGTTAAGTCACACCCGCGTTAGTCACAGCTCATGCAAGTCACAGCCGTGACTTGCTGGTCACCAGTAATGATTTGCTTCTCATGCACGGCAGTACAAGTCAGACTTTCAACAAATCACAGTTTTTTAATTTAGAATTGTAACAAATCACGGTTTTTTAATATGTTTTGTTATATAAGGGTATAATAGTCATTTATTATACATTTCATTCTATTACATCCATCTTCCAAACAATATTTCACTACGTTACATTATGAACCCTTTCATCCCTCCTAAATAACGCTTCAATATATTACGTTTCATTCTATTATAAACCATTCCGTTCCGTTCCGTTACATTAATTAATATCCAACCAAACAGACCCTTAGCCATCATGCCACAATTTGGACTTAGTTCACTCAAAGATTCCGTTTCCATGGAAGAAGCAGACATCTAACACAAATACAAGCCCTGTGCTCTTGAGCCTTTGTCACCTGTGTTCGACATCTGTGTGTGTTCGTTCATATCGTAAGAAGCAGACATCAAATGACAGAATCATAACACCAAAAGGAAGTTCAAGGGAAATTGGAAATACAACACAATGTAAAAGTCAATGATTATATCCTAAACATAAATTAAATTTTGTCTAAACATAAGTTTATTTTAACACGGGTATATATAATTATCATGTTTTTGACATTTCCATGACTGGTATTATTGGTGCAACATGAAAATTTGAGTTATGATGATCGGCCAAGGGTAACAGGACTTTTGACATGTCAAGTGCGTAAGACCTACATAAGCTTTAGAACGTGAAAATACAGAAACTAGAAACTGTGCATATCAATAAAGGGATAAGAATACAAAATGAATCAACAATGTAAAAATGAGGGGTTGGAACATTATCCTATAATTTGTTAAGAAAAATCAGGGGTGAAAAAGCTAAGCTATACACGGGTCATATTGGATGGAAGATGTCTGAAAAATCATCAGCAGCACCTAACAGCTTTTTGAGCTACACAACTCCAACCCCTTTCTCTATAACAAGTATTTTGTGGCATGCTCTGTCCGCTTCTTTATTCCCTGAACTTGAACACCCTTTTTATTCCTCCCTCCATATACAAAATGTTGCATATAATGTTGCAGCACCAGAGATTCTTGGCCTGCTGAATTTTATATAATGCTTGCTGCAGGAATGAAAGCCCCGCTCTTCTGTATAACCAAAATCTTCTTTCGGCTAGACAGAGAACGATTGTGAATTCAGTTGTTCAAACTTATTCTTAGCATCTTGGATCTCCTTTTGAAGTTCCAAATACAT
>JAOQMM010000172.1:4186330-4197318 GCA_027563515.1 Erythroxylum platyclados | reverse complement strand
CGCGGGCGGCGAGGCCGAGGTCGGCGGTACGTTCGGCGGGGGTGGTACGGCTCTCGAGGCATCGCTGACACGGATGCACAAATGTATTCATCCAGTGTGACAATTCACAAATCCGAATATTCAATATCCCACGTAAATGAACTGACAAGATTTAAGAATAGAACTCCAGTTGACAACAAAGCAAAAAAATCAAAAAAAAAAATTTCGATGAAGTTAACAAAGCAACAAACCTTTATGGCAGCTTCATTGCACACTTCACATGAAGGGATGCCAGAACTATGAAACCAACTTCGGAGATCAAGGTAGGATCTAACACCAAGACCTATCTGACCATCTGAGGTGTTACATAGCCATTTGTCCCGCACAAGTTCATGGAGAGTTGTTTCCTTTTGAGACATTAAGAAATTCCTAAAAGCAGGTGGGACTTGAGATTGACTGCCCTGTGTTTCTGATCCTGACACATTCTGAACCTGAAACCAAAGGATTGACATGTGAATCACTGCATGCATACAGTGAAGTAAATAAAACCTACATACATATGGACAGAATGAAGGAATTCAGTAATCCAACACCAGTGACAAAGGACAAGATTATGAAATAAAGCAAAAAAAAAAAACTTAAAAACATAATGAAGCAACATTGATTCACTCAAAATGTGCATATTGAAAAGTGTTTATCAAAATTAACTGAATAAATAATATAACCCATTACTTCAAAGAGTAAAATCGTAAGACTGATGCACTTGAAATGTAACTGCAATGAAATTCCACTCTAGAATAAGATTGAAGATTTCCTGATTTCTGAAGCAGTAAATATTTTTACAGTTCCTTCAGATCAGTTGCAATAATAGTACTATATAATGCAGTAATGTATCAGAAAAACCTCCTCAAACACAAAATGTCGCACTTGCTTACTGCTTTAGTTTTTTTTATGTGAAGAGAAGTCATATTTTAGACTTCAAGATTGATAGAAGGATTTAGAAACTTAAACAATAAGTCATATTTTAGACTTCAAGATTGATAGAAGGATTTAGAAACTTAAACAATCATAGGCCATCTAAAAACCCTATATTTGTTCTAGAACTTTTTCCTTTCTTCTATTTTTCATTAATTGGAATTTCAAATTTGGTGTAAGCAAGTAGGTGAACTGAATTCCAAAACCAAAAAGTTTCGAAACCTGACTCTCCAGTCTTATATTCAGAGCGTCAATACTTGATATGCTACCCTTTGCTGTGTCGTCCTGCATAATTGCTTCAATCTGGAAATTGCAATAAAAACATGAGGAAAATATACAATTAAGTCACCAAATTCAATGTAATTCATCCAGAGGTACAACATGCATTCGACAATATTTTTGCACACAATTATAAACACTTAAATACTTTTAGCAACATGAATTGCTCAGTCAATTCAATTCATTCCCCCAAATGTACAAACACTGTCAAGTTCTAAAGGAGAAAAACACAAACAAAGTGTTGCTGCACTGATTCCCAACAGCAGTTCAATCTATTTGTTGCATGATGGGATAAGAAGTAAAGATAGGCACTAAAAGAAATTGAGTAAGCATTTGGAACTGTATGACTGTCAGTAGAAAGGAAGATCTTGGAATGCAGGAAAAACAAGCACTTAAAATTCATTAAATAGATCTTTCATTTTACTTTCTAGGGCAATGTGAAACCTATAAAGTTAAAGACAACACATGAAAGTAGCCAATTTCTTGTGATCAACAAAGCTTCTATCAAAAGAACACTTGGATAGAAATCTAAGCATTATGCTAGAAAAAATAGCTACATGACAAGACATGATAAAAAAACTTCTAAGAACTTCCTTTGCCATATAGCTTTGGTTTCAAAACTTGTTTTGGCTAATTCCATTTCCCGCTTTGCTCTGTGCGAATAGAGTAAACTACATGCTAAACATTGCTGTAAACATAAAATTCCTATAACCTGAGAATCAATACAATAAAGTTACAAAGCTATGGGATAATCTTGGGATAATAATTTTCCATAAGAAAATGTACCAATAAATGAGCAGAGTAAATATGTAGAAACCAAAAACAGTGTCTTACCATAATCATGTTGACAACAATGAAAAGGTCTAGACCATTAAAATGCCAGATATGCACGACCAACTCTTTTATAAAGTGGTATAATGTATCAACACAGAATGAGCTTGATCATGACACTTACAATGCCTTTAAAGAAAGTGATCTGCGGAACAGAGTATTTAGTTCCAAGTTTCGATTGTTCATCAGAAACAGTATTGACAAGCCCGTAGAAAACTTGACTGTCATTCTGGTTTCTACAGCAGCGCAATTCCATTTGAACATAAGACAGCTTCTTGTTTATTCTTAGCAGAAGGTTGTTGAAATTTCGATCGTTAGCATCTGCACCCAATTACGCATTTGTCAATCCAAATCCCCCAACTAACACGAATTTCCAAAAAACTGACCTTGCCCAAGCCTTAAACACCCTAAAAAAGGCGTTTTCTGAAGGTAACATAAAACAGTGAACTGTGCTGATTCCAAATTATATATCAAACAAATCATTGGAGAGAGATGTGAAAGTTGGTACCTTGGTCATTGCCCATGACACCAGCGAAGATCTTACGAAATTCAACCTCATTCAATGGGCCCCGTGACATTAGGGCTTGGATGAGAGTATGATGCTTCCAGTTAAGCTCTGCCATGGTTTCAATTTGCGGTTCCTTTGTGATAACTTAAGGTATTGAAGTGCAGAGGGATGTGTGGATTGGGGTGGACAACTGAATATTTTTATGGGAAAATGGATTTCTTGAGGGATCGGGCGGGAAAATTTTGAGAGATATTCATAGTCTGACGGCGGGAGATGTGACCCAATTACAATAAGTTCTATGCTATCCAATTTCAGTTTGCTGTTCCAGTCGACCCGGCATTCTAGGTTGTCGGATTCTTTTTGGTTTAGTTTCATTTTTTACGAATTTTATAATTATGATTTTATTTTATTTATTTTAATATTAAATTTTAATTTATTTTATATGACAAATATATTCATAAAATTAATTAATTATTAAAATATGAATATAAATATTTAACATAATTAAAAAATTTATTCATAAAATATAGTAACTCAAAAGCTTCTGTATTTGCAGCATTATTAAATCTTTAAAAAAGGTTTTTATTTAAATAAATCTTTATGACTTTTTTTTAAAAATTAAGGGTGAGATTTGCATAGTCAAATAACCTCATAAAATGGAACATAATCTAAACACAATAGCATAATTCTTCTTCTGGGGTCTCTCAAATCTTGTTATTTCTGTTAATGGTACTTGCAATGTTCAATGGAAATTGAAAAAGAGAAATTGCATGTAAACTAATGATTCGAACAATAAAGTATCACAATGTATGTGCGACAACAGCTGATTCACATATACAACTTCTTACAATATTTTCAATATTAGATTATAAATTAAACATAAGAAATTTAAGATTTAAAATATTTAAATTGCATTAGAATGTTATTAAATAAAATTAAATAATTTTAAATAAAATTAAAAAATGAAACTAACTTTATAAATAGAAGAAGTTAGAAGTTTAATTAAATGAAAACTAATTAATTTATCTTAATTTATAAAAATTGATTAGCTTATAAAAATTAGGTAATTAATCAATAAACAACCTACTTTTACTAACAAAATTATTAAAGTTAACTTAATCAAAAATATTGGTCGATTTAAAATTTATAAATTAATTCAACCAATTTGATTTTTTAATTATTAATTTCACAAACATCTTTATTTTATATCAAACATAGAAGCAATCATCTACGTTATTATTTAACCTTTGTAACAAATAATAATAATAATAATAAAGAAATAACTTTGGAAGTTCAATTATCACTTTCTATCGGTGTCATCTTCGGCACTGCTACTATTGTTAGCATAATTTTCATAAAAATAACAAGATCATAAATTTTATGGAACTCCCAAATATTTAATTATGATCATAATTCTATTTTAATGTAGAGAAAAAGTTTCTAAATAATGGCCTTTATCCATAGCTCAGTGATGCATAAACGCTTTTCAATAAGCTACTTACTTAATTTGTCTATTTCCTTTTAACTTTCTATCTGGTTTCTTTTGTGATGGTGTTTTGTGAGAAGACAAATCTTATTGTCAATTTTAAAACTTCTCATCATAATGTCCTAAAGCCTAAAGGCCCATTTAGTAAATTATTAAATTCTTTGGCTGTCTATTAACACATGAATCACTTAAACGAATTATTACTAATATTCTCCCACTTGACTCATATGACTTTCTGCAATCTAATAAATTATAGTTAAGTATAAGACTAATAAGGGTCATGGCAGTCTTACATTATTAATTCAACATACTCATTTTTATATACCACTATACTAGCCCATCTGCTTAATCATAATTATACATGGGAAGTATATAATGAGATTTATCATTCAGTTTTATTTTCAATGTCATACATTACAATCAAATATATAAAGAAGAAAACAAAAACTTCATAAATAATTCATTCATTAATGCTCAAAGTGTGTTAAACATATTATAAGAGCCAATATACAATACTATATAATAGTCATCAGCACACATAAGGCTCATATTTTTTATATGATCAAAAAAAAATTTGGGTAGTAACCCCTTCATCAAAGGGTTAGCTAACATAAAATTGGTGCTAATATGTTCTATTGACACTCCATGCTTATAAACCTCCTCCTTAACGGTAAAGTATTTCAATTTAATGTGTTTAGCAACTTTGGAATGCTTGACACTTTTAGAGAAGAAAATTGTTGTAGAATTATCACAATAATTTTTAGTTGACTGACTATACTGTTGATAATCATAAGTCTTGAAATAAAGTTTTATAGCCATTTAGCCTGAATCATGACCTCAAAGCATACCATAAACTCAACCTTTGTAATAGATGCAATAATTACAAACTACTTCATACTCTTCTACGAGATGACTCCTCCAACTAACAGATAAATGTAGCAAAAATATATTTTCTTATATCTACATAGGTAGTAAAGTCGAAATCTAGTATCCAACAACTTCAAGGTGATTAAACTACTTCAAGTCAAAAAATATATTTCCCAAGGACTTAGGTCTTGCTACAGTGCTTATCATTTCAATGATGTGTTCATACATAATATGCAATCCATCAAGCTTCACGGTGGCCAATGTACTGATAAGAGTCCTAGCAAGAGACTTGTTAGCATTTTGGGAGCGATCTTCCACAAATTTAAGTAATCTTTAGCACTTTTTGTTTTGGGAAGAGCAGACTTAATATTGCCAACAATTGTGATAAGTTATTATTTTTGTGCTAACTTTGGATATAAATCTCTTCAATGTGTTGGAATTTTTATTTTAAATTAATGAACTTGTTTCTCAACTGTTCTCAGATGATTTTCAACATATGAGAGAAGATTTTGAATAAAAAAGAAGCAAGAAAAGTAAAGGCAATTCAAATTTTCAACTGACAGAAAATAATTGACTAAACGTGAGCACATTCAAGGGAAAAGCGTATTTGCAGAATCTGATTTGAAAACAGATTCGATAAACCTAGGATTTGAATTATTTTGAGAATCAAGATATTATCATTAAAGTGGGGATCTGCTACCTGATTTAGAGGAGAGGTGTATCTGATAAGATAACGATAAGAGTGAGGATAAAGACACTTGGAGAGAGATCATCAAGGAAGTTTTTTTTTACATTTTACGTTTTTCTTTTTTCTGGTTTTTAGGTTCTTCGAACTTTTCTAAAAATTAGCATAGATGTAGATAATCTGTTTTTTTACTTTTTTGTTTAGTTCTACTTTTGTTACGAGTAACTAAATCTTTCTTCTTAGTTGAAGAAAACCACGTTATCATCAAGTATGTGTGAGATTTTCTGAATAAAGTTTATTTTCATTGATGGATATTAAGTATCTTTCTATATTGTTTTCATTGATTGAATTGATTGATCTCTAAGGTGTGCAACTAGAAATTGATTAATTTAGTTAATAGCCAGATTGGTAAGATTTGATGTTCAGTTTTGCTAATCCAAAGTGGCAATTAAGATTACCATCTCTACGTTAAGGATTGAAAAATTCGAAGAAGGATACTTACTTATCTAGATTAAATACATATCGTATATGTGTTGCCTTGCTCATTGGTTCTCTTGATTCTTAAAGATATTAATTAATTAAACTTAACATCGTATCTAAGTTGTTAGTTAATAAGAGTGATTAGAATACATATTTCTATTTATTTAATCCTAAGAGAGAACACTACCCAATGAGTATTTGTTAATGGATTTAATTTTATATCAATGATCTATGTTAGTTGGTAACGTAGATGACCCAAAATTAAGGTTTGTTCATCAATTTTTCAGATCTGATTATTTTCGTTTATTTCCAATTTTTGTCATTTTTAATTTCTTTAAATCACATTAATTCAACCCCCCCCCCCCAAATTTTTTTAGTCTTTAACTCGTGAAACAAATTCCAATAGATTCCTCGTGAGAACGATCTCAACTCTTACTAACTGCATATTTCTTATTTAGAGCTGGTATTAATTTGGTTGCAAACAACAACAATACCAAATTGTCATCTTTATATATATAAGGCTTAATCTGTGTGATCTTTTCCAATGGTTAAAATGAACTTTCTCCTCATTAGTGCTTAAAACATTCACAGAGTTTAGTTTCTCAGTTCTGAGGGTCAAACCTAAATCCAAAACTCCAAGATAGAACTTGATTTGTTGACTCCATTTAAAGAAGTTCAATCCATTAAACATCGTAACAGATGAAAGATTCGGATGCATGACAATATCTACTGCAAGAAATTAAAACTTAACATTAATACTTTAAGTCATGCAATAACATGCTACACATATTTGAAAAAAATCTTTATAAATTATATATTAATGTTCACCGTTAAGCAATTCATTAACACACCGTACAATACAACACATAATGATTTTTATAAATTGTATACCAAAGTTTACGTTTGGGCAATCCATCAAATATACCATACAATACATAATAATGCTAATATATACATAATTTGGTAATCACACATACACCAACTATAAATATTTACTATCTTTGGATATTTAAATACAACTAATTGTGTATATGCATCACCTACATCAATTTTCATTAACTATAAAAATAAACAAATCACCTTTGGGTGATTTCAAAAATATTCTATAGCAATGAACTTCAATTTATCAATAAAATTACAATTAATTAACATCAAATTATGAATAACTGAAATTTAAAAAATAATATTTGAAATTTAAAATTTTAAAAAAATAATTGCCAACGATGCTGGGAACATTTCTCCAGTGTTAATATGCTGGAATTTCCCTACACCTAAAGCTGGTTGAATGCCCAGCTCCTTGACCTATAAATGTCGTACTGATAAATCTTTCTTATTATATATATTTTAATATTTAAAAACTCTACTATATTTTTTCAAATAGACACGTATTCTTGTTATTTTCCATCAATCATCACACAAAAACTTAAATAGTCATCCTTAAAATTTCTAATAACACAATATATTTTTAAAGGAACTTAAACAAATAAAGAAGTCTTAAGTCATACCCATGCAATCCCAATGTTGACTGGAAAATTCAGTAAAACCAGACAATAAAAAAGAAGATAACTGGTCGTAAGTATAAGAAACTAAAATAATGTGAGCTTGAAGCATGATATTACATTAACCATCCATTTCAAGTCATGATTACAAATACATAACTGAAGAACACTGAAACAAAGTTCACACAAAATTGTTCTTGCCAAAAACAAACTAACTAGCAAGGAGATTTTTGTGCTCAAGCAATATCAAATCAATGTTCAGGCATACTCTTAATGATGTCAGAATCACCTGCAACAACAGAAGTGATCATATTAGAAGTTTTTTATAGATTAACAAAACAAGAAAATTCCATTTGATGAAATTCACCAGAAATATAAAGGCCTATTCATAATAATAAATACCTTGGTCAATAACGCCAAGGCAGCAGACTCTGAAGTATTTGCCACAAGCAGTACCCAAATCGATGTTGTCTGAAATGACAATACAACACTTTTAAAGATGCAAGTCTAAAATTGTATCGATTTAAAGATGCAGGTCTAAAATTGCATCGATCACTGAGTAATGGTATGAATTAGGCCTATGAGCATCCACAAGACTGAATCTTGCCAAACAATTTAGTAAAAATAGGTAAACTGTTACAAACCCAACAACAACATTAAGAAAGTCGAAACAGAAAAACAGCATAAAAGATTTACCTTAACTCCCAGCCAACAACAAAACCAATGCAAACATAACTATAACAGTGTGTAAATGCTAATAGAGAGCAAGTTGCAGTGCAAATAAAACAGGATTTTACATCTAGAAGCATTTAAATGATTCCTAAAAAGATCCCAGCAATAAGAGAAACAGTTGCATATTGATTTACTAACAACCATGATTGTTTCAACTCCATGTCTATCTCTTGTATCAATCTCATATGCAAAGTTGTTCCCATTAAAACAGCAATGCTTAGTACAATCATGTATAACACAGGAAGATTTACTAAGCATGGACATAGAGTAATAGAGATACTTACTGCCATTGTAATGATGGACTCCGACCTTTGCCAACATAGCATAATATTCAATCTCAGACTTCCGAAGAGGAGGGCAGTTGTTGGAAATAATTACCAACTTGGCTGTAAGAAAACATGGAGATCAGCATTTAAATGACAAAAATGAGTAACTGGAGACAATTTATTGAAGCTTAAAATAATTACTGCAAACGAAACCACAAAGAAGCATACAGACAGTTGCAATAAGAAAATTGTTGTATGATACTGCAACAACTAGAAAACATATAATACCACACAACGTACATGCCATACAGCTTCCCAAGCTAGAGAGAAATAGCAAATTTACTTACTCTAAACCTACATACTGAAACAGAAGTGAGGAGTACAGCATCAAGCAGTCACTTTTAGATAATATTGACAAATCAGATCACATATACTTTTTGCTCTAACAAATAAGTGCAGCTACCGACTTCAATGTTGAATATTGAATGGGGTGTCAAATTATCCAATCACGTAAGAAGTAAAAACATAAAATTCAGCCAAAAAGGAGCTCACAAGGCACAAATCTAACACTTGTTCATCAGCACGTATGAGATTTCATTGCTAGAAGTATGTAAAAGATAAGCATTTATCAATAAATCAATTAACATTTGCTACCATTCTAAGTCGAGAAATAGCTCGATTGGCTACCCCAACAAATTCTGATCCAAAGATCAACATAAAGCGTACCACAGTCGAACAAATATATACCTTCAATGTCCGAAACCATCAAACAAAGGATTTGCACATAGAAGTAGTAAAATAACAACAAAAAGATGAAATCCGAGAAATACCCTTTGAGTTCCTAAGATTTTTTAAGACAGTCTTGTATCCAAGAGTGTACTTGCCACTCTTCATCACAAGAGCCAGCCTACTGTTAATGCTCTCATGAGTCTTCTTCTGCGAAACACGGAAAAAAGCGTTAGTTCCAGACCATCCCCTTTCAACCAAATGAAGCAAGATAGCGAGATATGAAAAGAAATCGTACGGTCTTCTTGGTGGCCACCATCTTGCTCTTGGACGGAGAGCGAGAACGGAGCTTTTTACTGAAACAACTAGGGTTTCGCGGAGGCTTGGTTTCAAAGAGTGGACGGTACTCTGTAAAGCTAGGGTTTTATGCGGTTCTGCTGGGCTATTGGGCCCATTATTTATAATTATAAATTAGTACAGACAGCCCAATCATATTTTGGGCCTAAAGGCCCATTCCAAGTATTTTTTTAGTCAAATAGCCATTAAATTTTTATGGTGAAAATTAATTATAGGATGTTTAGTTGACTGGAATGATCATTCCATTACTGATATATTCTTGGTAATAGGTTATTCTGTTGTTTGGTTGAAGAAAATGTATATAACATACAATCCAACTGCATTTGTATTCCTTGAGTTTGGGAAAAAAGTAACTCATCAATTCCTCAGCTTTATTTATTACACACGAGGTTGAGAATAAAACTGAGGGCATATTGAACAAAAATATCTTTAAGAAATCCATATAATTACTTAGCTATAAAAACAAAAAACAAGATGTTGGGCAAGTGTTACATAGGTGATAAGAGAGTCACCCGCATGACACAAAGGGTCACGTGATAGTGAGTGTCACTGGCGTGACAAAGGGAGTCACCCCATGCAGAATTCTTACCACCGTGTAATAATGAATATTTTGATATTTTTATTAGTTATTCCTTTATTGTTTTAAATTTATATTTTCAAACTAAACATTGGCATTAAAACATCATTAGAAATTCTTAGAAATAAACCAAACTAAATAATACTTATTTGATATATTTCCCATCTATTCTATTCCTAAAGAATCATTATCTTATTCCTTATTTATTTATGCAAGTGAACCAAACACCTTGTTAGTACTTTACAATGAATAACCTTATTTTTTTTTATTTTACTTGGATTTTAAAACAATTATTAATTTATATATTATTAAAAAATTCAAAAAATTTTAAATTATTAATATATAATTAAAACTCTAATTTAAAAATGGTTAAAAATAAACAATAGTATGCCCACTTTCTATTAATTAGTCCTAATAATTTCAAATTTTCACATTCAAGTTAATTTTATGTTTATTATGGGGCTAAATTAAAGACTTAGGTTCTTTAGGACCAAATTCAACAAATGTGACAATTGCGAGGGCTATTTTAGTATTTCCATCCGAACAGATGAAACGAAACTCTATTACTCTTCTGGGTGACGTGTATACCTTTTGTTCTTTTTGATTTCCTTAGGGTTTCGCAACGATGGCAGAAGTCATTAACATGCCCGTAGATTCACCTCTCGACCGTAGCCGGGAAATGGGCCATGACGCCGAGCAGGTAGAGGGTGATGGCGGTGAGGCCCGCGGCGCCGATCGTGG
>JAOQMM010000172.1:4157275-4169396 GCA_027563515.1 Erythroxylum platyclados | reverse complement strand
CTAACCACTATCAATGGTAATGGTAATCATTCTTTCGTTCTAACCAACCATCATATTTATAATGATTATATCCATTCCCATTCCTCACTATATTTATTCTCATTCCTATTCTCATTATTCCATTTGAACCATCCGCCCTATAAATTATTCACATTATATTATTGGAAGCCAATTTCTACATTTATGTAAATTTGTTACATATTGAAAATAAAGCTTTCTAGGGAATACAACTAGCACATTTTCAATATTTGAAGTCATATATTAATGTAATCTTGGGGTTGGAGGGTTAGGTCGTGCAACACGATATGATCTACTGAACTCGACATTTATCTAAAGCGTTCTTTTTGTTTTATTCTTCTCGACTTGTTGCTCTCTCCTTTGTCACTCTTCATTAAATCCTTAGAAAACCTAAATTGATTTATTCATTTTTATTTCATTGATTAATGCAAATAAAATATATGTGAAAACACACTTGCAACTGATCAATCACTGTAAGTAATAAAGTGGATTTTCTAAAAAAGAATTTAATATTGATCCTATAACGACTAGGAAACTACTATTTTAGACTTTTACACTCTATCTAAATGATTGAATTAAAGAGCCAATTAAGTTAAAATAAGCTAACAATAAAATAAATAAACTAAAGAAAGCAAGGTAATAAAAAGTATATAAGGAGCTTAACCAATTAGTTTTAGCTTAGTTAGAACCTTAGGTTCAGTATAACAATGTAGCTTAGATTGATTGAACCTAATCTTAAATACTAGTTTATGTAATGATGGATTTTTAAAATGTTATTCTCTTTTAGTCAATTTGAATAACCTTTTGATAAACTAATTAAATTTGTAATGGTACTTTACTAATTCAATTAATTATTTAAGATAATTGGAGTCATTTAGGAGCTTGTTAGGCTTGTCTTCTTTAGCTTGTGTTAGGCATTAAGGTAGGAGTGGTGGCTTTGACTTTTGATGATGAAATAAGTGCTAGTCCTTCGATGAGTTTCAAGTCTAGAAGAAGAAAAGATGTTGACATATTACGGATAGGTTCTTAGAACATTAGGACCTTTACAGGAAAGTTGTTAGAATTAGTTGAGATTTTAGACAAATACAAGATTCATATAACGTGCATGCATGAGACAAGGTGGACAGGGGCTAAAACAAAAGAGATTAAGGGGTTCAAAATTTGGCATGCGAGGTGTTTGAAACGACAGAATGAGGTAGGTATCTTGGTTGTCAAGGAACTCATACATCATATTGTGAGGGTAAAAAGGACTAATGATAGGATTATATCTTTAAATATTGCGGTGAAATGTGTTGTTTTAAATGTGGTGTGTGCTCATACACCTTAAGTAAGGTTGGACGAACAACTTAAGCATCAATTATAGGAAGATCTAGATGAGATGATTCAACAAATCTCCCCTGACGAGAGAGTTATTCTAGGAGGAGAATTTAATGGTCATATAGGAGTAACCTCGAATGGATACTCATGGACTCATGTGGGTTTCGGGTACAGCAAAAGGAATGATAACGGGACTACTTTGTTGGATTCTGTAGTAACATTTGAGTTAATGATAGCCAACTCTTTTTTTAAGAAAAATGAGGAGCACTTGGTGACTTTTAAAAACAAAAACAAAAACACTCAAATTGACTACTTCCTCATAAGGCAAAGTGATTGACCTAGTTGCAAGGATTGCAAGGTGATACTTAACGCTTGTTTGTCAACTTAGTATAGAGTGTTAGTTATGGATCTTATTATTAGGGGTTAGAGGAAGAAGAGAAGTCCTAGGAGTTATATTAGAGTCAGATGGTAGAATTTGAAAGGGGATATTGTGAAATAATTTAGAGATAGAGTAATATATGGAGAAGAATGTAAATTAATAGGAGATGCTAACCAAATGTGGGAGAGAGTTGCAACTCTTTTAAGGAATACAACTATAGAGACCATACGTGTTTTAAAGGGCCCAAAGGTAGTAAAAGGGAGTCATGATGGTGGAATGAAGATGTACAAGACAAACTTAAGATTAAGAAGGCTGCCTATAATGCTCTATTGGATAGCACCATGAAGGTGAACAAAGTAGGTAATAGTGAATGCTATAAACTGACAAAGAAAGAGATGAAAATGATAATCTTAAAAGCTAAAAGTAGAGCTTATGAGAAACTATACAACGATTGGAAACTAAAGATAAAGGAAAGCATATTTCTAAGTTGGCAAGAGCTAGGGAACGAAAAGCGAGAGACTTGGATCAAGTTTGTTGTATAAAAGATGAAGTAAGGCGGGTGCTCGTAGGAAAAAATGATATCAAGAGACAATGACAAAGGTACTTGTATAACCTTTTTAATGAAGGCATAGAGAATAACATCTATTTGGGTGATCTTAGCACGATCGAGAGGTATCGTAACTTCACTTATTGTCGACAAATTACAAGGGAAGAAATTAAAAAACCATTGAGGGAGTTGAAGAGTGGTAGTGCAATAGGGCCTGATGAGATACCTATAGAGGTGTGGAAGAGTCTAGGAAAAAAAGGGTCTTACTTGGCTAGTCAAGATTTTTAATAAGATCCTTAGGTCTACCAAAATGTTGGATGAGTGGAGATTTAATTTTTTAATTCCTTTGTACAAGAATAAAGGGGATATCTAAAGCTGTAACGATTATAAAGGCATCAAATTACTTAGTCACACCATGAAGTTATGGAAGAAGGTGATTGTGAGAAAGGATGCTTCTATCTCAGAAAATTAGTTTGGATTCATGTCAAGAAGGTTAACGATAGAAACTTTACATCTCCTAAGAAAAATAATGGAATATTACATGTAAAGACAACGTAACCTACAAATGGTTTTCATTGATTTAGAGAAGGCGTATGACAGGGTATCTAGGGAAATCATGTGTAGGTGTTTAGAAGTCAAGGGAGTTCCTATGACTTATATACAGGTTATTAAGGATATATATGAAAGTGTTAAAACTAGAGTAAGAACGATAGGAGGAGATACAAAGCATTTTTTTATTGATATTGGGCTACACCAAGGCTCCTCTTTGAGCTCCTTTCTATTTGCAATAGTGATTAATTAGCTCACCAAGAATATCAAAGGGGATGTGCCTTTGTGTATATTGTTTGTTGATGACATTGTTTTAGTGGATGAGACAAAAGAGAGTGTTAATGTCAAGTTTGAACGATAGAGGGATATGTTAGAGTTGAAGGGCTTTAGATTGAGTAAAACTAAGACTGAGTAAATAAAATGTAACTTTGTGGGGCATAGGGTGACTACCGATGCAGAGGTGAGGATTGGTTCAGAAGTTATACCACAAAATGAGTGTTTTAAGTATTTAAGATCTATCATCTAGAGCAATGGAGAGATTGATAAAGCCGTAGCTCACCGGATCATATCAGAATAGCTTAAATGGAAAAGTTCATCAGGAGTTTTATATGATAAGAAGATATCACTCAAGTTTAAAAACAAATTCTATCGTTTAGCGATTAAACTGGTCATGCTTTATGAGGCAGAATATTAGCCCATCAAACAGGTGTATAGTCATAAACTAATAGTGACGGAGATGACGATGCTACGTTGGATGTACATCCTTACTAGAAGAGATAATACAGAAATGTAATGGTAAGGGATAAATTAAATGTGACCAATATTATTGAAAAATTAAGAGAGGCAGAGCTTGGGTATTTTGGATATGTTAAGAGAAGACACGTACACTTTCCAGTAAGAAGATTATACTTAGAGACTGTAAGAGAAAAAAAGGATGGTCTAAGAAGAATTAAGCACTGTTGGAACTTATAGAGGACATGACCTACAATAGAAGAAATTTTGCGTACTAAGATATAGATAAAGGATCTATATGGAATGAGATGATGCTTATGAAGTTTTAAAATGGAAAGCATACTGTGAGGATTGGTAAAAAATAAACATGTAGTTGTCGAGCATAAGATTTATATAGCCCATGCAAACGTGCGATTATATAGATCTAGTGAGGGATCCCATGCAAACGTGCGATACTTGAAATCCCTCACTGGATGATTATAATCGCACATTTTCATGGGTATCTATACTTGAAATCCCTCACTGGATCTTTAAAAATCTCCACATCAAACTTCTGTTTGAGAGCCTTCGTGAACTCATCCCAATCGACCATCTCTGTCTTATTACGATTTCTGATATATAAGCGGTACCACTCTTGTGCTCGTTCGTCCATGTGCAGAATAGCTACATTCACCTTTGTCTTCTCTAGAGTTTGGTCCAAATGAAAAAATTGTTCACAATAGTATAACCACAGCTTAACGTTTTCACTGTCGAACGAGGAAAACTCGATTTTATTCATCCTAATAGGTGTAGCGTTTTCATCCTCTCCCTGTCGCGATTGGCTACTCTGGGGTGTAAGTTATGCTACTCTAAATTCTCCCCCGTGTTTCAGCACCCGTTGCAAAAGCATGGTTCGCAATTCCAACATTTCTTTTTCTACCTTTTCCGCTTTGTTTTGAATATCCGACAATATTCGTTCACTCTTATCTTGAGACTCCAGAAACATTCTTTCATGCTGACTTCGTGATTCTAAGAACATTTTCTCATTTCAAATTTGTGCCTCCATTAGCCCTTTCAAGTTTTCTTCCAACCGTCGCAACTCTTCGCCTCTCGTGCCTTCCGCCATAGTCTTCCCAGTTTCGACCGCTTTGATACTAATTATTGATAAAGATTTAAGATAATTGAACAAAACGCAAATCTCGTTGTAATGTTTGTTTAGTGCAGCAGAAGAGAATTTCGAGAGAGAGACAGAATCACAGAAGATACAGAGAGAGAGGAAAAACAAAATTCATTTTGTTTCAACAACATATCCATATAGCCGTTAGAGATCGGCTTTAATACAAGTGATCACTATCCAGTATACTCTAGTGCAGGATTATAACCCTGAGGCTTATTTAATCGCTAAGTGTAATATTAGGAGTTAATTTCAGAAAGAACTCCCGTTGTGCAACAGGAACTGCTTCAATAAAGAAGCAAGATGTTTGGGACATCATCTATCTATGATTAGAAACTTTCCATATTTTGCAGACTATAAATCGTTCTACAATGGCTGATGTGTTTAAAACTTATTAGCCACCGCATTCGGTGAAGGATTGGATGTACAATCAAATATATCACGAGGTAGCAAAAGTTCACAGGCCATTCAAATTTTACTGGGAACAGGTAAGTACTTGGTATGGCGGCCATGAGCAATAATTTTCCCAGTTTTTTTCTTCCTCAACTCAACACTGACAACTGCTATAGCCTTGCCAACGCGTAGATTCCTGGCCTCAATTTCAATTTCTTCCTGTATATGCAACAACTAACTTAGTGGAATGATGACGTTCCAATAAAATTAATAAATGCTTGATGGAGAAAGATGTCAGGCTGCAAATAATGAGAAGTTCTTCAATATGAAACTCCACACTGAAGAAGAAAAAGGTCTAAACTAGAAAAGGAAAAATAGAGAAAAGTAGAGAAATAGCTCAAGCACAACAACAGCCAAACTTTGCATATACGGTACCTATCAATGCCTCCCCTAGATCATATTTAAGAGCATCCATGTATAGCAGCACTCCAAACGGAAGAACATCACTCTCAACTTCAGATTTTAGGAAGAGAAACGAAATTGCAAGCAAAGTAGAATTTCAAAACTAGGAAAATGGTATTATCAAGTACAGAATGTTCGTATGCTTGGTGTGGAGCTATAAATTAGAATTGGCCGATTGATATCAATGGTCAATGAAATACCTGGTCACGGAAAAGAGTAGCTGAAATGTAGCTAAAAATTTCAGTCTCCCATATCAACCTTGAACTAATCATACTGTTACAAAAGCTATATATTGAATGCAATGGGGTAAGACCATAGGATAGGATTGAAAAAGAAATGTTATTGGATATCACCAAGTCACTCTCAACAACCAAACATATATTCCGATGCAATTCACATTGTCACTCTAGCTATTCCTAGTTAACTGACTGGCATGAATAGAGTTTTATGATTCCAATCAACACAATCTTTCAGCTCGTATTATCGACATTTTTAGGAGTAAATGAATCATATTTCCATTGATACTAGTTGATTATACTGACAAGTACCTCAACGTCCTGTACGTTCTTAAACATTTCTTAATAACAGTTTTTTTCCTTTCTCTTTAGTAAATTATTACACTCATTTTCCCACCAAAACAGCCATGAAAAGGTCTAATCATGAACTTTTGGAGCTCAATATGCTTGAGTGTTGACAGCATCAGGATAAATCAGAGAACAGAAGGTAGAATGTCATTAAGGAAAATCATAATTAAACATTTATCTGAAAGAAATAACAGTTGAAAGAAAAATCAAGCAAGTGAAATATGCTCTTTGCCAATAAATCTAGATTTTCATGGGGAATGGCAGGATAAAACATAAACAGATCAACTTTCGAACTTTTGAAGATCAATATGCTTTACTCAAAAACCAAGCTAGAGCTCACCTTGACCAGTTTCTAACACACCAATTATCAAAAGAACAAGACTCATCCTGGAAATGAACTGAATCCACTATATCTCATAAAATTGATGATAAGTTATAAGTGGGAAAATGTTGATCAGCTATTTGGCTTGCAAATGATAATTTGAAATATGGGATCTAACCCAAAATGAAAGTTAACAACTTCGATAAAAATAGTTTGAAGGATTAAGTCTTAATTGGTCATGTTCATTCATAAAATTGAGTATGTCGCCAATCAGAATCTTGATACCCAAACATTAGCAACAAGTGAATCATGAAAAAGGCATCTAACTCAGATTGAGATTAAATTTTAAGTAATAATACCGGGCAATTGCAGAGTAGAAAGAGAGGAATAAACTCACATCAACATAAGCAGCATCCAAGTATGAAATGTTGATCTCCACAGAAACGCCAGTTTGTTGAGCACCGGTAGTGAATATTACAGCTGACCCCACCAAGTCAACAAGCGTAGCTGTAGCTCCACCGTGCAAGAAATTGCCAGCATTCTTCACGACAATCCATCGAAGGAAACCCCCAAAGAACGATCAGTAAACAACACCTCATTAAAGCTACATGTATTCTTTAAATGAATAAACTTTCAAACAATAATAATCAGGACAATTCGAAGAATCCCAAATTCCCAATTTCAACAAAGGATCATCATGTATGATAATAATCCGAAAAGGTCGACTAGGTATAGGGCAAAAATTGAGAGATCATATTATGGTCGTGTAAGTGTGAAAAGAAGAAGAAAATGAGGAATTCATTACAAACCAGAAGACGAGGAGGGACTTTCATGGAGCAAATGAGACGGCCAGGTTCAATTAGATCAACATGAATGCCTTCCATTACAAAACGTTCAAAGAATCTGAGAGGCAAAGCTTCAATGGTGGATCCGTTCTTGTCGTCATCACTTTCTCTTCTACCTGCTCTCTCCAGATACTTCTTCAGAGTTTCGATGTCCATTCTCTCCTCCCCGTCTCTCTCCCCTTCTCTCTCTCTTTTTCTTTCGACTTTCGGTTACTGGCCGCTAAACGCCGCCATATCCACGCACATACCTTAAAAAGCATGTCTATTTTTTCTGTCTATATTTAAAATAAATATTTTAATTTAAACCGAATTATTTTCAAAATCGTTTTTCATTTATTGTTTAAATTTTAGAGAAAAAAGAAAAAATATAGAGTAACAAAGTTCTATTCTTTAAAATAAATTCCACTCAGTTAAATATTTTTTAATAAAATATATAAACTTATTATGTTCTTTATAATATTAAAAAATATTTAAATAATTGATAAATGTCTAATTATTCTAATAAAATGTATTATTAGAACACCGCAAAACCTCTATTTCTATGAATTTTTAACCACAAATTTATGTAAATTTCATATAAATATATAGATAAGATTTAATAAATCAAGGTAAAAACTAATTAAATGAAACAGAGGATCTGATTCCTTATTAGAATCGCGTTATAATAGACTATATATGTGTTTTAACAATTAATCATATATATTTTTTGAATTGAATAAAACGAAGAGAGATCCAATCTTTTATAATTTTAATTGGATCAAATCTCAAAATAGTTTAAAGATTGGACCAACTAATCCGGTCTGGCTTTTTACAATAATGTATTAAATGACGAACGTGCCTACCACAAACATTTGATAAGGAATGAATAACCTCAAGTTTTCATTCAAGCAAATTGGACAAGCACTTCCTTTCCAAACATATAAACAAGATTATTCCGAATGTTGACAACATAAAGTTACTTGACAGCTAAAACAGACCAACAACTAGGATCTGAGGTTTCTTTTCTCGTCTGTTTAATTTCACCGAGGCAAAAGGCTCTCATGCTTCTAACGCAATCAAACAAAAACCCAGAAAGTCATGGAGAGTGGTCTTCAACGCTTAGCAGCACCTGGAATTCCTATCTCAATTCAGAACTTGTCAATCTGTCAGACTTCAAGTCTTATCGTCTGTCAACAAAAATGAAAGTAAGATCAGGATTTTCTACCATAATTCTTCTAAATCAAACATGTTTCAGTAGTAATCAAACATTTTGAGTGTTGTGATTGCAACTTGCAAGCGTGAGCATCTATAATGGACTTGCAAAGGAAAAGATAACCAAGAAGAAATACAAAAGTAAGAGCAAGTTGTTTAAACTAATCTCATATGCACCACATGGAAAAGAATCAACCCATAAAATAGAAGCACAAAACATCAACCTAGGCGTATCTATAACAATGCCTTTTTTTTCATCTAATATGCAATATATGGAAAATTTTTAATCCATTAAACAGAAGAAGCACGAAATACAAGACCTAACTGTATCTGCCAGATGATATTGCTGCAAAGGACTCTTTCTTACATGTGTATCCAGTCTTTCCACAATTTTGAATTGTTAGGGTATATTAACATGAAATCTAAATTAGTTAACATTAACCAGCATAAAAAAGATGTATGGCAAAATATCATGTCATTGCCAGCAGCAATGGCTCCCAAAAGAATTATGACAAAGAAGGATGAGAAGCTACTTCTGAAACTTTAATCTTCTGTGCACAGGCTACAAAGCATTGGTCAAGGAAGAATGTTGTGCTAGTTCCAGAACATAATGAACATTCAATTCACAATAACTACTTTTGAAAGAGTAAAACTGAACCCATAGGCTATTATATACTTTAAAGAAGGCCGGTCATTGGCAATTTCTACAAAAGATTCCAACATCTAGAATGGGATTCAGACCTTAAGAAGTCGAAGAAGATGGTATTTCAGTTTTGCTCTCTGCAGATGGAGGTATATATATCTGTGCTTTCTTCAAAATTTCAGCAACAACCCAATGCTTCCGTTTGCTCAAAGGCCTAGAAGGATCCAATCTTACCTGAAATCACAAAATTTTATAAAGTGAAATCCTTACACCAGAAAGCCACTGTTCAAGTAGAAAGAAATTGTTAAAAGGATTGTATTTCCTCACATATTAACTTGGGTCAATGCATTAAAGACTAGATTACGAGGTGGGGCAGGTGAAATAGGGAGAAAAGCAACGATCTGTAAAGAGAAAACAATAAATTGTTGAATTGAAATAAGATTAAACATACAAGGTCACCAATATGGCAAGAGTTGTGTTCATCGTGAGCCATGAACTTGGAAGTACGCTTGATGTAGCGATTGTAGAGCTTATGATGAAACATTCTATCAACTGCCACAACCACAGACTTCTGCATCTTGTTTGACACCACCATCCCCACCACTTTGCTTATCTTCCCCATCGAAAGCACCCCTTTTCTTTAATCACTTACACCTATAAGAAAGCACCCTACCCTATGATTGTTTCTACTAATAATAATATCAAAAGTCCTATATAAAACAACAAAGTTCAAAAAACATAGAGCAGTTTTGCACAATGCGCGAATACTGTATTGGAGCTCGTACTGATTTTGGTATCGGTACATTACAATATCGGTATTAGTCAACTAAATACCATTTCGAGTAATTCTCTTAAATTATAAAATACTCTTCTAATTTTATATAATTAAAATTTAGTTTTCTATTATAAAATTTAGACTTTATGTACATTGTGCACATTTCATCTAAAGAAAGCACTCTACCCTGTGAAAGCACTTTGTTTATCTTCCCCATCGAAAGCACCGGTTTTCTTTGATCACTTAAGAAAGCACTCTACCCTATGATTTTTTCTACTAATAACAATATCAAAAGTCCTACATACAACAACAAACTGAGAGTTCAAAAACATAGAGCAGTTTTGCACAAAGTGAAAATCTCGTATCGGAGCTTGTACTGATTTTGGTATTGGTACATTACAGTATCGGTATCAGTCAACTAACCACGCGGGCCCTTTTCTTTGATCTCTTAAACCTATAAGAAAGCACTCTACGCTATGATTGTTTCTACTAATAACAATATCAAAAGTCCTACATACGACAACAAACTGAGAGTTCAAAAAACATAGAGTAGTTTTGCACAAAATGTGAATACTATATTGGAGCTTGCACTGATTTTGGTATTGGTACATTACAGTATAGGTGTCAGTCAACTAACCATCTTTCCCGCACTGAAGAACAGCAGAAAAATTGCAGTTCTTATACAAGTTCAGACATCAAAAAAGAAGCATGAAAGCACGAAGGAGATCCAAGAAACAGCACCCAGATGCATTTAACCAATCCAAGTTCCGATATCAAAAAAGAAGCATGGAGGCACGTACCAATACAACCACAAACAGAGAAAGCAAATACCCAAAGAACCAAAGAGAGATTAGGACTGATGGTCGGTGACAGTGGCGGTGACGGCGTGAGGAAGACGTGAAATTAGGGAATTGGAAAATTTGTGATTGTGTGAGAGCTGAGAGTCGGGACTCGGGGAGTTTTCGTGTCCCGTTCTTTCCGCATAAACTTGTTAGGGCTTAGTTGTGACAGTTGTTTTTTGAGTTTTTGGTTTTTCCAATTTTTAAAAATTATGAAATCATGATTTTTATTTTTTCTACTAACTAAATATATATTATTTAATATATTAATTTTTAATCAAAATTATGACAAATTTTATTTAATATTATATATTTAATTAATTAAAATTATGAATAATTTTAAATAAAAAGATAATTTTAAATTATTTATTTTAATAAAATAAAACAAGTTTATTAATAATTTTTAATAAATATTATATAAGAGATTAAAATAAATTTATTCAATTTAAAATAATTTTTCTTTAAATTTTATCTAATATATAATTATTATCAGTGATAAAAATATAATTAAATTGACATTAACAACCAAACCAATCAACGATTTATTATCCTTCCCTATTTTTTTATCAATCAACTTTAATTTTTCAAAAAATAAAAATAAAATTGTTCTTTCTTTACCTTTTTCAATACACTTAATTAACTACATATCGTACTGGATATAAGACTTCTCATTTTGCGAAGATTGAGAGAAAGTCATTAAAATATGTAACTTTGTTTTTATATTTTTTATGAAGAAGTTATTTTCGTACCTCAAACTTAAGACATTAGGAATAACCTTAATACTAACCTTAACCCTTTTCTTAAAATCTTTTCCAAAAAAGCCTTCATTGTCACAAAACTCTTAACATCAATATTGGCCTATTTCGAGTCGTTACTATACAATATTATTAATTAAGGTATTCAAGAAAAAAAGAAGACAAGACAAGACATGTCGGAGTATCTAACTTTGTTTATTTTGTGTCTGTTTTAAGCTTTAACAGAGTCCCTTTACTTAGTATTTACTGAATGATTGAGTGCAGTTGAGGCCTAATTAATTAACCTCATTAATCAATAATACTAGTCTATGCATTAAATCATAAAGTGAAACCCAGTTTCTATCACCTAGGTCCCAAGTTTGGTAAAATGGATAGATGAAAGGCTCTCAATTTACTTTTGTTCAGCTATGTGGATAATTACCATTGTCAAGCACAAGAATGTGACTTAAGGGTAATTGGTAGATGGGTTTGGGAATGAATCAATGAGAAAGGAATGAAATATTAGTGGTTGGTTATGTATTATCATTATAAAGGTATGGTAGGTTTCATCATAATCCAACCCAGGTTATTGAAAGGTACCAACAGCAATAAGACAGGCCTTGTGGCGAATGAGATTC
>JAOQMM010000172.1:4115344-4127858 GCA_027563515.1 Erythroxylum platyclados | reverse complement strand
CTGTAGGACACCCAGTAGCTGCTCCAACATCAACTGAATTGGCTACATCACCAAGTAATTACCACTCCTATCTATCTTCAGTTCCTACCGTGCTTGCGAGTTTTTTCCTTTTTGTTTCTATGGAAAATAATAAGATAAAAGAGCTCCTTAATTAATTTTGAACAATAATTTTTTGGTCCCAGAAACTGCAGTAACTTATTACTAGTTAGAGCTTTATTTCATTTTAAGTCAATAAGATTTTGTTTTAATTCAATAATTAAGTAATGTTAATGGATTGAAATTGTGTTATTAAATTGGAATGTATTTACAATATAAACATCTACAGAACTGGCTCCAAACATAGCGCCAGGAGATAGCCTAGCGCCAGCACCCAGGAGATAACCTCGGTAATGAGGCTTAACACATTACAGGCTCGTGTCAGGCATTCTTTCTTGGGCTAGCTTTTGCCGTTTGTCGTCTTACATTCTTCTGATCTTCTCTATCTTGTTGGATTTCATATTTTGTTTGAATTCCTCTATTTTTTGTTAGTTTATACTCTTGTAGTTAATAAGTTTGGTTGTAATTTTATATATGATATTAATATTTTAATTAATAAAAGTCTTCTTTATTTTTATATATTTTGTTAATTACATTGAATATTTTAGTGCTAAAGATAAAATTTTTATAATAGTAACTATGCAATTATAATTATGATAAAATCATAACTATGATATTCAATTAACTCTTGTGTATTATTTATAAATTATTCCTAAATTTTATTAAGATAGTATATTCAAGGAACGGTAAAATTAGTATATATTATATTTCTTTCTTATAAAAAAGTAATTAATCTCATAAATTAAAATACAGAAATACTTAAATTAATATATAAATGTTTATTAGATAATAAGTTTATTTAACTGACCTTATTATGAAAATCTTAAATGAAATATTATTTGTATGTCTATGAATTTCATCATTATGATAGTTGGAAAATTGATCATTAGACTTGAGATTACCAAAGTATCTCAAGTGAATGATAATACTTATGACATATTCTACTTAGGGGTAGCTCAATTAATAGTATATTCAGATATAGTGTGTGAAGATAGTTAAATAAGTCAATAAGGGATTCGTCACTTTAAAGCAATTAAAGAATATGTTTCACTGTTGTTAATTAGTAGTGATTTAAGAAATTTTATGGTCAGAGTGAATTGAGATTTGAAAAGATGTTTTAAAATATCAATTATAAATATATTACTAATTAGCAAAAACGAACATAATCAAATTTAAAAGAGTGGATAATAAGTTCATACTTTATATCCAATTAAAATATTGGATGACAAAAGGATTAAATTATACATCATACTCATGCATGCACAGGTTGAGTCAAACTATTTTGAAATTCCTAATATTTGAATAGTTATGACATATTGTTAGACGTCAATCTTGATCTATAATTATAAATTATTTAATTATAAAATTAAATATAAATTAAATATTTTAATTTATCCAATTCTAATTATGAATTATAATTATAATTTACAATCATTACTAATATATTAAGAACTTAATGGATCATGTATAAAAGAGTAGTTAAAGAGAAAACAATATTTAAATTAAGTTGAACTTAATTGTGAAGTTTAAAAAACTTCAAGAATCAAATATAAAATATTTGATTTTATTAAAATTAAATTGTAATTATAACTAGAATTTGACTTTAACTATAATTAGAAAATTTAATTTTAATAAAAGTGAAACTCTTCAATTTTTCTTTATAAATAGGAGGAAAACATAAAGGTACTCACACTCCTACCTTCACCTATCAAAAGTTGAGTCTTTTTTTTCTACTTTGTGGATATCGTTGGAGGTTAAACTAATGTTATAAATATCGTACAGGTACCGAATTTACTTCTAGTATAGTATTGTACCAGTACCGATCCATATCGGGTATTGTTTCAATTAATTTTAAAAAATTATAAAAGAGTCTCTGAATGTTTTTAAAATTACAAAATAGTCTCTCAATATATTGTGTTATATAATTTTTAATTTTACATTAACCTTGTCTATAAAAATTATAATTATAGAAATTTGAAACAACAACAATCTATTTATTTTTATTAATATCACATAAACAATAATCATAATTAATATAAAAAAAGATAATTTAATTATCATAAAAATATAAAACTAAGGACAATATAAAGTACTTAAAATGTTACAATTGCATCATATAATAAAGAATAATTATATCAATACATCAAATAAAAAGAATATTAAAATTTTATGACTCCATAAGTACTATAACAAGAGTTCATGTTGAGGAACACAACCAATCAGAAACAAAACATGAAACAAAAATATTTACAATTCAAAGTTTTATATTTATATTACATGTATAGAATTTAATGTGTGCATTAAATATAAGTGAAATTAAAAAAAGAGAAGAAATGAAAATTTGGAATTTCATTTAATTGAATATCTACTCAAATAACATCGACCTCAATTCTCATTTAGAACAAAATCCTTATCATTGAGAAGTCTCATCTTCGCCGCCTTTGCCCTGTCATTGTAGATGGATGGTGCGTGTGTGACACGTGCCACACGTGTTTGTCATCCGTTGCAGCCACGTGTCTCACATCCAGCTCGTGTGTATGATGCATGCGCCAACCCAGAAGACCGTCCATGTGCACTGTGCACGCTTTGGGTTCCAGGCAATTTTCTGCGAGTTCCAGACTGATTTTTAGTGCTCTCGAGCTCGTTTTCACCCCATTTCTCAAGGCTAAACACATGTATACTACTTTCATGCAACAATAAGCAAAAAAAAATTGAAAAACGGAACTTTATTCTCCGAAAACTTTATGGAGAAAAAACAAAAAAATCTTCATTTTTAGCCACCTGATCACGTCACCGCTCTGATACCAAGTGTAACACGTAACGATTCCTTAGTTACGTACCCCAGATCGAACCTGAAAGGGCAATAAATGAAGAAATATGAAAAATACCTGATTTCAGTTCCATAACTTCAAACAAACTTTCCGAAGCCGAAACGAGCGCGAATCTACCGTCGTCTTCACTGGAACTGCTCACCGAGATGCGGTTAATGTCTTTCTACAATTTCTCAATACGTAAGCTCTCTTAACAAGTCAGAGAATCCTGATGCTTACGAATAATATGAGCAACTGTAGGAGACCTTAATCTCTTTATATAGCATCCATATTGGACTTCTCCATCACAGACCCGATATGGGTCCGGTCTACACTGATTGAGATCTATTTTTTACCTGGACTTCGACACATTGATTTATATCATTTATTGGGTCACTTTATTATCTTTATCTGGATCAAATTGTGTAACTTAATCGATAAGTTATTTAAAAAAATGCAATTAAATGTTTCCAACTTTATAAGGAATGTGAAAAATATCCAACAATAAACTCCTACAAGTAGCAAAAGCCGAATCGACAACTTGTCATCTTTCTTTGGAACTAAAATGCAATGCCCCAGGATCCTCAAAACAGGTTGAAGAAGCTCCCATGGTAATGGAATCCTCCCATCCCTCCTCACAGTCTCCTGGTCTTCAACATTATTTTCACCATCTTGTCCAGACCACACCTCAACAAACTCACCGAAAATCTTTGACTCCACAGGCACCAGTGAAATCTTACTATAATACAACTCCAATGCTACCTTTACAATTCTTGCCCTTCCCGCTGATCTCACTGTACCGTGTGGCTCCAGAGCTGGAGATATCACAACAACGTTCAACTCAGTGGCATTGTTCTTTGCGTGCTCTATGGATTTATGATATATCGAAGGATGTGACAGGTCCGGTATGCTCAATGTTATAGATTGGTTTTCACGTGACGTGGTTTCATAAGCGTAGAGAGCCAAGAGAACAGCTCCGAAACCAGCCAATGGTTTACGTAGAGTTATGCGAGAGAGGTAAAGACCAGCTATGGTAGGGAGGAAACGTAAGACTACGAGCTGGAGATGGGGGTCGTGGGATTGGAACGTGTCGTAGAACTAACGACAGATGTTGTTGTCACCAGAGCCGGAGTCTGGTTGCCGGAGGAGGGCGGTGGGAGGAAGTTTGATGATCACGGACAAGAGAATCTGCAGGGTTGATGGAGGAGAGAAGAGAAGATGGAACTGAGGTGAGGATTGATGAAAGAGATTGGATCGCAAACCGGGTTTTGGGAGATGATTCATTTGGTGAGAATTGAGAGGTGAAGGTGGTGGTATTAATAGCATCGGCGGGGGTGGTGGTGGAGGCAGCGCCGGCGTCGGAGTCCTCTGACACTGGATTATTTGATGAGAGGGAGACAAAGAAGAGGAGTTCGAGGCATACGAGGGAAGATTGAGAAATATAAGGAGACAAAATTGGATCGGAAGATTCAAAACAAAAGATAGTATCAACTAAATTTCTAGAATTTCCTGACCAATTTTAACAGTTAATTTACAATTCCTGCTTAATGTTCTTGAGATTGAACTTTTGATTTAGATTTAAGGTAAAATGATGTCAACATTCATAGTATTTATGATTATGATTAAGTAATTAAAAAATCATCAATAATATTTAAAATTCTTGCAAATTTTTATAATATTTTTTAAAATTTTTTTAAAAAATTCCTTATTTTTAACTTTTATTAAAAATAATAACAAAATACACACAACATAAATATCACATGTGAATCAGTTAAATTTGTTGACATGATGACTTAATTTAGTTCTTAAACTTGGTCCGAACTAATTAAATTAATCCAAAATTAATAATTTATTATAGCTCTTATAAATTTATTAGTTTGAATAAAATTTAATTTGTTTGAATTGGATTTCAAAGCTGAGAAAGATCATCAGATAAAGTAATATTTCTTAATATTATTTTTTAACAAAAATTTAGGAGAATGAATATTTATAAAAAAATTGAAAGTTATAGGTATCTTTTTCAAATATTTTAAAAATTATAGAGAATTTTTTTTTAAAGATTATAGTACTTTTTAAAGTAACTAGTGCCCAAGTGAGGTCTTAATCCTATGATTTTGATGAAAATAAATCATAATGCTCTTAATGAAATTATTTTAAATAATATTAGTAGTTATGTTATTCGTAATCTAGCAATATGTGAATTGTAAAATTCAATAGAATGGCAAAGTGAGCAAGTGAATTAATGGAATAAATTGAACAATCAATTGTTGGAGAAAATGAGTAAATTAAAGTGGAGTGTATATGTAATTCAAGTAACCATATACAAGGATGACTAAGCATATCAAGATTTAAATCATTGTAATCCTTTCTATAACCTTATCATAGTCATTTCTAAATTATAGGCTCAATAATTACATGAACATTTGCATATAAAACACAGTGTACAAATCCTTTCATAATCAATAAGAAATATGTTTTGATCTTTAAAAAAGACTTCTTGAACTTTAAAATAAATTTTGAGGGACATTTGAAATGATTTTGGGTTAAGGTTTACTAAAGAAATGTTGTTTGATATTTAAAAGAATTTGAAATATTTTCAATTATATTAGTTGACCAATCTATAGATGTGGTCAATAAATGTATTGTTTCCGGACAGATTAGTAGACCAATATTTAGGTATAATTGACCAATGTAGCAAAAGAAGTGAAATTTATGTCTCGTAAGTTTATATGTCATTGGTCGACCAATATAGTACTTTAGTTGACTAATATGATAAATTGATCAACTATAGTTACTATCATTAGTCGTTGTAACAAGTAAATTTTGTTTTCTAATGAATTTTTAGGTGATTTGAGGATAAATAAATCACACATGATTATAGAAAATTAGTTGAATATGGTAAAGAGTTGCTAAGAGTCTTGAAATGGTAGAGAATGTATATAGAATGTATATGTGCATTACATAACACATATTGAACCATTATTTGTTGTGAATAAGAGAAGTTTTTGAGTTGTATACTTATTATAATTAAGGAAATTGATTGAAATGTACTTTGTGAAAGTTACTCTTTACCTTAGAAAGGATTTGTAAAAGGTTATTATTCACTTATAATAAAGTAAGACAAATGTAAGAATTCTTCGTCCCTCTTTAACGAAAAAAGAAAATAATGAATTCTTTATTAGAGTTTAGGAAATGAGAGTATGCAAAGATTGTTTGGCTCAACTATTATAAATAGGTTTTTATCTCTCTTTCTTACTCTCTTTTATTTATTATTATAATTATTTTGTAACTATTATTTATTAAAATAAAAAAATTGATTCATTAGTTTACAATTAGGTAAAAGGTGAATACATAATTCATCATATGTTATCCAAGACAATTAAATTATTTAAAATATATAAAAATTTATATCTTTTATTTTTTGTTAATTTTAATAAATCAATGTTAAATTGCATACAAATTGAAAAACAAGTATAAAAAATTGATTCAAACTCTACCTATTGCTAACATACTTATAATTTATTAATTCGATAAAAAATCACAATTCATCATACTATTTAATATATTTGAAGTTAAAAGATACATTAGTATCTTTAACTCTCATAAATCATATTATGTAAGATTGAATTCTTGGAATTTATAATAACAACAACAACACTTAGTATAAATCTCGCTGCTTCGAGGGATCTGAAGAGGCCCAATAGTATACAATCTTACCTCTAATTAGTAGAGAAATTGTTTCCAAATAACTCAGATGAAAAATAGAGGAAGAGGAAGAGAGAGAGAGAGAGAAAAGAAAAAAGAAGAAGAAAAAAACAATAATCAGAAAAGGATGAAGAAGATGGAGAAAGTTAATACTAATATTATTAATAATGCAAATATGTATAATAATGGGATTAAAAATAAAAATAATAGCATTAGTAATAATAATATTAGTAGTAGTAGTGGTTGTTGTAATAATAATAATAATAATAATAATAATAATAATAATAAAAAGAAGAAGAAGAAGAAGAAGAAGAAGAATAGTAGTAGTAATAATAATAGTTGAGTACGAGAAAACTAAGAAGAAGAAGAATAGTAGTAGTAATAATAATAGTTGAGTACGAGAAAACTATTTTAATTGAGGATGAGAATACAATAACGAATTTCCCAAAGCGCCAACACCAATTGTACGCTCCGTATAGTCCCATGACGTCCATTACTTTATCCTCCACCGTCCATTTCTTGACCAATAATTAGTGATTTAAAAAATTAAAAAAAGGAGTCGTTTTCAAGTCTTCTTTCTGGTTTTGGATGCTAGTGCGCTCTCCTTCACTTTGGGTATTCTTGGTCCATCCAAATTTTAGTTTTTGTTTAATCTTCTTTTTCTTTTTTTTCCCCTCTCATGTAAAGATCTCCGAGCTGATTTCTAGGGGTACCTTTTTCTTTATTCAATATTTTTTTCTATCAAGTATTAGGTTTTGTTTTTGAATTGATTTCGTTAGTCTTTGCTGAAACTTCGGTCTGTAACTTTGTAGAATTTAGCATCCTTGTACTTCTCCTTTCGCTTTTTAGATCAATCTTCTGCTGATAACTTTTGTTTGATTCACTTTTTTGGCCGTTTATTATAATCTGTAACAATTGTTTTGGGGTTCGACGTGCTGGATAGGTGTTAGTTGATTCTTCTTAACTGGAAAGTTTGAATTTGGGGCTCAAACTATATCTGGGTTTTGGTTATTGTGGGCACCTGTGTCTCAAATGATTTAGTTTTATAGCTTCCTTTGAATTCTTGGTGTAGGCTAACTTCAATTTTTATGGCATTTGAATGCCAAGAAAGCATTGAGGTTTTAGGTGATTTCATCTGCTGCGAGGGAAATTCTCATCCCATAACTGAGAGTTCTTATACATCAAACATCAAGTTGAGTTCTAATTGCAGGAAAGAAACCTCAAGCAAGTGTAGTACAAAAGAATTGCTCTTTACAGGCATTCTTCCTAGCTGTCTACTATCGATCACGGATCTTCCTGCAGCCTTGATATCTGAAATCCTTAACTGTCTTGATCCTAAAGAGCTTGGTATAGTTTCGTGTGTATCCACATATCTTAATAGGCTTGCATCTGAGAATAAGGTGTGGAAGGAAGTCTATTGTGAGAGATGGGGACTCCCCATAGTTCGAACCCCACTGAGTCAGGGGCCTTCTGATGAGAAGTCATGGAAAGAGCTGTTTGTGGAGAGGGAGTTTAGGAGTAAGACTTTTCTGGGTCGGTACAGTGTTGATGTTTTGTATGGCCATACTGAAGCAGTTCGAACAATTTTCCTTTTGGCTTCTGCCAAGCTCATTTTCACGTCAGGGTATGACTCTGTTGTGCGAATGTGGGACATGGAAGAGGGGTTATTAATTGCATCGTCTAGGAATCTTGGTTGTACCATTCGGGCTGTGGCAGCAGATACAAAGTTGTTGATTGCCGGTGGTACTGATGGCTTTATCCAAGGTTGGAGGTCAGTGGATAGTCTCCCATACCTGTTTGATCTTAAGGGTTCCGAGGTTCCAAATACTGAATATAGGCTTTGGGAGCACGAGGGACCTATAACATCCCTTGCTTTGGATCTCACAAGGATGTACAGTGGTTCATGGGACATGTCGGTTCGTGTGTGGGAACGTTCTTCATTGAAATGCTTAAAGGTTCTGAGGCACAGTGACTGGGTTTGGAGTCTTGTTCCACATGATACTACACTTGCAAGCACATCCGGTTCAGATGTACATGTTTGGAACACTAACAATGGGACTTTGCTAACTGTTATTCGTAGTGCTCATGTTGGTAACACTTATGCTTTGGCAAGAAGCCACACAGGCGAGTTTATTTTTACCGGAGGAGAAGATGGGGCCATTCACATGTTTGAGATCACTAGCCGCACCATGGAGGCTAATGCTTTTAAGGTGGCAACTTGGATTCCTCACACTAGCCCTGTGTACTCTCTTGCTTTTGAGTTTCCATGGCTTGTTTCAGCATCTAGTGATGGAAAGATGTCGCTAATAGATGTCAGAAAATTGTTGAGGAGAAGCAGGCAAACTTTTAGAAAGAAAATTGCAAGGGTTAACAATTGTGATACTCACAGCGTGGAGCCACCACAGAGGATGCTACATGGGTTTGGACCCAACTTATTTTCAGTTGACATTGGTGCTGATCGTATTGTGTGTGGAGGAGAGGAAGGTGTTGTTAGGATCTGGAACTTCACAAAGTCTTTGGAAATTGAGCGAAGGGTTTGTGCTCTGCGAGGAATTCGGTTGGAAAACCGAATGCGGAGGCGTAAGCTCCAAATAGAGATGAGCTGCAAGGGTGACCGGAGTGATCAGTGTTCAGTTGCAGCAAAGAAGAATGGACTCCATGGAGAAAGGAGTTGTGAGGGGCACAATAAACGTGTTGTTAGTGGTAAATTGAAGGCCTAACAATGAATGGAAATCATTCTTCACGACGCTGCAGCCACGGAACCCTTCAGATAACAAAATTGTAACAGAATTTAACATTTTTGGTTTATACTGATCTGAAGTTAGTGTTTACTTTCCACTTGAAGTTGATTTCTTCTCTTCTTGGAAATTTGCATACCAGAGCCTAGATCATCCAACTACAATTGCTGAGTTCTGCAGAAGAATTGGAGCATTGTTAGGAATGCTAGCAATTCTCTCGTCCATTTCTCTTAATAATTATAGCTTGAGAATGCATCTACAGTGTTAATGATTCTCTTTTTAAGTGTTTGAGAATTGACAATTTTGAGTTATTCAACCAATTTAGACGGCATCATTGTCATTACCAACATTCAGTTGAAATTTCGCACCAACACGAGATTTGAGAAAGTCTAATAGTATATAGCCTTACTTTTACGTAGTAGTGAGACTATTTCCGGTCCTTATCCACACTAATTTAGACATTATTAACTGAAAAAAAAACACTTTTAAAGACTTGAAAAATATATCAATTAAGTCTTTTTGTTCGGTTTAATAAAATAATATTTATATATTCCTTTATTTATCATTTTTGATAAATATTAAATTTGATAAATCTTCCAATTTATCCTTTTTATTTCAATCCTCTATTGTAATGAAATTTTTTTATTATTAAAAATACGATACAAAATGAAGTGATTAAAGAATAAATATTGTTCATCGTGAAGAAAATTTACATAGTAAAAGGACAAACATAAGAAACCATTGCGGAGAAATAACAAAGAAGAGCAGAGTCGCATCACCAAAGACATACACATGAAGATCAGTAGCAACGCGTTTCAGGGTAGCTTTTCTTCCAAGAAACATTACCAGCGAAGATCAATGGCACTCGTTTTTGTGAGCCTTCTTGTCTTGTTAATGAGCGTGATTGGTGCAACACATGAAAGACATGGGTTACCGTCACATGTCACTGCATTGTATGTGATGGGTGATTCTTCTGTAGATTGTGGAGAAAACACTCTGGGTTACCCTTTTCTTCGCCGCAATTTTTCTTTGATCCCTTGTGATAATGGGTCTGACACAACCCTTCTTCCTCATTTTCTTGGTACGCTTAGTTTCACCAGTACTCTTCCCTTTGCTTCTTTTTCTCTATTGGAAGTCAGTTGCATGCGTCATTGCTTGTTTCTTAACTTGAAAATTTCATTATGAATGTTTTTCGTTAGCTTTTCTTGAAAATTTGTGCTGATTGAAATAGAATCTTTTGTTTAAAGTAAATCTTGCCTGCCACTTCTTTGTCCTGAACTTGTCTCAAGGCTCAAGAAAACTGCAGTTTAGAAAAGCACATGTCAAAGAAATTGATAATTGCCATTTAAGATATAGCTACAATAGTCACGCGTTTTAATGTGAATGCAGCTAAGAAGATGAATCTGCCAAAAATCCCATCATTCTACAATCAGAATGGCTCAATCGAAGGACTAAAACAGGGTCTGAATTATGGTTCTGCAACAGCAACAATCATAAAAGTTGGTTCTCTGAACCACCAATCTCTGAACCAACAGCTTCGCCAAGTATTTGAGACCATTCAGCTGTTGCAGCTCCATCTAGGTGAGGAGGAAGCTCAGCATTTCGTCAAATCCTCCATCTTCTACCTCTCCTTCGGAAAATATGACTATGTCAATCTCTTTCTCAGTAATTCTTCAGGCCTAATGCTTGAGTTTGGTGGCCAAGAGTTTGGTCACATTCTGGTGAACCAGATGGTTCGCGCCATAAAGGACCTGTACAATGCAGATGTGAGGAAAATGATAGTGATGGGTATAATGCCACTGGGCTGCATGCCACATGTTGTATGGGAGTGGACTAAAAGTGAAAGTGAAAATGACAATGAAGTTAGAGGTTGTGTGGAACAAATCAATGTTCTGGCTCTGCAATACAATACAATGCTTCACGAGCGCATTCTTGATCTTAACACGGAGTTGCCTGATGCTCATATAACCTTCTGCGATGTTTATCATGGGACTTTGGAGATCATGTCAAATGCAGCACGCTACGGTATGTAGGTGTCCTCGTTCACCAGAAAAAAGAAAAGAAAAGAAAAAAGCATGTCCTGAATGCTCTAATGTGTTATCCTTCTTAAAACAACATGAAAATTTACCAGTTCCGAAAACCTACAACTTGAATTTTCCTTTTCGTTTTCTTTCTAATTCTTTTTCAGACTAACCATCTTCAGTTTGTGTGACAAATGCAGGATTTAAAGACGTGAAAAATCCCTGCTGCGGACTGCATACGCAAGATGCAATCGTAGGATGTCTGTCTATTGAGATGGCCTGCAACCAATCCTCAGGTCATGTGTGGTGGGATAGCTATAATCCTACACAAGCAGTGAACTCGTTGCTTGCTAATTCAGCCTGGTCAGGATACATTTGCAGTCCTATCTCGGTCCAGGATCTGGTTTACACTTAAAAGTTTCACATTCGCTCTAAGATTTCTTTAAGTGCTTTAACTGAAGGATTTTCTGGCTTCTAGGCAACTCAGACTGAACATAAAGAATTCCAGGTTTTGCATACTGATACTACGTCCAATTTCAACGACTCCTCTGACCAGTTCAAGATAAAACAATCCTACCAAGTCTTAAACAGTAGACATTTAATGTTTGTCGCTATGCAAAAACGTAGGCACCATTACACAATAGATATAGTGATAGTGAACAGCAACAAGTAGCTAAAAAGAAAGGCTGGATTGATCTTGGGAACAGCGACAAGTAGCTAAAGACCAAAGCAAGGAATAATGTTTATGGGCATCATAGCATTATATAATTAAGTTTATGTTAACTCAAATGCTATTGGTTAATCATAGTTCCACCCACCTACAAGCACTAAACCTAAAAGCAAAGTTGTCTTTTTTTTCAGGCTTCATTGTACAAAGTTTCCAAGTTAAAAAAGCTTTGAAACCAAGAAGATAGCTACATGTCCATGGCTCCTCAAGCCCAATTCCTTCCCTCCACTTTCATTTCTCCTCTCAAACCCAAGACCTCCCTCCTCCAATCTCCTCCACCCTCTAAGCTCTTCACTGTCACATCCTCTTCAAACCCACCAATCTCCGGCCGTAAACTCCGCGTCGCGGTCATCGGAGGCGGCCCTGCAGGATCCTCCGCCGCAGAGACTCTCGCTGCAGGCGGCATCGAGACTTTCC
>JAOQMM010000172.1:4075888-4087383 GCA_027563515.1 Erythroxylum platyclados | reverse complement strand
TGACAGAAGAGAAGGACTAGCGTGGGGAAGATGAGCCTGTTAGGCGCCAAGTTGATACGCCCGCAAAACCACTTATCGAAATTAACGAGAGAATTTCTGAAAATTGATGTTTCAGAAGAAACCCTAATTGATCATTAAGATTGGCGGGCATATCATCCTTGGCTTCCTCAGAAGACTCTCATCCCCACGTTAGACTTCCCTTCTTCTTTCTATCTCTCTCTCTCTCTCTATATATATATATGTTTCCTGCTACAATGGCTTTGTTTCATACATTTCGATCATCATCTATCTATATTTATAGCCTTTGTCAGAATATACACATATAATGGATACAGATCAAATCTAGATATGGTTCTATGGATGCTGATAATAGAACATATTCTTCCATAGTTCATGTACATATGCATTATCTATAATTCTATCTTAAAAGTTGAGCTAGAATCTATAGGTAAAGCTTGATCATCTAGTCCATTGGCCAATGCCACTTGTTAAAATCGAATTATCATCTTCTTGCATATAATATGACCCCTTCAGCCTTCCAAAGGATGACTTTCCAGTAAAGGCTAGTTCATATATATTTTTTACATAACTTCAAATGAGCTCATGAAGTTACTTAATGATCAATTTTATTCAAAGAGTTTTAAAAATTAATTATCATCTTTTAGGAGTTAAACCGAATTATAATATCTTCACCCTTCCTATATTAGTTAGCGAGCTTCAGTGGTCAAATCACAGTTTTTTTTTCCAAAACAAATCCCTTTGCAACACCTCATTTGTATCAACTATTCATAAGGCCTCCAAAGGCGTAAGAGATTCTCGTAAATTAGTTCTTACCATGTTCTATTAAATTTAATTCACACACTGTTCTCCTCTACAAAGTAGAAAGGATATAAAGTATGAAATTATAGGAAATAGAGAAGTTGATGTAAGCATTATATAAAATATGTATATAGCCAATATAATTTTTACTTTAATTATAGTTAATAGTTTTATCATAGTTGAATTAAATTTTAAATTTTAAAAGTACATAATCATTAGATGTAAATAAAACAAACATGAAAAAGAGGCAAAAAGAAAATAGGCTAAAAAAATTGAAATATGCAGTAAAGAAGTTTGCACACATGAATACCAAAATCAATTCTAGACTAGTGGTATTACCAATACCACCATTGGATTGATAATTTATGATTGTGTTTTAATAAAATTGACTATTGACATTAAGAACAACATATAATGTACAAATTTAAGAAGAGTAATATTTTTGTTTTAGTTTGAGACTAATCAAACTTGTTAAAATGATATTATTTTAATATTCAAATTTAATTAATTTGGACCAATTTTCCTAAACTTGAATTCAATCTAAATTTTGATCAACTCAAATATTTCATCATCCATTCAAATTAAATTGAGTCAGAATTTACCATTATTAGGATAAATTTAAAAGGCAGTGTATGGCTCATTTTAGGGTTGAGTAAGTTAAAGTATTTAAATTATTATTTTTTATTTACTATGAGGGCGCTCAATATTATAAAATTTATAGCTAAAATAGAGAATAATGTTGATATATTTGTTTTGAATTGAATAATTTATTTTTATTTCATTGATTTCAGTATATCAATACGATGTACATGGTGAGAAATGACATTTAACAATTTTGTAATATAGAGAATAGAGGGAGAGCTTGAAGCAACTAGTAAAGTATTACTCTTTTGTGATCTAACAGTCACGAGTTTAATTTACAAAAACATTCTCTTTGTAAAATATAAAAGAAATGTTGAATAGACCCTTGTAAAATTGGAGTCTTGTACACTGAGTTTGTCCTTTTAGAGAATTGAGGGGGAATTTCTTTATTATGTAAATTACAAGTTAAGAATTAATAAGGAGCTAATCTATAAGAGTAGTTCTAACAACTAATAGATTATAAACTAAAAAACTTATTTGATATGAGGATGTTTCTTTTCTTTTTGAAGACTTATTCTGCTTTTTTGTTTCTTAAATGTTAAGAGATCAGTAACATAATGGAATTTACAATTTAAGCGATAGGTGCACAGAATTGGGTACCTTTTGGTCCCACCTGTAGGTGCTTGGTTGGTGCTGAGAAAAAGACTTTGGGTCGGGTGGGTCCAGCAAGTTAATTTTCCTAATAAAATTTATAATGTTTATTATTATTATTATTACTAGAAGTAGAATTTCATTGGTTGACTTTGCTCTTCAGTTCCTGTTACCTCGTAGTCCGTGCAAATAGATAGTGAAGTCAATCCGCATACCGCTTTATCAAAAAGATTCTATTCTCTTTCATATATAAATAGATATATGTGGCTATTAGATTTTATATAATAAATTATATATTATATATTCGATAAAATTTATTTAATGAATTAATAATTAATAATAATTTTTGATTATATATATACGAAATAATTTATAATTTATATATTAAATTCTTAACAATTTTAGTAGATCTCTATTCTAATCAGTCACTTTTAACTTTGTTTTTTGTGAAGTGAGATATTACGTACCATTGTTTTTAATACTGGACTAGAAGTTAAATCAATAATACAAGAGATTTAAAGTTTTAAAAAATTAATTGGTATTAAAATGTCAGAAAATCGGTTAAATATTGAATAAAATTGAAGAATTTGAAAATGATTAAAGAAGAATATCTTTACCCATAAAAAATTTACAGTTAGTTTATTTTGATTTGTAGAAACTAACTGATTAATTAATAAAATAATTAGTTTTTAATAACAAATATTATTAAACTAAATTAAACTGAAAAGTTAAATACTGAACTAAAAAATTAGCCGATTCAAAATTTTCACTCTAAAATTGAGCAAACATCATTTTTTACAGACAGATGCATTGGTTCAATAATCAATATTCCCTTTTTAACCGATTCGATTTTTAAAACATTAGATATTACAACTTACCCTCAACCTTCTTAATCAAGATACTTAGCTACAACACTACATAAGTTAATACGCACAAATGTCAGTATCTATATTTTGTAGTTATATGTTGCTTTTACTGTCACTATATAAAATTATACATGAGGTTTTCATCTTTAACTCTTCCTTCGAAATTTTTAAAAAATTATTGGATCCTTTTTTTTTTCCAACAAACTCTTTCTCTTCTTCCACTGAAAAGTTACTAAGACAAATTCAATCGCGTTTGAGCAGTATTAATTGGTCCACCCTATTCTCTTCCATTTTGAGTTTATTCTAAAGATTACGCTCATATCACAACAACTTCAATTGTCATAAATGCACTATTTTTTTTGTTATTGTTTTAATTTCTTCCCTTTATATATTATGGCATATTTAAACTTTACCACATATTGACATACTTGTCTTTAAATGAGATAAACGAAGGTGGAGATTATTGAGGTTCATCTTTTAGGGCAAAGATATTCTCAAGAAGCTCTAGATATATGTAAACTCATAGTTTTTGGCAATGTTTTTAAAACTTAAATGAAAGTTAAATCAGGAAAACATGAGGTTTAAAAGTTAGAAGGTTTAACCGATATTAGACCGTCATAAAATTTATTAAAGGTTAAATAAAATTTAAAAATTTTAAAAATGATTGAAAAAATTGACCGTTATAAGACTGATTAAAGATTAAATAAAATTTAAAAATGATTGAAAAATTGACCTTAGTTATTGAAAATTTTAAAGTTTAATTAAAAAAGAGATTGTTAAATAAAAACTAATTAGTTTACAAAAATTAGCTAGTTAATTAATAAACTGATCAATTTTTAATAACAAAAATTATTAAACTAAATCAACTCGAAAAATTCAAAATTAAATCAAAAAGTTAGCCAGTTCAAGAGTTTTACTATTAAACCAGTTAAACCGGTTCAATTTTTAAGACAATAGTTTTTAAAAGCGCATTTTTAAACAATAATACAAAATTAATTTATATAGTTATGAATTCTTTGAATTTGTTTTTAGTTTAAACTAATTTATTATTAGGATACTTTAAGCATAGAAGATATATATATGCTCCAACAAACAATGTTTTAATAGCATTGAATCTACTTGGAACTGGGTGTACTGAACTAAAGTTAATCTTATAATAACATAAAGATGAGGAAGATTAAATGAAAAGCATCACCAAAGGTGTGAGAGATAATCGATAATACATTTAAGTTTCTATTCGACCTAGTTCATCCTCTATCAGGTTGCGAGGCTTAGGTTATCAAGGCGGGGATGCAGAAAAAAGTCATTTTACAGGGGATGCAGAAAACCTATTATGTTCTGTTCACTTTTACGAACACTACAAGTTAATTACTCCTTTTTCTTTTGGCAGAGAAGCTTGGTTAGGTGTTTTTCAGTTTTGCCACTGCCATTTGCGCGATCACTGACTTAGGAGACAGCAATTTCTGCTTGTTTTGTTATTAGCTTCCTTTTTGTTCTACAGTACTTACTGCTATCAGTTGGTACTCGATCGGTTCACAAGCATCCTTTTTAGAGCACAATAACTAGCTCCATCACGAGTGCAGAAAGCTCAGCCTCCAGCTAGTCAGTGTAAGTGTATGAAAATAAGACAGAAACTAAAGAAAGAAAGCAGCTGGCAACGCACCGTACACGTACATTGAATGGCACTATAGCATTGCCATGCATGTCATAAGTTTGCATGATAAAAAGAAGAGAAAGGTCTATCATGGGAAAGAAGAGTCTGTCGGGAAGCCAAGGAGATTGCCTGTGAACCAAGGGCTGGGAGGAGCAGCATCTTGGAACAAAAGGCAAATCATACTTGGCTTACTAACACAACCCTAGTCCTCATGTTAGGCCTCTCTTCTCTGATCTTCTCTTCTCTTCTAATTTGCTCTAGTTCTCTATTTATATTTGAAGAATATGAATGAAATCTAATCCCTTTGAGTTAACTTTACATCTAGACGCCAATAATGGAGCATATGCACTCCACTTTAGCACTAGCGAGGAAGCACGTGAAGATGGCTTCTCTGTCTATATCTTACTACTTGCAGAATTCAACTTGCCTCAACCTTTATTATCTTAGGATTTGGTCAACGACAGTGATATCCAATCCTATGTAGCACTTTAAATTACACTTCCTTCGGAATATAATTATTTTCATATCAATTCCCCTTAAAGTATATTTATTTCTTGATATTGGAACTGATTTAATTTATTTGAATTTGATAGGTTAAATTTCAAAATTAAAAAATTTTAGTTTTATGATTTAATTGATGGATGAAATTTTATTTAAAAATTAAGTTCAAATTGATAAAAAATAAAAAAAAAACCCAAATTAACTTAATATTTATAAGTAATTTATAATTATTTTGACTTATAATTGTTAGATAATATTTATTTTAGATTAACTAATATTCTTACAATATTATCTTGGTTATATCTTATTAAAATTGTGAATTTATAAAGATCTGTACTAAAATGATTTTGATATTATAAATTTCTAATAATTTTAAATAATAAATTTTAAAAAATGAGTGTTATCCTTTTTTATCTTTTTTTATTGTGATTTTATCTTGGCCAATTGGGCTTATTTTGACTCGAAAGTCAGCATTGGACAATGTCTTGTGCATCTTATGGAACCCAATTGAGAATTGGCCTATTAAGCTCCCTTGTTTGATGTTTTGTCCGTTTGATTCCTGTCAATTATAGTCATTAACAGAAAGATTACATTTTTTAATAGAAAACATACCCCCGTGTAAAGCTAAGTTATGGAACACCACGTTTTCCCCTAGTTTTTTCTCGCTTGACTTTTTCTTATTTTCAGTTCAATTTTTATGGTACCTATCCTTTTCCAATACTTAAAAATTGGGAAAGAAAAAAAGGGAATTGTTTCCTTTATATATAAAAATTTTTCTTAATTGTCATCCTCAATTTTGTTGAAACCAATTTCGTGGGTAGATGTATTAAAGATATTTCAAAAAATAGTCTTTTTATTAATTAGAAATAAGATTATATATTATTGAACATCTTCAGACTTCGCATATCAGTGAGATTTTTATTAAATTATCATTATTATTTTTTAACGTATTAAAGATACATTTATTGTTTTTTTTATAATCAATTTTCCTCACGTGAAAGACACCTTATCTTAAATGTTACATAGTCCAATTATCTCATACCAAACCCTTGATATGATAGGATTATTGGCTAATAAAGTCTTCCACTTGAAATTTTTAGTATGGTTGGTTTGTTTCCATTTCACCTACTCACCAAGACTTTATACTATTATATGACAAATGAAGTTAATGAGAATATTTATATTTCCATGACCTTGGTTTTGAGTAATTTTGCATTCTACACTTGCTCCTGCCCACCAACCTTGTTGATGTGACTTTTTGGTTGCTTTTATTATTAAATCATGACTATGTTCAACTTAAGCCATATTTGAGATTTGACATTTAGTTGATAAGAGAAAATGATTTTGAGTAAACAGAAGTGGAGTAGGTGGGAGATTTGTCTTCTTGTGAATTTTAATTCTCAAAACTCAATATTTCTACATTTTTTCATACTTATATTATAATTTCTCTAAATGAAATTCATAAATAACAATAATAATAATAACAATAACAACAATAACTCAGTAAAAATTTTACTGGTACACTGCATCTAAGGAAGTATAATAGTACGTAGCTTTATTCCTAATTAATAGGAGATTATTTCTGAATGACCTATGTAAAAAATCTAAATAAAACTCGTAACGTACCTTATATGCAGTTAAAAAAGAGATTAGGAAATAAATTACGTGATTAAGAAAAAATTCAAATTACTACTTTTAAAAGTGAAATTCAACAACAATACATAATTTATAATTTAAAGGGTATTTGTAAGCATTTTAAATCATCCTTTGTTGTATCAAAAGAAAAAGAAAACCTACCTGAGTGGGTGTTGTGATCAACATCCAACATTTACTTAAGGAAGCAGCAAATATCATTTCATGTAATCACAATCTTCTTGAAGCAATGATAAAATAATATTTATTCATATAAATTTAATAATATGAGGATGAGCCTTTTGTGACCATAAGATCATAGGTTCAAGTTACGGAAATAATGTCTTCGTAAAAATACAAAGGATAGGTTGTGTATATTATGACCCTTCATAGACTCTGCAAAGCGGGGAATCTTGTGTACTAAGTTCGTTGACTTTTTTATAAATTTAATAATAAAACTCTTATTTTATCAAGAATTTTTTTGTCTAAATAGATATTAAGATTAAAATTTTAATCATAAAACCATAAAATTATACGAATTTATTTAAAATTTTTCAAAAATTTAAGACTCTAGCCTTTTGTTAAAAATAGTGTAGAAATGGAATAGCGAATTTAATAAACAATTTTAATAGACAACACCGTAAATTGAAAAACACTTAAAATAAATAATGATATTTAGATCTAGAGAGAGACAATTGGTTGAGATAGAGAGAGAAAGAGAGCATTATAAATGAGATGAACAAAGTTTCTTGCCCCACACTCGCTCCCTTCACAGCTCCCTTCACATCTCTAAAGCTCATATCTGTTCACTCCCTAGCACTCTCCTTTTCAACCTCTTCTCGTTCTCGTTCTCGTTCTCGTTCTCGTTCTCTGCTTCACTTCTCTTTTCCTTCTTTTTCCGTAAGGTATGTGTTCGAAACACATTCTTTTTCCGCTTCATTCTGATTTGTTGAATTTGATGTAAAGATTGAAACTTTATTCATTTCTTATTAAAACTTTCTTTTTAGGATTGTTTGTGTTTGGTTGAAGTAGATTTTGCAAAGTGGGTTCTTTTCTTTTTTTTCCTCTTATTTTTGTGCGTGTATAAGGAACTGTGACTAATTCGTTTGATTACAGTTGTGATCTGGATCTCTTTTATGTTAAGTTCATTCGTTTTATAGATCTGGGAAATGGGCAGTTGGCCAGTTGTTGAACTAACTGATATTGGATGTAGAGCAGGGTTAGTCGCGTGTTCAAAAAGCGCATGCTTTGATTCAACTCTCTTCTAAGTTACGGTTCTTAAAAACGCATTTTCTTTCCATTTTCTAATTTCTTCTTGTTGCTTAGAATTTTCAGCACAAAGCTGGAAGTGTACTTTCTTTTTAATATCTATCTGTTCCATTTATGCTTTAGAGTCCAACACGAGAGACTTGAAACGGATGATGTCCTATTTTGGACATTCCTTTTTGTACATGCTTCTTATTGCTGGTATATCGTATTGACATATTCCTTGCATAAATAATTGTTGCATTGCAACTCTGTCTTTTTCTATCTTTTGGTTGAGTAATTGGTGCTGAACTTAATGGAACTAAGCTAAATGATGCTTTTCTTCCCATGTTTCAACATCCATTGTCCTTTTGCGGCAATATGACATGCTGATAGATAACATCTGATAAAGTTGATTTGAAATCACATGTTTAAGCTTAGCTGCAACTCCGTGTTCATCGCACTTGTTGGAGCAATTTCTGTTGTTGAAATCACATGTTTAAGCTTAGCTGCACAATTTGATATCCTGATACATGGTGACACAGGGCAATGGCATCCCACATTGTTGGTTATCCTCGCATGGGCCCCAAGAGAGAGCTCAAATTTGCTTTGGAATCTTTCTGGGATGGCAAGAGCAGTGCTGAGGAATTGCAAAAGGTAGCAGCAGAGCTCAGATCCTCCATCTGGAAGTATATGGCTGATACTGGAATCAAGTTTATTCCAAGCAACACCTTTTCTTACTATGATCAAATATTGGATGCGACGGCCATGCTTGGTGCTGTTCCTTCCAGATATGGTTGGAATGGTGGTGAGATTGGATTTGACATCTACTTTTCCATGGCCAGGGGTAATGCTTCTGTCCCTGCCATGGAAATGACCAAGTGGTTTGACACCAACTAGTAAGTTGAGCTTCATGATGTAAACAAGCTTCTTTATGTTGTTCCTTTTACGCCATAGACTTAATGTTTCGTAGATGACATTATTTTGTTTTCTATATAGTCATTACATTGTCCCTGAGCTGGGACCAGATGTTAAGTTCTCCTATGCTTCTCACAAGGCTGTTGATGAGTACAAGGAGGCCAGATCCGTAAGTTGTTTTGATCCTTATCTCCCATTTACTAGTTCTTTTCTTTGCTCGTTAGGGTTTTCTTGGTTCCTTTATGGTTAGAAAGTCCTTATCTTCCATGGATATCTAACTTAATATGTGCTGGTGATGAACATTCTGGATTTAAGCACAACTGATGAAGTTTTCTTGTTGAGTAGCAGCCATTTCCTGAATTCACCAATTTTCCTAAATACTGCTCTTGTTTCTGTCAAATATTTAGATGATCTTCTTTTGTTTCTTTGTTTTGCAGCTTGGAATTGATACCGTGCCAGTGATCATAGGTCCTGTTTCATACTTGCTGCTATCAAAACCAGCCAAGGGTGTTGAGAAATCCTTTCCTCTTCTTTCCTTACTTGACAAGATTCTTCCTGTTTACAAGTAAGAGTAGTTGTTTTTAAATTTCGTGTGTCTGGATTATTGCTTTATTCTCCGAATCCCATAGGATAAGCTCAGGGAGCAGACATATTCTTAAGCTTTTTCTGTCATGAGATCCATGCAAATGATTAAGTTGTTTCAGGGAAGTTATTGGTGAACTAAAAGCTGCTGGCGCATCCTGGATTCAGTTTGATGAGCCTAAACTTGTGATGGATCTTCAAGGTCATGAGTTACAAGCATTTTCTCAAGCTTACTCAGAGCTGGAGGCATCTCTCTCTGGTTTGAATGTTCTAGTTGAGACATACTTTGCCGATGTGACACCTGAAGCATATAAAACCCTTACATCTCTGAAGGGTGTTTCTGGATTTGGGTTTGACCTGGTTCGCGGAACAAAGACCCTTGATTTAATTAAGGGTGGATATCCTTCAGGCAAGTACCTTTTTGCTGGAGTGGTTGATGGGAGGAACATCTGGGCGAATGACCTTGCTTCTTCCTTTAGTTTATTGCAGGATCTTGGGGGCATTGTGGGCAAAGGTACTGGCTTTTTTCTGTTTGATTTTTCATTCTAATTTTTCTTATCTTTGAAAGATGTGGAATAATTTGAGCTATCATGTTTATGCAGACAAGGTCGTGGTCTCCACTTCCTGCTCTCTTCTTCACACTGCTGTTGATTTGGCAAATGAACCTAAATTCGATAAAGATCTTAAGTCATGGCTAGCATTTGCAGCTCAGAAAGTAATTGAAGTAAATGCCTTGGCCAAGGCATTTGTTGGACAAAGGGATGAGGTACACTTTTTGGTTTCACTTCACCCATTTATTATGAATTTCAATATTACCTTCAATAAGGTAACTGTAATAGCAGTTAATGTTGCTGATTTCTTTTTTCTTATGCTTTTCTCATTATGCTTCATTGAATTGAAATAATGGATGCACATGCAGTGTTAACTTCCATAAGAGTTGGGAACCAATTTTGATTTATGATAATTTGTCCTTCTAGAAAATTTGAACAAGGATAAAATTTCATAGGTTTTATGGGAAACTAGACTTTATCTCTCTATTAAGTTTTTTGTAATTCTAAAGCTTGTTGATTTACTGTTTTTGGTGTATACAGGCCTTCTTCTCTAATAATGCATTGGCTCATGTTTCAAGAAAGTCATCACCTAGAGTGACAAATGAGGCTGTTCAAAATGCTGTAAGTTCTTGATATTATTGCCAACTGTTGTCTTTTTGACTCCATTTTTGGTTAGGTTGCTCTTCATTGGAATTGTTTCTCAAGGTTGTTTAACTGGCTATTGCTTTTGATTATTCATCCATTTTGCTTAGGCTGCTACTTTGAAAGGATCTGACCACCGTCGGGCAACAAATGTCAGTGCAAGGCTTGATGCTCAGCAGAAGAAATTGAACCTTCCAAGTCTTCCCACAACCACTATTGGATCTTTCCCTCAAACCATGGATCTTAGAAGAGTGCGCCGTGAATACAAAGCCAAGAAGTGAGAAGATTTGTTGCTTCTCAGATTATACTAATTAAATTCAGCTTGTCAGTTATGTTGACTAGTTTTGCTATATTTTTTCTTTTTTTCTCTTTATTCTTTGGTTATTACTTCAGGATATCAGAGGAGGATTATGTCAAGGCAATCAAGGAGGAAATTAGCAAAGTTGTGAAACTCCAGGAAGAGCTAGACATTGACGTTTTGGTGCATGGAGAACCTGAAGTGAGCTTTTGCCTCAATTAAGCAGCTGTCTCGTTTGATGCTGTGATTTCTTTTCCTTCTTGTACTTCTATTGACAGCCTCCATCTTTTCTGTGTCTCAGAGGAATGACATGGTTGAGTACTTTGGTGAGCAATTGTCTGGATTTGCCTTCACTGCAAATGGATGGGTCCAGTCTTATGGTTCTCGTTGTGTCAAGCCTCCTATCATATATGGCGATGTCAGCCGCCCTAAGGCCATGACTGTGTTCTGGTCCTCAATGGCTCAGAGTATGACCTTAGCTCTTGTACATCTTTAAATCTACCTTACGGAGGTAAGGTGCACCATCCATACTAACCTTCACAAACGTAGGGTTT
>JAOQMM010000172.1:4055318-4073946 GCA_027563515.1 Erythroxylum platyclados | reverse complement strand
TATCCCAAAATTCTTTGTCGATTATGTTACAATGGTCTATAATCACTTTCCTTTTCAGCCGTGGTTCAACAAATGATCCATTCTCATCTCCAACCGCATCTTCCTGCATTCAAATGAAGAGGCGAGTATAAATTACAAGTAGTTTCTTAACATGGAACAATTCAACAATAAACAGGTAGTATAGTCACTGGATCTTGTAGTTTAGTGGAAATGCCAGTAACTTCTCCTAAGATTTCAGTGGATTTGAGATTAGAAGAAATGAAGCAGGCATTAATTGAGCTTGAAAACACGTAGGAAAGACATAGCAAAATAAGGATTAGTCAGTCAAAAATTCACATGGTGGATCAAGTACACAGATGGGGATGTGTCAATTCAAACCAACAGGAGCTCAACCAGTTTCAGTTACTTAGGCGCCATCTAAACACAAACAGATGAAACGCAAATGACATAGCAGACAGTTAAACAGTCAAAGGGGAAATGACAAGGAATATTACCCAAAAAACAGAAGACCCCAAACGGAACATGGGGTTTAAGGCATTATAGTCAATACCAAAGTGAGCAAGCAGTTCATATTTATCTTGTGATTGAGTACCCTGAGAAAACAGAAAGATAAAATAAACATACAAGATAACAACTGATAAGCCAAACATATAGGCATGCTAAGTTAAGTGAAACACAGAGAGTTGGTGGAGGTGAGCACCTTTAGAGCATGTTGAGCTTCATTTTTGCTCTTTCCAGACTTCACAAGGGCCCAGAAGCAAGAATTGTATTGGTTGTTGATGTGGCCTGCAGAAACATAATCACTGGATGAATTACATTAGTTTGATCTATATGAAATACATAATTTGTAACATACTCCAGCCTCTACTAAGTCTTAATGGAACAAGCATTTAGATCTTTACTCACAGTCAACTTGTCTCCATGCCAAATAATCTCGAAGAATTTCATATGATGGATAGCATATGGCCCTTCCATCAAAAGATGGAGGATACTTCAGTTCTTTCTGTGGAAAGAAAGTTCTCCATTTCATCACGTACATTGACGTGAAGAAAGATACTATCAAAGATACAATTTTACTGCACAGGGAAGATCAAGAATTAATATCAATGCTGATAACAAGCCAAGATTTTCTAAAGTTCAAAATGAAGATCAATTGACAAAGCTCATTATGAAGCCAATCATATTGGAGGAATGAGCTCTAGGTAGATACTTTTTGCTAAATATTACTTGTTAATATATACTTTATTAAATGACCAATGCAGAATTGCAGAGTATAATATTTAGGTTTCAGTAATTAGCAAAGCATTTGAGCCAAAAATGAAAGCCATAGAAGTCAAAATACAGCATGCTGTAGATAAAGAGGCTAGACCACTACAGTAAGTTCATATCCAGAGTCCTTTTTTAACCATGTTAATAGGCGTGGAGTTATGGCTTCTTATTCTCCCACTATGCGCATGTGTAAGCTCAAAATCATATTAAAGCATAAAGCTTCAGGACTCATAGAAGGGATACCTGGCTTGTCTTTGGTAAAAGTTGGAATTCTTCTTCAAAACAAAGCTGTAAGTATTCACAACAAACTGCACAAACTTAAATAGTTTCACAAAAAAGGAATTATGACCCATCATAAGTAGGAAATCAATTAGGTACCTGTACTCGTCACTGACACCATATGAAAACACAAGATCCTGAAACTCTTGAAGAACAGCCATTGCACATGCATTCATGAGGTTCAAAGCTTGCACGTCATTAGGTTTCTCAAATTCATGAACTCCAGAGAATCTACCCCAAGTAACACGAATCAAGTAATAGAATCGTAAGTGATAACAATTTGAAAATTAAATTGCTGCAACCTTAAAAACAATTATTTATTGATAAAAGAACATGCAATATCCAAACAAGCTGAGAAGGCTGCAGATACACTGTAGTTCTGCCCTATGTAAAGACTATCAAAGTCAGGATTATCCCATTATCAAAAATTCATATTCAAGAAAATCGAAATTCCTAAGCTCTATGACAAACAACTAAAAAATTACAAAGTTCTAAAAGCACTGACTAAAACAATAGTCCTATTTTTCAAAAATTTAAAAATAATGGGAATAAAAATAATTGTTCAACCCAATTGAAACCTAAATGCAACACCTGTGAAAATGGCACCCATCTATTCTGATGACAATCCAAGTAGATGGCAACAATTTGTTCTCAAATATGAAAGATCGTACGTAATCTGATTTAGTTTTGGAAACATCCTCTACAAAACCACCCAGCTCTAAAAGAAGACTAGGGTGCTCATTCCAAAAGCTTCTCCCAGCTATATTCTCTGAATGGACTATTATTGGTCTTTTTCGTAGTCTTTTAACTGGAGAGCCATTATCAGTGTACTTCACAATATCCTCCACCTATAAATATTACACCCAAGATCTGAGTTTGAAATCCCAAAGGCTAAATGGAGAGGAAATATAACACAAAATATACAAAAAGAAAATAAGAAATGCCTTGGGCCTGTTACTAGTCATCTCCTGTCATCCATAGGATGATGGCATGAAATGGAAGCTTCAGAAGCGAAAGATTAATATTTTTTGTTGAAAATCATTTCTGAGAATGATCTTGCAAACACAGCAAGATTAAAAACATTTTTGCACCAGATTCAATTGGAAAGCCTATGGCCACAGTGTTAGGCTTAAATGGCCTAGAATTAGAGGGGCAGAGAAGTTGCCAAATATACTAGCAACATTCATGGTCTAGCTGTTATACCTAGCATTTACAACTTCTTGATATATAAGTTAGACTAACCAATAATTATTGTCTTAATTTCTGAAGATCTGTATGTCACTTAATTAACTTGAAATATGTTAGAGCTCCTAACATATCATCAGCATTCTAGTGGTACAACATCAAAAAGATGGAAGTTTGTCTATGGTACATAGCCAGCTTCTATGAATAAATCTTTTGGAGAAAGTACCAGTGAGATGATGTGTTATAGCTTATGAAGCCACATGTAAGTTATAGCAAGATTCAATTCACTGATCTCAAACTCGCAATGAAGCAACTTAGCATGAAAATTTGCCTCAAAATTATACGAATAGAGCTCAGCAGATTAATATATATGGTCTACACTTGACAAAATTCCCTGAGATATTAGGCTTAAGAAAATTTCCAGACATGCAAAGAAAGTAAGCTTTTTGAACTCTTGATCTTTCTCCTACCATTTCCAAATCCCCAACCACGCAAAGAAGTGATGAGAGAAAGAAAAGTATATGCATCAGATGTGTGTATGTTCATAACAATCAAAATAGATTGGAGAAATAACCTCTCTTTTCAGAACACAGGATCCTTGACGAAAGATTTCTAGAAGTTTCTTGTAGTTTATATCAAACTCTTGATAGAGTAGTTCATTTTTCTCCTGCTTTTGAGTGCCCTGCATTTATAGAACCTAAGGTAACATAAACAGAAGCAGACTCCTGATTGATAGAGCAAACTTAAATCTCTACTTCAGAGAGAGTAAGAGAAAGAGAGAGGAAAAGGACAACAAAAGAACTTCATAAAATGGATAGAAGTGGAAACTATATTTCCTAGAATAACAGTTTTCACGTAATAGCCAACATCATTGAAATTATCAAATAAAGTAAACCAGATTTTTAAAAAAGGAAAAGGAAAAAGGACAAGAAGAAAAAAGAAAAGCACCTTTAGAATTTCACGAGCTTCATCGTTAGTCTTTCCAGATTTAACCAGCATCCAAAAGCAAGTGTTATACTGGTTAGTAACATGGCCTGAGAATTGAAGAAATGTGTATGATTACTATCCTGGTGTATTAATCCTCCCATGTTACCACAAAGTAATTCCTTGCATATAAATTTGGCTTTCCTAATTTGCTTACTATCTACAGTGCAAACTCACATTCATGCTGTCTCCATGCAAGGTACTGTTGAAGAACCTCGGTAGTTGCACAGCTTATGACCCTCCCGTGAAATGAAGGGGGATATCTTAACTCTTTGTGGGGGAAGAATTCCTTCCATCTTGTGACAAATGTAGAAGTGAAGAATGATATAACTAGCGAAAGAATTTTGCTGCAAGATCCATTAATTTCATGTATGTAAAGACTCCCCCCTTACATAGACTATAACTTAAAATAGAAATTCAGAATATCTATACAACTTTCACAAAAAGATAACCATACATAAATTAAGAAAATAAGAAATATGATTGACGATCAGAAAAGTGAAAGTTAAAAGCACCCTTTCTAAGGTATTTCAAAGTAGACTTCTAATGTTGCCCGTGTAGCAGTAGCCTTGAACAAAATATTCCATATAAACATACTGATTCAGAGTATATCTGTTTACCATTTACTTGATTTTCCAATTTGCATAGAAGCTGAAGTTAGGACATCAAAACTTCTTTATCCATTCTTTCCGATACTATAACAGCAATATAACTATATAATCTTACAAATCTCTTGGTAAAATGCATAGAAATACGTGATTAAAACTTTCACACCAGACATCTGCATTGTGAAGCAGCAGTAATAAAAAGCTAAGAACAATAACCTGGCTCGCCTCTGATAGAATCTGGTAATCTTCTTGAAAACGAAGCTGCATGTATAAAAGATTATGAATTTATTCAACGTGTTAACTAATTATTCAAAGAAACAAAAAAAGTGAACTTCAGAACCTATATTCATCACTGAAACCATATGAGAAGACTATATCTGGATATTCTTCCATCACCAAAGTTGCACAAGCGTTCATCAATTCCAACGCTTTCAAATCGTTTGGACTCTCAAACTCGTGCACTTCAGAAAATCTACCATTTTTTAACAAAACGATATAAAAACCGAGATCATAGAGATAGAAAAAGAAAAAAGAGTTAAATAACAAATCTAGATTGGTTTAGAATTTATTTACCTTGTGAAATTACAGCCACCGAGTCGAACAACGACGATGCTAGGGTGCATAACCTCATCTTCGACCTCGAATGACTTAACATACTCATATTTGCTGTTTGCCATTGGAAACTTTAGTTGCAACTTTCTCACTCAAAATTTATCAAACAGTTTAAGTTCATGAAGTTGGGAGGTACATGTGAAATTCAAACTCTAAGGACAGATCACAGAAACACTTCCAATCGACCAAGACAGCAGCAAGGATAAGACGGTGACGACAGAAAGTGACGGCGGAGAGCGGTGTCGACTTCAGAGAAACGAACCAGAGGTGAGACTACTTTTCGTTGAGAATTATTAAACGACACCGTCGCTCAACTTGAGAATCGGTGGCCATTCACGTTATTGCCACGAATGTTTTGTTAGAGTAACTCTTGTTACTCTCCTACTCAAAATTAATTAACTCTATTTAAGATATCCTAAAATCAATATAAGCTTAATTTGAAGTTCTTAATAATTAATGGCATTGCTGTAATAATAGATATATATTTCTGGCAAATATGACCTGATTCAGCCCTGCCCGACCTTGCCTAATTTCAACTCTAAGTTGACCGGACCATAAGATAAGAAAAAAAATATCATCGTCTAGTAAAAAATGACCATTTTTTTATTTTTATAAAAAAATATTAAAATTTGGCCGGGTTTGTTAGCCCGATCGAGCCGGGCAGTTCAAGTTAATGTATTACAATTATTTTAAACCTATATAAGTAAAACATTTGAATGCCTAATATAATGTAAAAAACTAGTGATTTTTATGCATAAATTAATAATAATAATTGAAAAGGTTAATTTCATCTTCATAAAATATTTATTTTTTTAACCAAAGATAATTGATATAACTATATGCTCAATTTATCCATAATATTAATACTTAACACAGTCACACTTGTTAAGTCTGTCAAAATAGCAATACAACATGTAAACAATATTAATAAAAATAAATAATAAGTTACTAAAATGAACATTATTTTAATTATACGATGGAAGCTATTTAAAATATAATCAATTGCTTTTATAGTAAATATTTGTAATATTTTAAAATTAAATATTAATTCAAGGTATTCCATCATTCATTAAAATTAATGAGATTGTTTAAAAAATTATTTAGTTGATCAATATATATTTTTTCTTATTATAATAAAATTACTTCAAAAAGTAATTAAAATTTTGATTAACGTCTTAAATTCAAGAACTCCTAAATGTCAAAGTCAAGGATTGTTTTTCCTCATTTTTTAAGTGCAAATTCCAATCGCGGGGAAAAAGGTCCGTAATGGTAAAAGGTGGCCTGTGGACAGTACAGAGACCGAGTCTGGATTTGAGGTTAGTTTTGCATTTGTGGATATAAGTATATAACACGCGTTTTGACTTTTAAGCCCTTTTCAAAACCATAGTGAGCATCTCAATCATAAATTCTTTTTAGATGATTAATTTATATTAATTCTTACTTGATGTAAAAAAATTATAATTACTTGCATATACTAACCTTGTCTTATGATTTCTTTTGGATTGGATACGAGAAAGTTTGAGTACTAAACCGTAATTTGCAAAAAAAATATGTTTTCTTAACAAATATATGACTTATGTACAATATGATAATGTGAAATACAATATTTGATAATATGTTATTTTATTTTTTTCATATTATGAATTTATAATTAATTAAAGGGTTGTCCAGAATACAAGACTTCCCACTTTGCAAGAGTCAGAAGAGGTTTATCGATTTACGCTATCTTTCTTTTGTTTTGTATTTTATAAAGAGACTGTTTCCGTTATTCGAATTCGCGATTTTTCAGTCACAAAAGAGTAACCTTATGAGTTATTCCAAGGCTTACCCTCAAATTAATTAAATATCTTAAAAGTTGAGTTTAACTAAGATCAAATTAAATTTGATTGATTAATTTTAAATTAACTAAGTTATTATCAAACTAATTTGATATAATTAATTAAATTTGAAAAAATGTTAAATTTAAATTTAAGCCAAATCTAAATAAATTTGACATGATAATTTGTTATTCCTAATTGTGGGACGCCTAAAGAGCCATTGATATATTTTAAGTTCTCTTTGTGCCTTTTTCTCATATTATTTCCATTTCTATTTACAAGTTTTCGTTGTGCCATAAAGAAATATTTGATCACTTTAGAATAGCTTTCGACCTGTCCTCTTCGAGAATTTGAAAACACATTTCCCATTATCCAAGAAAGAACTCTAAACTTTACCCGTGCATGAAGAGACCAACTTAGTTGCCTAGAAATCATGAATTTCTCTAAAACTCAAGAAGGTAACGATCAGGAAGGAAAGGTATAAATTCTATGCAAAGCAAACAATCTCCAAAGTGAGTATGAAACGTATCCAGAAGGAAGGCTGTCATCAGATTGCAAGCTACTTCCTGATATCGTCTGCATATAAAACCAATCAACTCATAATCTGATGTTCACTCTGGAAACTAATATTAATATCAACCAGCAGAGGATAATCAAGAACAGAAGAGTTGAAAATGGACTCAAGAACAAAGGTGGCTGCACCTGATCGTGTCTACGAATCTTTCGAGCCATCGATGGAGTGGACACGAGAGCCTGAAGCTGACACGCTCATGGTCTACCTGCCTGGTATATACATTTCTCGTTGTTTTCCTACACTTTTTTTTAAGAAGTTTTCCCTGTTAAACCTACACCAACCTTGGATTTTCACTACAGGGTTCAAAAAGGAGCAATTGAAGGTTCAAGTGACTACAGCTAAGACCCTGAGGCTAATGGGAGAGAGGTCAGTAGACGGCAAGAAATGGAGCAAATTTCGCAAGGATGTTCCTATTTCATCGAATTACGATTTCAATGGAATCACTGCCAAGTTTGAGAAAGGTATACTCTTTGTGAGACACCCTAAAGTGATCGTACCTGCGAAACCACATCAAAATGAACAAGTTCCGAGTCCTGAAAAGCCACAGGCGGAAATGGCAACACAGCCACCACCAGAAGCTCCAAGCCAACAGAAACCAACAACGCCAGGTGTTAAACCACCGCAAGAAAAGCCACGGCCACCTACAGAAGGGCCTAAACCTCCGGAGGACAAGGTGAGTGCGTCCGCGCAGCCTCCTAAGCCGCAGGACAAGGTACAGCCACCATTAATACAAGCTCCTACTGAAGCTTCAAAGCCCGAACAGAAGTCCTCAGAAGAACCAGGAAACAAGCGAGTAAACAGCTCGAGCGTAAAACAAGAACGTCACTGCGACTCTTGTAAGGAGAAAAAGTCGTCAGGCAAAATACCAAGTGGTACTGAAGAATATGCAAAAGGCGATAGCAACAAGAACTACGGTGACTTGCTCAAGGGGTTGAAGAAGCCAAGCAAGTGTTTCATCTTGCTTCTGGTTATCTTGTTCCTTGCCGCATTTGCGCTGCATGCTTTTAAGTCCCTTAGATCATCTCATAATCACGACTATGCTCCGGTCGATAAGACAATCTGACAAATGTAGCTTTTAATTAAATCCTTTATGTAATCAATAATTTCTGCGTCTTCAGTTAGAATAAATCCGTTTAATTTCCTGAATCCACTTCATTTAGAAACTTTGATCCACTAAATAACAATTATTCATTATATATATATATATATGAAATCCATAATTCTTATTTTTCATACACCTAAGTAAATATAACTATATATGTAATTATATATGTCTCGTAAACTAATTATTTTTGAATAAATTGTTTAATGAGTTAATAAATCGAAGTAACATATCTTTATTTCTGATATGTCATCTTCTATAACGACGACATTTTAGTAAAAAATTTCACTGAAATGCGGAATTTTGAAAGGTCTAGTAATACGTAAACTTACCCTTAACTAATAAAAAGACTGTTTCTAATAATATGTCATATTCTAAATCATTAAAATAAAAAATAATCTTCAAACTCAACTCCAACTTAAAATTAATAGAATAATAAATTTTCAAATTCAATCACGCCTTAAAATAAAAAAAAATTTCATTAATAAGCGAGTCTATTACATAGGTTTATATATGACATGTATTTAATTGACTTATCTAAAATAGTTGTTAATTATATTAAGTTATCCTCAATTTCAACATGAAATAAAGTAAATGAAAAAAATAAAATTTCAGTTCAAATAATTATAGTTTATAAATTAAGTTCAAGCACAATTGTAAAAATAAGATGAATCAATGGCACAATATTATTGAAAATTGTTAGAGATAGGAAGGATTTAATGTTCTTATTCATGCCCATTTTTAATAACACAAGTAAGGTTCATAAAAGAAATTATAGAGTGATATAAATTTGGTTGATTCAATTTTTATAATTAGGTGAAATTAAAAGTTTTAAAACATATTATATCTTATTAATATTCAAATTAAACTAGTCAATTACTTAAAAAAATCAAATTAAACTAGACAAACACTATCTTGATTTTGTCTTTTCATTTTTCAGTGGAATATTGGTAATTATTTTATTATTGATTGTTTATATTTGATAAAAATTTATATAAATTAAGGGTTAATTACATTTAAAATCTTAATTTTACAATATTAGTTAGTAATACCACAAATGATATTAAAAAGTTCAAACTTTTAATTAGAGATGACAACTGGGCCTTGCCCCGAAGTCAATAAGTCAGGTTCAGGTTGATCGAGCCTCAGACTAAACTGAGGCCTAATCTTTCTAAAAAATGTATATATTTTATTGAATTAAAGATACAAGACTTTTTTAATATTTAACATTTTTTTAATTTCATAAAATTTAAACTTATTGAATTTTAATTTTTTATCAAAAATTTTGTGAATATTTCAGGCCAAATATAAGTGAATAGTATCAGCATATGTAAATCAATAAACAGCTGCTGACAAAATTAATTTATCTCAATTTAATTTAAATTACTTATTTCATAGTTATTTTAAAATTCAATCTAAATTATTTTATTTTTATACACATAATTTATTTAATACTTATAATTTTTCTTTCTTATAAATGAGATGAATTATTCACGTCAATAATTTTTATTAGTCCTTATATATTCATTTTAGTTACACATAATTCATCGTTAATTATTTAAAAAATGGTTTTTATAATAAAAACTAAAATTACAAAAAATTTCAATAATTTTAAAATAAAAAAAACTTAAAGAGGTGTACTAAACAGAGGCCCAATCATCTCAAAAGTATGCAAAATCACGACCCCTAAGCCCAATCATTTAACTGAAAAATTCAAAAGGAGCGAAGCACTAGATCGTAAAAGAGGAGAGCGAAACTCATCAACGCAAGTGTTACAGAGCCGTAGTAGCAATAATAGTAGTAAAGAAACGGAAGCCATGAGAGAGCCGGCTCCCACTTCCAGCACTTTCCACCACCGATACGACGCTTGCAAGGTACCTTCTCTTTATTCTTTTCTCTACTGAATTTCTCGTGTTTTTGTGAAATTTTATTCACATTATCAATCTTTTTGCTGAACCCGTCTCAGTAGCTTACTTGAATTTTCAACCATATGTATAGATCTAAGAACTAGGGCTCATACTTTGTGAATTTGGAACGGATGGTTGTGATGGTTGACTGGTTTCGATGGCTGCGGTCCTCTAAAACCGTTGTTGTTTGTTAATGTAATCTTTTTTAACTGTTGCCAAAAAATGCTGGATAATGATTTCTAAAGTGATTCAAGTTTGAAGGCACTCTTGATGGAGAGTGTTTTCTTGTTTTAGACCTGGGTTTAATTTGCTTATCTTGTTCTTATTTTCCTTCGTTTTGCATTATAAGAATATATATTGGTCTTGTAGGAGGCAAGTTTGGTGAAATTGGCATCGAATGCTTTGCAAGGTGTGCAGTCGGCTATTCTCAGCATCGAAAAACTCCATGCTTCCTTTTGTTCTGATTCAGCTGATAGGACCCACCTTCAAAATTCTAGTTTATGGAATCGGTCTTCAAGCACTCAAGCATTGGGAAAAATCCTCAAGTCCATTGGCTGCTCAGGCACCTTGGTTTGTCTTCTCCGGAAATTTGTAGATAGTTTCTTGAATTTGAATTGTGATATATATTCAGTGAGAAAGTGCTATGGAGTTTCTGAATCAACTGGAGACCAATGTCACTGTGATGGTAACATACAGAAGGAAGAGCATCCTCCTTACAGTCTAGTCAATCAGGCATTTGCTGTTGCAGTAGGGAAGGTTTTAGATGGATATGTATGTGCACTAGATACTTTATCTGCATCTGTACATTTGAGGCGCTCATCGAAGAGTGCTGATCTGCCTCCTTATGCAACTTATGGGTCAGAATGCCTGACTAATGTTGTGCATTCTGAAGTTAATCTGCTGGAGTTGTACTTGCACACAAAGGATTTGAGAACGCGGATTGAAGCTCTTGGAAATATTTGCGAGTTAAATGATATAGCTCTTTGCTTCTCTGTGTCTCCTTTTGAAGATTTAATTTCTACTGCCACCTTAAAGTTTTTTAAATTCCACAGAGGAGGTGATCTTCTTAGTTATTTGTATGAACATTTACAGGTCAGTTTACTTAGAACTTTTCCCTCATTTTGATTTTCCTTTATGAGAAAGAGAAAGTGGTATATTGAATAATTTAGTCGGGCCAATTTTTTCTTTTTATACTTTCGAACCATTGCACAATCATATCCTAGTAGATGTTAATTTGTCGTTCAGTGGGGTTGGTAAACTCTTCTAATCATATCCAACTTATAGGTGTTGGATATGTGCTGATGATAATGTGAGTTGCATGGTTTCAATCCATCATTATGTCATTGTGTTAGTCAATATCATATCTGTTACCAATATGAAACATATTGCTTGCAGTGAGATTAAAATTCAGTTTACCATACCAATTATATTGAACAACTTCAAAGTGTTATTTTGAGATATGCCTCATACTATTCACTCTGTGTAGGTTGCTGATCCTGGTTACTGTGCTTTGCTCAAATATCTGTTTCTTTGCTCATACGAGCCATATTGTGATTTCATCAGATCATGGATATTTAAGGCTGAGCTTAGTGATCCATATGAGGAGTTTGTTATAAAATTTGTTGAGAATCAGCCTTCCTGTGTCGACTTTAAAGCTGGCATCCCTATTTACTTCTCGTTGGCAAGTATCAGGGTAATGTTTTTTAACATATCACAGAATGCTCACACTCGTAAATCTCTCTGTTTACCTATGCTATCCTGTAAAAATTGCATTCACATTTCATGATCATATTTTTCACCTAAATTACAGGATGGAATTGCTATTCCTTGTTTTCTGAAGGACTTTTTAGGTCCACTTGTCAGGGCAGGTCAGCAGCTTCAAGTTCTGAAGAAGTTATTTGAGTTATGTAATCATGTTGCCCCTGATGATTACACATTTGAAGATTTTCTTCCATTTTGGGATGGTTATGCTGGCAATTATTTCTTTTGTCCATCAAAATTGACTTTCAACAAACAAGACTTGGAAGCAATGGTACTAGCTAGAGACATCTATTATAAGAAAATGTTTCAAAAACTTGAAATTCTGTTGTTGAAGGTGGAATTCAGGCATCAGCAGGTAATGATTATGTTTGAGATTCTTTTAACATTTTTATATTTTCTGTTATCATAAGTAATAAATGTAGATGGGAGATATTGACTAAGTTCCTCCCTAATGTCTCCATATCTTACTATCTGCTGATGTTCTAGAGCAGTTACATTGGTCTGAGATGGTTCTTTATTATAGGTTTTCCATTGTCACAGTAATATTGTGAAGCCAAATGTTTCCCCAATCAGTATCAAGCATGCCTACTGTATACGCCACCAAAGGGTTGTTAAAGTATTTGTAACATTATATTATCCAATAAACTTTCCAGGTGGTCAAATTTCAATCAAATGATGATAGATGTTGTCTTCCCGGTTCTGATGTCATGGAAGCAGTATGTTTAACATTTTATATCAGTTTCAGATAAAGTAGAGACCTTTCTTTTTCTTTTTCTTTGAAGTGTCATAGTTCTGCTGGATGCACAATTTTGCAACATTTATGGCTTAAGGTTAACAGTACTGAGAGTTCAATGAATTTCAATTATGTATGTGCAAAATGTGGACATGAGTATCTGATCCACTTTCTTTCACATAGTTTGGGGAAATTCTAAATATTTAGGTAAGTATTACATAATAAATGGCTGTTCCTCTTGTTATGAAAATCGTGATTTTGTTAATGTGCTGATATACCTAATTCTACCCTCATCTAAGTGAGCGTATATAATTGGATCCTGTATCCGCATTTGATGCCTATTATCTTTTGGGTGTTTTGAGATGCTAGTACATGACATGTACTTTTATCTGCATTAGGAAAATAGGAATGAGTATCGATTGAGCTCCACCTATGTCTATGGTATAAAATTGTTAAAGATTCTCTCTTCCATTTAAGCAATTTATTTACCTCCCTTTACTAATTAGACATGCAAATTAAGAAAGAGAGCTTTCTAAATTAGATCAATGTGGCGGGTATTCATTAGAACTTAACTTTTCAGATTGTCATATGCTAGGAAGGATAAACAAAAGGCTCTATTGCTTGGTTATTTTAAATTTTCATATTTATATCCCAGGATTTTGGCATACTGAAAATTTTGCAACATTTTTAATCAACAATGATCTAGTTCTTACATGAGATTTGAAGCTCTTAAACATATTATCCTCGCCACTCTTGAGATGTTAGTTCTTCCCATCTTTTTCAGTAAGTGTGCATTCTGAAACTGTATATCTCTGTTCATTTAGCAGGAGGAAATCTTTGTTGCATAAAGTTTTCTCTCGATAGCCCTTACTTTCCCCTTTTGAAACTTAAGTTTCCTTTTCCTAACTGCCATTAAAGTGATACTCATTTTGTTTCTTCCTTTACATCTACTAACCAGAGTAAACATCAACTAGATTTTAAGCGAGATTGCTGAGATGGGGCAAATTATATAACACATCTTAGGTGGTTATTTTGTGTCTGTCACTGATCTTGTTCGGCTTATTTAATTATTGTTACCTTCTCAGTTCTTACATCTAACTTGAAAAATCAGTGTTCAGGTAGTTTCACAAACTGCTCTACCTTTCTTCTTTGACCAAGATGGAGGGAGTTTAAAGACATCATCAACATCCCATGTAGATGACAGGTGGAATTTCCCTTCAACTGCTGAAAAGCAGAGTTCACAAGTTTAATAATTCCTCCCTCCTGCTCTCCCTTTTTCTTTTCCTAACCCCACCCACCGTATTCCTGTTCTCAGATTTTCTGCTTGCTCTAAAACTTACTTGCATATGTCAACAGTAAGAGTGTAAATTTTATCTATTTGAACCTAGGGGCAGGAATTCATGTGCTAAGTTGCAAGGACTTGAATGTACAAGCATTGTATATCTCATTGCTTTTACTTTCCTAATATTTTACCTTGTCATTTCTTTATCTAATATGTTGCTGCAACCTTGTGAATATGTGAGTTTCTTTGCTTATCAGGGCTGATGATAAAATTGGTTCTGATTGCCCTTCTTCAGAACTTGAATTGTATGGTTTTGGATCATCTGATCTATCCGAGTGTTCTTCTTTAAGTGGTTCTGAGGTGCCAAATGAAACTGAGCAGCTGAATGACCATAGCCACTGTTTGGTTGAAAACTTGGAAAGAGATTTGTCTTCTCTAGGGTTTTGTAATCGTAACCCCATTGACAAAACATTGCAAAAACCCAAAAATAATGGAAGAGCACCTGACACTGATGACAACTTACATGAGAATGACAAAAATACATATGATCTTTTTGTGCGTTCCTCCTGTGAAGAAGCAACTGTAGGGTACATGTTTGTCCTACATGATTTGGAGTCAAAATGGCCACGCATTTCTAACACTTTATGTAAGGATGATTCACCCAATAACTGCTCACCACTTCATTTCCTGAAGAATGGTCAAGATGATGATGAAAGGTACAAGTATCAAATGAGTTTAAATGGGGTGAACTGTGTGCAAGAAGCAGTTGAAACAAATATGGGAGTTCTGGATGAAGGCATATTACATTTTGGTGGAATGTCTATTGCCAAAGGAGCTTTAATAGCAGAAACACTGAGCAAGTATGAATGTGGGAATGATAACTTCACATCAGAGTTATTGACTTTACGCCCATGGAAGCTTAACCATAGCAAATTTCTTAGTGCCAATCCAATGTCAAAAGAAAACAATTGCTTTTACCTAAGAAGTGGGCATGGAAGGAGATGCAGTTCAGTCTATAAACAATCATCAACTTGCTTTGATTTTTCCTTTGTAGAAGACCCTTGTAAGGTAACTCTGGAGAAGTTAACTTCGAGACTAACTTCTCCAATGGGATGTCAGACTTTATCAGGTATGACTGCTTTTGCTAATGGTTGTGAGAGTCATGATAAAGGTAACCATGGCTTTGGGAGAGATAATATCTTAAAAGACAATGTTGGAGTCTCTTTTCTATATCCCTCCTCAGATTCAAAAGAGCAAGCCCAGGGCACAGCAGTCCTGAAAAATGTTTATGGTGGGAGTCATTGGGAGCATTTGCTCGGTAGCTTTAGTTATAATGATGAGGGAAATGGTCGAGACCAAAATAACATGTCTTCCACATTTGAGATTCCACTAGATGTCATCATTGAGAAATGCCTGCTACAGGAAATCTTGCTTCAGTATCCTTTCATTATTTTGTTTGGTTGAATCAACTAGTTGAACACAATTATTCTTTTTTCATTAGTAATCTAGATTAGTAGGAGGTTCATGAAATTTTGGAAATTCGATGAATTATACTTATCATTGTTGTTTCTTAGTTTTTGTCGATTTTGTTACTAATTTTTTTCGTCTCATCTCCTTTTCTTTTTCCTTTTAAACATTTATGCTGCCAAACTACTTTTGAAGTTCTGTTTCACAATATGATACTTTTGGTAGAGCACAAAAACATATGCTTTCCTTCACAAAAGGCAGGTATAAGTATGTCAGTAAGCTTGCAATTAAGTTACTAGAGGAAGGGTTTCATTTACAAGAACATTTATTGGCTCTGCGGCGATACTATTTTATGGAACTGGCGGACTGGGCAGATTTTTTTATCATGTCCTTGTGCAATCATGTACTCATCTTCTTATGATCCCTTGACTATGACATTGTTGATGTTATCATTATCAGTTATTTACTAATTTCTCTTCTGAATCTGCTACATACTTTCTTTCTATTTTGATATTTGAAAAACAGAAATGGTGCATTACAGAGGCACATCAGAGAGTTTCAGATATTCAAGGATTCCTTGAGTTGGCAGTTCAGAGGTCTTCATGTGAACGAGACCCTTATAAGGACCGTCTGTTTGTTTACATAAAAGGCAGTCATATAATGCCGCTTTCGACATCAGCAATTGGTAAATTATTGTTCTTAGTAATCCCTATAAAGTATTGAGGAACATTCCTATGTGAAAATGTCTTGTTCAGGAAGTTCCAAGACCATAAAAAAATTATACGGGCCTTTTGTTGTGGGTGAAAAGTTTTAGCCCTTCAATTATATCCAGAGTACAAATAAATAGTTTCTGTGCCATATGTAGATTGGAAAGAAACTGGAGGGAAAAGAGCGGGTTAGGTGCACAAGTACGATATTAGGTGGTTAAGGTAAGAATTAGAGGAAGGGAATGGGGAAGGAAAGAAAAACTAAGAGAAAAGAACTTAGTAAGTTGAGAACATAAGCTCATTATGATAACATAAGAACAAATTTAAGAGTACCAAATAAACTAAGGTGAGTGATTCAGTTGCTGAAAAATAACAATGTCAGGGTAAAACCTTAGAGAGAAAAAGGATATAATTTGTTTACTATTATCAAATCCAGGATACCTTATTACTCAACTACCAAACATACATTATATCAACACGTAAAAAAACTAGCATTCAAAGTAGGTTAGATACAATGACAAATTTGCTCTCTCTCTCTCTTTCTCTCTATCTATTTGTCTATCTACAAACATATCTATATAAAAATTCATTATATATGTATTCTTAATATCAAAATTTGCTTTTAGAGATATCTTATGAGTGCTGACCTTGTCAAAATTTCAGGGGTTCGTTCATTTAACTTCTTGGGTCTGGGTTATCGAGTGGACTGGCCAGTTAGTATTGTCTTGACTCATGGTGCATTAAGAATATATTCTGAGATATTCAGTTTCCTAATACAAGTGAAGCTTGCTGTCTTCTCTTTGACTGATGTGTGGTCCTTACTGAAGGTATTAATAACTTCTTCAAGTTTGTTATTGTGTAGCTTTCTCTTTTGAAATTCAAGTTTAACAGAAATGTTATTTGTTAGCTCTCTGAAACAGCACTAATTCTTGATATTTGGTTCCATTTAGTTGTATTTTAGATGGTAAAACCTGTAAATTCCATTGTTATTCTTATTAATATATTACAGGATTTGACTCGCCTTCAATGCTGTCCCGGGGAACATGAATCACAATTGGGTCATTTTAAAATGTTTACTAAGATATGGTATGCAGATTATTCTTTTTTTCTTGTTTCTTTATTATTGACATCCTTAATATGTGAGTTTGCCCTTGTTGATATCAATCTGTGATAATAAACACTTGGAATTTTTTGGAGAGTAGTTTAATTTTCACTATTAATATTCTCCCAAATGGTACCATTAATTGACTTAAGACTGGCACATGGAACAAACAACACTTGAAACTATAATCTTTGGGAGTTCTGTCTTTAGAATTAGTGATAAGATGCAGAGAGTCGTTCATTATTTGCAATACTGTGGTTGTTTGAGCATTAGTTTTCGAAAATAAAGAAAATAAACGTAACCTTTCATGAAAGTTTTTCTTCTTTAGTTTGAACTCAGATTTATGTAAGTAGAATTTCATTTATTAGAAAGTAAGTCTATGCTGAATTTTTCAATTGCTGATGCAGAATTATTGTTTCTTATTTTTGTGTTCCAGGCATCAGGTCAATCATTTTGTATCTACTTTATGCCAGTATTTGCAGTCACAATTGTCTCAATTATCATGGTGTGGATTCCTTCAGTCCTTGAATTATAAGGTTTAAGTAATTTTTTAATCACTTCCCTAGTTATATTTTATTGGAGATATTTTTGTTGCCAGCGTATTGAACAGCAAATGAAGTTCTGCTTATCTGCTGAAGGTGACTGCATTCTATTGTTATATACGTTGAATGTCATGAAAATAATTCAATTATATTTTGTGCTAATATTGATGATAATTTTCCAGCAAATTGATTCCACATGGAAAATTGCAAAACATATATGATCTCTTTTTCTTTCTTGTTTTCTCAATGGGCGGGAGTTTTCTTTTTTTCTTGGAGTTAATTTGGTATAAGGACAAAAACATCAAAATAGTATGTGAGAAAATGAGTAGATGGTGTAGGATGAAGACATTCCTTCGCTGTTGCCATTCCACTCTTCTGAAAGGGGGAGAGATAATTTTTAATCTTTAATTTTCAGCTTTGGGTTCATTCAGGTTAAAGATATGATGGATTTGGAGTCGGTGCATATGGCATACCTTGTTGATTCATTAAATATGTAAGTTCAGGTGTTGGTCTTGTGATTGACCTGTTGAAAATCTTATGCATTTTTATATGTTTTTCTACTTTAGTTTGTGACTTGTCTTTATGCGACAGCTTTAAGTTAACAGTGAGTGTAAACTCCGCAGATGTTTTCTCTCTGATGAAATGCGGGCCATAGCCAGCATTATTGAGAACATTTTGCAATGTGCTTTGGACTTTC
>JAOQMM010000172.1:3982224-3996962 GCA_027563515.1 Erythroxylum platyclados | reverse complement strand
TAACATGTGACAAATGGGAGCACACCTAGCTTAGCTCATTAAGTGACAAGTGGCATCACATGTGTTACCATTATCACAGTACGTATGAAACATTAATATTTTCCTATAATCTGCATTTTGTTTTGAGTGCTCAAGAAGCTCGAAGTTCAAGTTTAGATTACATTCAGCTTTAGAAAAATTATGTTGATACTCATTTTCTTCTTATGCATTTATTAAATTACGTAGATAATTTTATATTAAGAAATTATTTGAAAACAAAAAATATTTTATAAAAAATGTTTACATAGGTTAAAATTAATTATAAATTACAAACTTCTTATTAATAAATTTTTTTATAATTAACAAAGTATCATATAAAATTTCTGACTATTTTTGTTGTTTATTGAATTATAATTTTTTATTTTAATAAACATTTTTATTTTTATTTATTTTTATAATTTTTACTTTTTATTTATTATATACTGGTTTTATAGCAGTTTAATACCGGTTGAACCTTTAAACCTTAAACCTTTCTTTTGATCGGTTGGATGTCCAGTCTAGTTTTTAAAACATTGGTATGCATAATAATAATGAATGACTAATCTACCCTTGATAGAATGAGATGTATTGTCTTACTACTTGTTATTAGGATTGAGGATATAATTGGTATTATTAAAAATTATTAAGGGTATTAGGTAGTACATATTTATCATTTTACATTCCATCATAAACTCCAAAAGCGGAGGTAACTCATTTTTACTGTTTAGGATGGAATATGATGTAATATGAAATCCTCCCCTTCCATCCTATTTCATTCCATTTTATTATAAAACTCTCTCCCAAACGATGGAATAATATTATATTATATTTCATTCTATTATTAACCGTCCTACCAAACCTAGCCTAAGTAAATAGAAAATTTAACAGAGTTAACTCTCTGTCATTTAAACGCTACGTTAATGTTAATGTGATATTATTTTTTATTTTTTAAATAAAAAAGACTCTATTATTGTATGACAATTGAAATCTATTGTCTAAAATATATAAATATAAGCCTCTTTATCACTTGACAAGTGAGACCTATTGTCTTAAATGTATAAACAATGACCCCGCTATCACATGATTGCGGGGCTTATTTTCTGATTAATATAAAAAATTATGAGACAATAAGATCTATTTTTTATTTATAAAATATAAAATATTATATCAGTATTGACGTAATATTTAACTAAAAAGAAGTTAATTCTTTCAATTTTTTATTCATTTGTTTTAAATATTTTAATTTAAATTCGTTAAAATTTTAGGGTTGATGTTTTATTATATTGTAAACTTTTGGCTGATCAAATGGGTAACGTTTATAATGAAGTGTCCATGGATGGTCTTGTTGCTTGATCTTACATTTGGGCATTTACAATGGCAATAAAAGAGTCCGTCCCGACACAGGGGCCGGCTCGAAAGTAAGGAAGATCTTGGGTCTCTTTTGCCAAGCCTCTCCAAGAGAGTAACAAGGACTTTCAGTTTTGGTAGGCGAGTGGACCCACTAAAAGTAAAACACTTATTTTATTACGTCTCAACTATGGTTTGGTTCCCTTGTTTGTTTGTTTATTCTATTCCACTTCTCTCGCATCGCAACCCAACCCAACCCAACTTTCGCTCTCCGCTGATTCTCAAATTTTTACTTTCAAATTCACTTCCACTACTCAATTTTCTCTTCTGATCCCACAACATGTTCAACCAGATGATGGATCCGGAACTGATCAAGCTCGCTCAGGAGCAGATGAGTCGCATGACTCCTGCCGATTTTTCAAGGATCCAACAACAGGTTTCTGATTTATAAATTCTCAATTCTTCTCAATTGGTTTTTTCTTACTTGTTTTCTTCATTTTTACCCCTTTTATTTTCTCAATTGGCTTCCTTACGAGATGTTTAGAAAGTGCATACGATTTATTTTGCTATCAAATTTAGATAAGATTCTTGCTTTTCTTATTTTAGGCTTAGGCTGGTTCAAATTTTCGCATATTCAGATTCAGGTTAGTTCTTGCTTAATCGATTGGGCAGTTAATGCTTTTTCCTCGAACACCAAACCTGACACTGATTTTTGGGCGTTGGATCATGAAAGCGAATTTCTTTAGGGGCAATGAATAATTTATAACATACGGGGTGCACTTTAGATGTTGGTAGTGAGTAAGAATTTGGAATCCTATGGTCACTCAAGTTTATGAGTTTGATTGCCGTTAAGGTTATTTTTTATGGTTTATTCTGGTTAGCTCGTTATGGGCTTTGATGAGCATGGTGGGTAACTGCAGATGATGTCGAATCCTGAATTGATGAGAATGGCATCAGAAAGCATGAAGAATTTGAGGCCTGAAGACTTGAAGCAGGCTGCAGAGCAATTGAAACACACTAGTCCAAGCCATATGGCTGAGATTGGTGAGAAAATGGCCAAGGCATCTCCAGAAGAGATAGCTGCTATGCGTGCTCGTGCTGATGCACAGGCTACCTATGAAATAAATGCAGCTCAGATGTTAAAAAAACAGGTAATTATAGCCCTAAGCATCAGATTCTTTTTCTTTTTCTTCTCTAACTCATGGCTGTTATGGTATTCCTTGCTATTTGCTCGCTATACTAATTAAGAACAATATAGAAGGGGCGGTTCTGCTATAGTAATCACTGAATTTGTTGATACTTCTGTGCTTCTTGTAATAATTTACTGGAGTCTAAAATTCGACAGGGTAATGACCTTCATAGCCAGGGGAGGTTCAATGATGCGTTACAGAAATATCTACTTGTAAGTGTTTTTTCCCTCCCGCTCTCACTTTTTTATTCTTTTTCAAATATTTTTTTACTTAGCACATATACCTTTGACATTTCTTTGTGTGGAATATTCACCATTTTTTTATAATATCTCAGGCAAAAAAAAACCTTAAAGGGATTCCAACCTCCAACAGCAGGTCACTCATGTTGACATGTTCACTTAACCTTATGTCCTGCTACTTGAAAACCAAGCAGTATGATGAGTGCATAAAAGAAGGCACTGAGGTATTACAACCCAGCATTATGGAAGTTGTTAAAATGACTTGGATATACATATTTGTTAAGGGGGGATAGAAGCTATCTAGGAAAAAGATATTTTTGTTGCTTTTTCTGCCAATCCTCTTATGTTTTGTTCTTTCATTGGTATACTCAATGTTGGGTTCTTGTGTCTGTCTTATTTCTAATCAAGTAACATTTGATTGTACATTTTAGGCCTTGGAATATGATGCAAAAAATGTGAAAGCTCTTTATCGTAGGGGTCAGGCGTATAAGGAACTCGGTCAATTGGAAGTAAGTTTTTTCTAAGACATCTTTGAATTGTTGGTGGTGCTTGCCAAAATAAATTCCAGAAGAATCATTAAATTTGTTCAATGGTTTACTTGCCTAATGAATTTCTTAAATTTGATAGGATGCTGTTTCTGATTTGACAAAAGCACATGAGGTTTCCCCAGATGATGAAACAATTGCAGATGTGCTGAGGTACTTATCTTCCAAGCTTACACTTCATGGATCTCATTTTGTCATATCCACAGTACTATTTGTTAGGAGCATTAATTCTACTTGGCACACTTCCAAGGAGCTTTGTTATCTTCTGATCTCCTCCTCAACCGAGTCTCAAGAGGAATAAAGTTCTGCACAATATATTACTATCTTCAGTGGGCAACTGGCATATAATAAAGGCATAAATTGTTTGAATATTATATTAAACTTAATTTGTTGGTTACTGAAGTCAATTATTGCAACAGGGATGCTAAGGAAAGATTGGCTCAGGAAGGTGGTCATCATGCACCAAGTGGTATGTTATTTTCCCTTTTTCTGCTTCTAAAAATGTCTTTATTTTTTATTTTTTATTTTTTTGACCGGGGCTGGTATACCAGTTCATTGTTTTGTACTTCCTGTTTCTTCTTGAAATGCATAATTGACCGTTGCAGTGTTTACGTTTGACAGGATTGAGAATTGAAGAAATAACTGAAGAAGTAGAGGCTATGTCGTCCAGGGATTCTACAATTTCATCTGAAGAGTATTCAGTGCCCCAAGCACAGAAAAATGATAATGCAACTAAAAGAGAAAGTGGACCTTGTACGGGGACTTCAACAACCAACTTAGAGTCTATACAGGCTTTAAAGGATGACCCTGAAGCTCTAAGGTTATCTTCTATATTTCTTAAAAACCATAAGGATCCACAGTTTCTTTTGTCTCTATTTTCCTAGTCATTGTTGTACCCATGGCACCTCTTTGTTGCACCTTTTCTTCTCGTTTTCTGAAAATAATGCTGCTTACTGTTTTGCAAAAGTAATAATGTGGTTATATTTGCAAAATGTGAATTCAATTTGATAATGTTATCAGGAATGTAATAATTTATTTGGTAGGTAGGGTCAGAAGTAGCCATGCTGGACCTATCGTCAATGACCCCCTACTTTTCCCCTCGTCTCTCTTTTGCAAGTTAAAGTTGGATAGTTGATTGCATAAATATGATTATTTTCTTTGTGATTGTTTGTTTCTTCCCTTATGGTTGTAGATCATTCCAAAATTTCATTGTGAATTCTGAGCCTGAAACTTTGAATGCTTTAAGTGGTGGGAGAGCTGGGGAGATATCCCCTGAGATGTTTAAAGCTGCTTCAAATATGATCAGCAAGATGTCTCCACAGGAACTTCAAAAAATGCTTCAAATGGCTTCTTCATTTCAGGCAGAAGGCGATTCTAGTTTTGACAGTCTCAGACGTCGTGTAATTCCTCCAAATGTAACCCCAGATATGTTACAAACAGCCAGCCAGATGATGGGTAATATGTCACCAGAAGAGCTTCAGAAAATGTGTGATATGGCAACTTCTGTTGGAGGGAAAGATCCAGTGCTCAATGCAGAAGGACCTTCAAAGTTTGATAGACCTAGTTCAGGCACTGCATCAACTCGTGATAATTTTACAGTTAATCAGAATAATGCTGTTGGTGAAACTAATTCTTCTGGTAATTTCTTTTCAAATTCAAGAGCTGTTCCTCAGTCAAGCATTCCTAGTTCAACTGCTGATCTGCAAGAACAGATGAGAAACCAAATGAAAGATCCAGCTATGCGTCAGGTATACTTAAATGAATTCCTGTTTACAAAGGTTTCCTTTTCCTTCTGCAAGTGAATAATTACAACATTAATCCATATAAATTTTGTGGAATTTGCACCTTTCTACTGATTTAGAATGATCAGAGAGGATATGCAGTCAGGATGGAAATATGGGTATGAAAATGCAGGAAATGATCAAAAGTTTTTAGCGTGGGTAATTGTTAGTTGTATTTGGCGACTATTGTTTGATAGTTTGGAGAGCTGATTTGTCCATGTCTTATATAAAATATGCAGAAATATTCGTTTGGAGGGACAAACACAGTAAAGTATCAAAAAGTGAAAAAGGGAAGAAGTAGAGCCAGTAACTCAACCTAAAGTGATAAAGATCTAATGTTGCATGGTTTAGAGGAAATTTTAAATACAGTTGAATAGAAACAGTAGGTTCATGGGATTACCGTAATCAGGTTGAATGAAGTAGTATTCCTTGTAGTTTAATACTGGTGTAGCATAGGGAAAAAGATCAGTTAAAATTTTTCATTTGACAATGAGATCAGTTAAAATTTTTCATTTGACAATGATTTAATTGCATTTTTTAGATGTGTAGAATGATTTGTGATCTGTATCCTTGTCTTCGTACCAGGAACATTTTAGCTTTTGACTTTAAAGAAATTTCAGTGTAGAATATCTGAGCTATGAATTTATTTACCTGGCTCACTTTTAATTATATTCTGTATTTCCTAATCTGTAGTTGAATACTTGACAGATGTTCACATCAATGATGAAGAACATGAGCCCAGAAATGATGGCCAACATGAGCGAACAGTTTGGAATGAAGCTTTCACGTGAGGATGCTGCTAGAGCTCAACAAGCTATGGCATCGTTATCACCAGAGGCCTTGGATAAAATGGTACCTTCTTGACCTATATTATTTTACCTTTTTTATGTGGTCCTTGACCTGATCTATACATTATAAAAACAGACATGAATGCATATGGGGCTTTGGAAATAAAAGTTGTTTGGATATCTGATAAAGATGATGTTTTCAATTTGTTCAACCAAAAATAAACATAAGGATGAGGATCTAGCCTGCGGACTGATGTGATAATAGAAGATAAAATGAAAAGTGATAGATAGGCAGGTAAACAATGATTCCACTGGAGCATGGAACTAATTTTCTTGTCATAGAAATTATTAGGTTGAAAAATTTTTGCTTATGTTTTTTCAGAGTAATGTTTGTGCTGGTTTTTGCTGTAATTTTGAAATCCAGTTGAAATTTTGTTTGAGTTTTGTCCAAGGTGGGCTTAACCAGACCTGAACTAGCCCCAAACTGAATGTTATGGTGGCATGTGGTATGAGTTATCCATTCATTATTTTGTTTGTAAGTGTTTAATGCAAAATGGGTTCCTAAATGAAGACGATCTGTTTATTTTCTGAGTGACATCATAATTATTAGTTGTTATATCTTAAGTAGAGTTTCTACGCGTCTCAACTTTCATTAAAGGTAAATATACGAACCTATGAGCATTTTTTGGCAGTACTAGGTTCCAATTGCATGAAATATAAGTGGAGTTGTAAGGTGGCTGGTGATTCCTGACAGCTCCAGTTTGATTGGACTATCAATAAACTGGTATTTAGTTGGTCAGAGTTGTTGCATTTAATGGATAAATTAGCTGATGACTACCGATATCATATAATAAAGGGCTTAATGACACTGATTAATAGCTCTTGTTATTAAGATAAAGATAGAAATAAAGTATTTCTGTAATTAATTGTTATGTATGAAAATATATTGTAGAGGAAAAAAGGATTTTAGTAAGTCATAATTCTTTGAAGCATTTTATATCTGAGTTATTGGACTTCTATTTGGTAATCAGATGACTTCTAAACCTTTCAAGGATTAGTACATGAGTGTTTTTGGCTTATCCCTGTTAGTTGTATATGACATAATAGATATGTGATGACACGGCATTGATGTTTTAAATCATGTATCACATTTTCCACCCATAGGCAACATCGATACTTTACTAAGTGATGCTTAGAAGTTACTAAGTCTGCAGGTTGTTTGATTTGTTTTTGGAAAACATTGATATTTCATGTTGTCATAGTTATTTGTCTAAAAGTTTATGAAGGTTCAGGTTTCTCAGCATGACCATTGGAGTAATCCTAGTTTCTCAAACATTTTCTTCTCATCATGAATAACAAAAAATATGATTACTGATGGACGAATTTGATACCTTGAATGATTGCAGATGCGATGGGCTGATAGGATTCAAAAAGGAGTTGAAGGTGCAAAGAAGGCAAAGAACTGGTTACTCGGTAGAAGCGGTATGATTATGGCGATATGCATGCTCATCTTGGCGATAATCCTTCACTGGCTAGGCTACATTGGGAGGTAGACCATGAAAAACATGGCCTTTCACTTTTTGTGACACAAGGTACAAGTATAAACTTTAGCAGGCTGATGTTATTGGGACCTGATCTTTAACTTGATCATCGGAATCACAAAAGCAGTGGACTGAAAGGAATCCTGCAAGCAGGATTAAAAGAATGCAAAAATTCTCTCTTTTTCGCAAATGTTTGGAGAGAATTGATGCAGTTAGAGACTTAATGGACAGGGGAATGCAGTTGTTATATCAAATGGGCGTAAAGATGATATCCATCATTTTCTTTGTAAGCCAACATTCATTGTTAGTTGTTTGATTCTTGATTAGATCTCCAAGAGTTTTGAAAGGGATCCTGGGAAGGGAATCCTTTGCTGATGCCTACTAATTTGTACTATATGATGCGAATAAGCAACATTTCCGTGATATTCTTATTACTCCAAAAATGTTCCCTCTTTATTCTTTTGGTTGTTTATTTAATAAAGGTGAAAGTGTCTTTCATATATTCTGGGAAGGAAGTGTAGAGTTGGCAATTTGAGTTTGGTACCATCTGAAATAAATCGGACCAAATTTAAATTAATTGGGCTTTTGGTTGGGTTTGGACGATTTAGGAGGACTAGTTCAACTTAATTTGGTTTTGCCTGAATTAAGACAAAACTATGATTTAACTTGGGTAAATCTGGGTTGATTCATCAGCAAGATAAGTCCAAAATAGAAAAAACTTAATATGATATTTCACAATGATTAAAAATTAAATCGTTTTGACCTGTTTAGTGTAAAATTTTTTGAATCAGTTAATTTTTTATTTAGTATATGTTAATATTTTTTGTTAAAAATTAATTAATTAATTAGTTTTATAAACTAATCAATTTGTATAAATAAAAAATAAGTGAAATAATTTTAATTTAATAGTTTCTATTTTTAATTAAACGTTAACTTTTTTTATGAGTAAAAATTGTTTTTTCAGTTATATTTTAAAATTTTCAAAATTATTTAATTTTTAACGAATTTTATAACTGTCTAATACGTTAAATTTTTAAATTTCAAAACTTCTTATTTTATCAATTTAACATGTGATCGAATTTTTAAATAGTAATAATTCATATTAATTTGTTCTTTATCTAAACAGATAAAAGTCAACATATTTATTTATAAATTAATAAATTTATATCAACTAACACGTAATTATTTGATTAGGATGGGTGTCACCAAAGTCAAGTTCAACGGTGCCATGGCATCGCTATTTCCACTCTTTGTCACAGAAATTAATTTAATTAAATATGAATGGTATTTAAGTCAAAAGTCAATTCAGATCTTGACATCCCAGTTTCTTTATTTACACACACGTTTCTGCCTGAATTTTTGGGCGCCATGAATTTTCTTCCACTCTTCAATCAAAGGCTACTGTTTGTGTGTAGTAGTAATAAATTTTCTTTTCTGAATTTATTATTCAAACTTCTAGAAGCACACTCAATGAACGTGTAAATGGCTTCAACATAAACATTTCTCACACGTAAGAAGAATTTAAAATAATTGTTAAAATAAACAAAAATTTGGTACGGTCTTATCGAAAATAGTCTCTTTATTAAATAAAAATAACTCTATGTATTACTAAACTTCTCATAACTTTGCATATCAGTAAAACTTCTATTAAATATTGTTGTTATTGTTACTGTTATTTTTTCGTAACAAACTATTTTGTTTATGAACTTACTAGAATTTGAATTTTGATGGGTAGAAAAGTATTCTTAATTTTATGGTCATAACAAATAACTTAAATATCAATTATTATTTTACTAAAATCATGAGTGGTTGTCTAATTTATATAAATTTTATGAATTTTTTTGTTTTGAATTATATATATAAAAGATTAAGAATACAATTTAATATTTTTCATTTCTTGCATTACTTCAAAAAAAATAGTTAACCTTTGTAAATATTTAGCTTAAATATGAGAAATGGGTGGATTTGAGTTATGACAAAATATAAAATTGCAAAGATTCTTTTATTTGGATTTAATTTAGGTATAATTCAACTAATCAAACATGTGTTTGACAAGAGAAACTAAAATTAGGGTAAAGACCAATTTAATATATGTTTAACATATACTAAATTTAACAACAACAACAATAACAACCGAACAAAATAGTTCATCTCAAAATTAAATTTTTACAATAATATCCACAAAAATTATTGCTCCAAAATTCATGTTCAAATATAACAACATCAATAAGAATTCAGTAAAAATTTTACTGATATGTATGGTTTAAAAAAGTCTAATAATATGCATTTTGATTCAATATATCGGTCTAAATAAGATGTCCAAAGAGTTATATATTAAAAGAAAAATAAAATCCTCCCCTACCCTAGATCTTGTGTTTCCATAATAAGCCCAAAACCACAAACCAAACTTCAACCACTTACAGCTGCAGTTCCCTCTAGAAATCTGTTCTGTTCCTTTCATTTGGTCAAAAATATACAAAAACATTTTAGGACAGATACATCGAATAAACATAAACGCCACATCATTTTTTTCTTAATTTTCTCACCATAATAAATTAAGAATGTGTTTATTTATTATAGTATAATCTAGAAGCACACTTGAACTCCGGTTTTCAGGAACCGGACGTCGTTTGAAGTTGGAGTCGTTTGTTGTTATCTACCACCGATACATATGAATCTTAAAATCCTTTTTTGATCTGTCTTCTCGTTCTGATCCCTCCCTCTTTCTCTAAGCTGCCGTTCCTCTTCACCAGAAAGCCTAATAAGCAACTGCCCTTCGCATCCAAACGCCTGATCAAGACAACCCATTTTCCGTTATAAAAGTTTTGTCTTTTCTACAAATACGTGATACCCGCCGAGAATCAGACCAACCCATCTCTGAATTCCTCAAAAAGTTTCTGTCTTTCACGTGCAAAATTGCTGGTTCTCTTTTTTTACTCAACATGGGACACCAAGTCGCGGAGGGCAAGAAGGTGGAGAAGAAGTCACGGAACGGGTTTGGAGAGGTGGTTGGCGGAACGGCGGCTGTTGGGAAGAAATCACGGAACGGGTTTGGAGAGGTGGTTGGAGGGACGGCGGCGGAGTGTGCGGCGGTGTGTTGTTGCTGCCCGTTCACGGTAATGAACTTGGTGGTTCTGGCTGTTTATAAGATGCCCGCTTGTCTATGTCGAAAAGCCGTGAGACGGCATCGTTCAAGGAGAAGGAAGAGGCACCCGGGGCCAACGTTTAGTGGTGGTGGGTCCAGAGATAAATTGGTGGGGGAGATTACAGGGTCAGGGGTTGTACTTGCCGAGAGCGAGAAAGACGGTGATCATCGTACTGATCAGGAAATTGTGGCCGGTGATTGGGAGAAGGAAATGTGGGACCGATTCTATAATGGGACTGGGTTTTGGAGGAATCCTTCGAAAAGACACGAGGATTGATGCAGATGATGTTCCCATCTGTTTCACAGACTTACTGTATGATAAATATACGATGATCATATAAAGACTGATAAAGGCAAATTACGTCAGCTTTGGTTTCCATGGAAGCGGCGGAAGGAGAATCATGTACATGTTAATGTGTATAGGATCCAAAATGGATGAACGAGTTCTTCTTGAACGAGAGACTAGTGAATTTACTACAATCTCGCACTGTTCTGTACTTGGCATTGCTTGGTTTTGAAGGAATACACACTTGCCAGTGAATAATCATCATATCTGGTGTTACATCTATGAAGCTAAAACAATGGAGGAGAATTAGGATTATTGTCTTACTTTTGCACTTTTTTCATATCGATACAACACAGACAAACGATTGAGAACCAGTTAGCGATTTAAAATCAAACATATAACTTTTAGAAAAGGGCTTGTATTTGCATTTTTTGTCAACCAGGGAAACTATTTGGGATCAGTAGATCTTTGCATAGATTCGGCTTTAAACCGACGAGAACATATACGCAAGACTTTTGATGATGATGGGCAGTAGATTTCAAAAGGGAAGGGAAAAGTATGTTTTGTCAACACTTGGATATGATCGAAGCTCCTTTCAAGTGGCGGTCCAGCCAACCAATTTGTATAGACTTTTGAAGTTATTTACTGTTTTTCAGGTACTAGAAGGAATAATTAATCTTAACATATTTAATTTTTAAAATTTTTTAATTAAATATTCAACATTTTAAAATTTTAACAGTTTACTTTAAAATGTTAATTTTGATAATAATTTACTAATAAAATCTTTATTATTTATAACATATAAATATGCACTTAGAAAAACAATGAATTTATTTGATTAATCATTTGCAAATTCTTAAATGAAATATAAGAACATAATAATGTCCTGAGTAATAATTAAAAAACTCAATCAGTTCAGTCTATTTAATCGTAAAAATTTTTGAATCGTTCAATTTTTTGGTTTAATTTATTTTAATAATTCTTGATGTAAAAAATTGTTCAATTTATTAATTAATTAGTCAATTTTAATAAATTATTAATTTCTTACAAACTAAAATAAATAAATTAATTTTCATTTAACAATCTTTTCTTTAATTAAATTTTAAATTTTTCGATAAATAAGTATAATTTCTTTAAGTCATATTTCAAATTCTTTAATTTTATTTAATCTTTAACTAATTTTATGACAGTTTAGTGTTGGTTTAATCTTTTAAATCTTATACCTCTTGTCTTACCGGTTTAACTTCTGACTTAATTTTTAAAACATTTATCATGAGTTGAGTGCATATACCTTAAATAGCTCTAGCTCTTCAAAATAGTGTTAGTTTACCCAACTCAATTCATTTCGCACTAGAAATCTAGAATGTTGATTCTATTCAATAATGGAATTGAACCTTTGTAATTTTGATAGTACATTTTCAAACACACCATTAACAAATTTAGAAAATGAGGTCCCCGCTCTTTCATTTAAGTGGTTGAGGAAGGGAATTTCTTTTTCGCTGCTTAAAAGTTTGGACTTTGAGCATTAGGAGAGGGTTAGTTAGAGAGGGATTACTCCCACCATGTAAATAGTAAATACTTACACCTTAAAAATATTCTGATTTTTACTACATATTTTTAAGTAATTTTCATGTCGCAACTTGTGGCCATATTTATTTTCCAAAAAGTGGACAATAATATGAGAGAGAGAGAGATGCATATTTGTTTTAGGCACATTTAATATATAGGAGTTAATAATTCAATTTCTTAAATATTAAATTAAAGAAAATATCCCTCTTGGATATCAATTATTTATTGCATTATTTATAAATATTTTATTATTCAAGAAGATTCTTTTTTTAAAATCTCATGTTTCATATATTAGTGTGTGTATTAATGTTTTAAAAACTGAAACTTAAACTAGTAAGACAAGAGGTTTAAGGTTTAAAAGATTCAATCAGTATTAAACCGTTAAAATTAGTTAGAGATTAAATAAAATTAAAGAATTTAAAAAATAATTAAAGAAAACTATTTTTATCCATAAAAAATTTAAAATTTATTTGAAAAAGGAGACTACTAACTGAAAATTAATTGATTTATTTTAGTTTATAAAAATTAATTAATTTACAAAAATTAACCAATTAATTAATAAATAAATCAGTTTTTAATAACAAGATTATTAAACTAAATCAAATCGAAAAGTTAAAAATTAAACTCAAAATTAGCCTGTTTAAAGTTTTTACTATTAAACCAACTGAATCAGTTCAGTTTTTAAAATATTAGTATATATATATATATATATATAGTGAGAGAGATATATGATGCGTCTTTAAAGATGACATTTGTGGGCCGACCCGGCTCGTGTTTGGCCCAAGTTGACCGGGCCACAGGTCAAGAGTGGGCCTAGAGCGGCCCGGCTCGGCCTAGCTCCTGACCCACCTCTAATATATAAAACGACTTGTTAAAATTTTTTAAAAAAAAAAGGGGTTGACGAGTTGGGCGGGCTACGGGCTGGCAACCACAGGTTCATGTGAGTCACGAGTCGCCCAGCCCATGGACGAGTCAATCCAAGCTAGGCACAAGTCTAGCTCAACCCCACCTATTGCCATCCCTATGCCTCTTTTATGTATTATATAGAATGCTTTACTTGTAAATTAATGTAGTCAAATATTGTAGGATCCATGATAGAATGCGTGATAAGATAGGTACAAGTTTCATTCATTTCTTGGGTTTTTTTTTGTTGGAAAGTAGGAATTTCTATTTTTTTAAGCTTTATTGTTTTTTATTATCTTCTTGTTGAAGGAATAGAATAGTCTTAGGCTTTTCATTCATTTCTTGGTTTTTTTTTGGAAGTAGGAACTTCTATCTTTATAAGCATTATTTTATTATTATTATCTTTTTGTTGAAGGAATAGAAAACTCTCAGGCTTCTATATAAATCATTTTTTTGTTTTCGCACTGAATTTATTATTATGCATCTAGAAACTTCTCAACAAATATTAATTTGCATCTCTATTTGTATTTTTTTTCGCATCTCTTGACTAATATGCATATCTTATTTTTAATTTATAATACGAAGTCATTAAGTTCAAAGTACGAGAAACTTGAAACTTATGAGTATGAAACGAAAAATTTTGTTGATTATTTATAATGATTGAATAAAAAGTTTTTTCATATCTCATTTTTTTATGTTACTTCATACTCCCATATTTAAGAAGAATGATTTTCATTCCTTAAATAACAAGTAAGTGTTACGGGTGTGACTGTCACACCCTTAACAATAAGTGTCACGCCTGTGACATCTATATTTTTTTTTTCGTTTTTTAATTTTTTAATTAAATATAATTAATTGCTTAATTAATTAAAATATAACAAAATTTTTATTTTTTAATATTTTTAACAAACTAACCACTATCAATAATAATGGTAATCATTCATTTCTATTAACCAATCATCATAATTATAATAATTATATTCATTCTCATTCTTCACTATATTCATTCTCATTCCTATTACCATTTCCCTCATATGAACCAACTGCCCCCCAAGTCTTGCAAGTTCTGGACAGGTTGGTTCTACTATTGTTGGAGGTTTCAGTTTTTGCTTTCTGTTTTTTTAAATATAAACAAAATTTTATTTGATTGTTAATGACAATTTAGTTATATTTTTATCACTGATAATAATTATATATTAGATAAAATTTAAAGACAAATTAATTTTAGTCTCTTATATAATATATGTTAACAAATTATTAATAAAATTATTTTATTTATTAAATAAATAATTTTAAATTAACTTTTATTTATAAATTAATACTTATTTTAAATATATTTTAATTATTAAATCAAATTTTATTTGAAATTTATATATTTTGAAGATA
>JAOQMM010000172.1:3930153-3940412 GCA_027563515.1 Erythroxylum platyclados | reverse complement strand
TTAAATGGAATTGAAATGCTACTAGAATTTGATTGAAATGCTATAAGGATTGATTTGATACAAGTGTTTGATTGAATTGCTACAAGTGTATGATTGATTTGCTACAAGAAATTGACTGAATTGGTACAAGAATTCGATTGGATTGATACAAGTATTTCCATTGCTTGATGCATGTTTCACTAAGTGATAAATGTTTGAATTCTTGACTCATTGGAAATTTTGTGATTGCTTTTATGGCATGATTGCTTTTATGCAATCAGAGCAGAGCCGGCCTAGCTTGCGCCTGTGGCCCGATCAACCTAGGCCAAAATTGACATTCCTACTTACGTCTCAAACTCATCTCTTTTCTCTCTCCGGCTTCTTTATTTTTTTTTCTCTCTTACGTCTCTCACTCATCTCTTACATTCATTTTCACTAATCTCTTTGCGTTTCTACTTTACTAGTTTTTTTATTTATCGTTTATCTGCGTTTTTGCATTTTTAATTGTTTGTTATTTTACGTTTTTTGTTTATTTTGGCTTTTACGTTTCTGCATTTCGCGTTTCTATTCCTTGTTTCTAGTTTTTTTTATTTATGTGTTTCTACCTTATTGGTTTTCTTATTTATCATTTATCAATACCATGCATTACAACCATATTTTTATTTTTAGTTTGTATTATAAATCTCAACCAAACAGGTTTTTGTTTTTAGTTTTCATGTTATAAATCTCAACCAAACAGGTTTTTGTTTTTTTAATTAAAAAAAAGAAACCAAAAACAGAAAACTAAAACTAAAAACCACAACAGAAAAACAGAAGTTTAAATAAAAATAAATTTTCTTTAAGTTTATATATGTAATTAATATTAGTAATAAAAATATAATTACAGTGACATTAACAATTAAACAAAATTTTGTTTTTATTTAAAAGAAAAATAAAAACTGAAAACTAAAAATTAAAACTAAAAATTACAACAAAAAAATCGAGCTAAAATTAAAGATATTTTTTAATTATTAAAAACATGCTATTAACGTTTACGTCAACGTAAAAGTTTAATAGTAAGATATTTTTGTAAAAAATTAAAAATTAAAAATTATTTTTTAAAATTTAAATTAACATTATAAAATTGAATAAAATTTAAATTGTTTTATAATTAATCCTTATTTCTTTAATGTATATTTAGCTTCTTATTTGTTTGTTGCTGTCTTGCTGACAAGTCTGTTTCTAGCAAGTCATAATGGGCTATGGGATTTAATTACCTTACCTGAGAAGCGTTACTGTAAACTATCGTGGTTGGGCATACCCGAGTCTGTAACCGAACCGGTCGTGTTTGTTAGACCCTAGGTCCTAAAGTCAGCCGGATTTCGGACACTCCTTTAGTTGGGCTAAATAGTAATAAGCCCGAAAACTTAACTTTTATAATTAATTACTTTCCAAAATTGTTTAATATGTTTTTTTCTGACTTCTGATATATAATATGTTGATTTGTATATATTATTTTTTTCAAATTTTATGACAAAATAACATCGTTTTGCACATTTTAAACGAATTACCAGTTGAGTCGGGGATTTCTACGCGGGCGCTCGACTCTTGACTCATAGCCCGGCTAACTAGGACTAAACTTCGGCTGGATTGAGCTGAAAATGCCATCTCTTTTGAACTACCTTACGTTCCAAAAGACGCGGTGGAAGGATCTAGAACAAACGTTAGTTGGCAATCCGACGGCCCAAAATCACCAAAGCGCCAAAGTTAAAATAGCGAATTCTGGATCCTTCCTTTTGAAGATGCCAGGAGCCTGTGGGAGTTGAGGACTCAATCCGAGCCGTTCATCAACAACAATAAGTATTACTGTGCACTCATATAAATACCATAGGCACGGGCCTTGACTCCCAGAGAAGTGGGAACCCAAAAACCAGAATTAGTGGCAGTAGTAATATTCTTTTCTTCTTCTCCTTCGAGAGCTTTCCACAGTCTTCGTAGGAAGGAAAATGTTTGGAAGAGCGCCGAAGAAGAGCGATAACACAAGATACTATGAGATATTGGGAGTGTCGAAGAACGCTTCGCAAGATGATCTCAAGAAAGCCTATAAGAAAGCCGCCATTAAGAACCATCCAGACAAGGGTGGCGATCCTGAGAAGGTTAATGCCTCTTTGTACGTTTTTTGTCTGCATTGATGCTAGTAGATTATGATGAATTGTGAGGTTTGACATGGAATTTGGTATTATTTTGCAGTTTAAAGAGCTGGCGCAGGCGTATGACGTGTTGAGCGATCCTGAGAAGCGGGAGATTTATGATCAGTATGGCGAAGACGCGCTTAAGGAAGGAATGGGTGGTGGAGGTGGTGGCCACAACCCATTTGACATATTTGAGTCCTTCTTTGGTGGCAATCCATTTGGTGGTGGGAGTAGTAGGGGAAGAAGGCAGAGGAGGGGAGAGGATGTGGTACATCCGCTCAAGGTCTCCTTAGAGGACCTTTATCTCGGCACATCCAAGAAGCTGTCGTTGTCTAGGAATGTTATATGCTCCAGGTGTAATGGGTGAGTGTCTCTGTTTTTTTTTGTTCTAATTGATGATTGTGAATGGGGTGTTTTGGATTGAAAGTTGTTTACTGTTTATATGATACTTGAATGAAAGGAAGGGGTCAAAGTCTGGAGCTTCAATGAAATGTGCCGGGTGCCAGGGCACAGGGATGAAGGTTTCTATAAGGCAACTTGGCCCATCTATGATACAGCAGATGCAGCATCCTTGCAATGAGTGTAAGGGTACTGGTGAGTCTATTAGTGACAAAGACAGATGCTCACAGTGCAAAGGAGAGAAAGTCGTTCCAGAGAAAAAGGTTTTGGAAGTGATCATTGAAAAGGGAATGCAGAATGGTCAGAAAATTACTTTCCCTGGAGAAGCTGATGAAGCGGTATGTTGTTCGTGGTTGTTAATGATTACCTTACCCGCCTCAAAATTTGTTCTGAGATTGTGCAATAAGGTTCTGATTGCTGTTTCTTAATAATCTTTGGCAGCCTGAGACAGTCACTGGCGATATAGTTTTTGTGCTTCAACAAAAGGAACACCCTAGATTCAAGAGGAAGGGAGATGACCTTTTTGTTGAGCAAACCCTGTCTCTTACAGAGGCTCTCTGTGGGTTCCAATTTGTGTTGACACACCTGGATGGCAGGCAGCTTCTCATCAAATCAAATCCTGGTGAAGTGGTTAAGCCTGGTGAGTGAAGGAAATCCAAACTATCTCCTGAAGTTTGTGTCTTGTCTTTGGCTAACTTAAATACTCCTGTGGCGATGCAGATTCATTCAAGGGAATCAATGATGAGGGTATGCCAATGTACCAGAGGCCTTTCATGAAGGGAAAATTATACATTCACTTCACTGTTGAGTTCCCCGAGTCTCTGAGTCCTGATCAGGTGAAGGCATTTGAAGCAATACTCCCATCAAAACCAACAAGCCAATTGACGGACATGGAGCTGGATGAATGTGAGGAAACTACTCTCCATGATGTCAACATTGAAGAGGAGATGAGGAGGAAGCAACAGGCTCAGCAGGAGGCATACGACGAAGACGAGGACATGCATGGTGGTGCACAGAGGGTCCAATGCGCCCAACAGTAACTGATCCTAATTGTTGGACTTGTGGTGATCATGAAAATTTTAACAAAGGATATGACCATTCACGGTTCTTATGTGAATCAAGTGTCTTGGATGAATGAAACAGACATCTTCATTCTCAGCTTGTGATGTATCATCTTTCTGTCTTATCGATATTCCTTATATAGTGAAACTGAATGATGCCTTACACTTAAGAGATTGAAGCAAAACCAGGTTTTTTGTTTTTAATCCCTCCTGAGGTTGAGAATTTGCATCTGCCTTTGTTTCCTTGGGAAATCTCTTTAAGAGTGTCCCAAGCTTGCTTTGCAGCTTCACAAGCTATAATCCCTGTGAAAACCTCACCTAATCAAGCAGAAAAATTACTATTGATCTAGAATTACACAGTAGAAGCCAAAGACTACCTTCCCTAAAATTGTACAAGCCAATATACAACTCTGGCACCAAGTAGAGCAGTTTGTATGGTGGCTGGTATGAGGTCATCGGATCAGAACCATGATACTACAATAATTGATACAAAACAATGAAAACAATGAATCCTGGAAATGCTAACAAACTTTAGTTGCACTGTATGTCTACCTTCTTTTGGATGTACCGAAATATCTGCATGACGGAGGCTTTTGACGTACTACCAGAGTTTATACATAATCTTGCTATAGCTAGAAGACTTTTAAGCTCTCTGGAGTTGTAACTGTTCCCAAGATCAGGGTCTATCATCTTGTGAATAGAGTTGCCAAAGCGAGATTCTTTGATCCACTGGATTAAATCTGTGCTTCCTTCTGATGATTGACCAGTTATTAGCTCCAAAATCAGCACGCCTAGCTGAAAAATTATGTTCCCACATAGCTGATCCACAGAATCTGCAATCAGTCAATGATAGAACAGTTGAATGAGTAATCTAGTGGAATCTCAAAAGTGATGCATTATACACAACCCCTCACCTTCTGAGCATGAGTCGTCGGGCATTGCCGCATAATTTCCAAGAGAGCTAAGAAGACCAACATCAGATAGCTGTTCTAAGAAAAGTTCAGATTTTCATTATTTGAGATACAGGTGCAGAATCCAACAACTAAACCAGTAAAATTACCTTTGCGGTGAAGTTCTGGTCCAGCATTATACTGCCTGAGTTTACGGAGACATGATACGTTGGTGGACTGTTAAAGAGGAGGAGATATTCCTGCAGTGTTATATACTATCAGTCACTGACACCTTACAAGTGTCTCAGTGCGAGCAAAGCTATTGATCTTAAGGAGACCAGCTAACTATCTGAAATTATAGAATCTTTCACATTTCTAAGAGCACAGAAAGTTTTCTTAGTTGGATGGTCTGTTGTTTTTGAGATATGCTGTTAATTTCAGATAGAGAAGCCTAAAGGTTCAGATATCGGATTGCACATTAATAACCCGTTCATGGCACAGAACAAATCCTTTTCGCAAATAATGAACACAAGGAGCTCAAGCATGGATTGATTATGCAGCAGCACTGAATGTTGAGAGAAGATTATGTGCATCCTACCTTGATGACTTACCAATGCTGCTGTCACACCACTGGCTATTCGTAACCTTGTCCTCCAACTTAAAGGAGTTTTAAGAGGATCTGCCAAGATTCAACACTTATGATCATTAAATTTGGTAACCATATTTCAGATATAGAGTTCTTCTCCAAGTTTTACCATTAAGACGTTCCTTTAAGGTTCCATTTTCTATATTGTCAAACACCAGCAACCTGCAAAGTTAATAGCATAACCAAGATGTGTAAGATGAAATACAGATCATACTAGAGAAGTAACAGACTATTGGCCATAGCAGAAGATGATATTTTCCTCAAGTCAGCATCATCACCAAACCATGAATTTTCAACATATAATCTTGAAACATCTTCAATGTCATCAACAAAATTTAGGTAGCACTCCAGCTTAGAAATTTTGATCATCTCACTGACGATGCTTAACAGATTCTTTAGATTGCCTTTTGTTGTGTAGCAGTATCATCAATCTTGACTCAACTCTCTACCTCTGATTTAACTGCTAGTTAATTGGTTTAGTCTTTGCTATTGTTTCAGCAATTGTTAGGCAAGTTCCATCTGTGAAGTTAGATGCCACTAGCACCTCTAACCCCAAACCTTGATACTGAAACCTGTTTGAATGTTCATTAGTTATCCATAACTCGTTTCCTCTTGTATCCCGTGTACGTTTCTGTCTCCCAACTAACGCATATGCAAGTAAGCATGTGGACGCAATGGCCTAACCGCAATATAAATGTACAGATTCTAAATCTCATCTACTCTTTACGGGCATTGAGAATAAGAAATGACTGCACCTCAGGAAATGTAAAGCAATGTGAGAAAATAAGCATGAAACCTCTTTTTCCCTGCTGAAAATCCTCGAAGTCCAAGAATGTGGCGATGATGCAATTGTACTAGAAGTTGCAGTTCTTTTTCAAATATATCATCCCTTTGATCAAAACCTTTTACTTCTTTCACCAATGCAATATCCCCATCACAAAATTTGGCTTTGTAAGCAACACATCGAGAGTTTCCATAGATTATCCTATGGAAACTATCCGTGGCCCTCTTTATATCTTTGTATGAGAAATGCTTTAGTAATGACACTTGGCCTGCAATAACTACATATTAGCTTGTAAGTAAAGATTTCACTATCACATAAAAAACAGAAGCTTCGGAGGAAAACATATCTATAATAGTGAACTGGTTTTGAGAGGCTCTTATTTTTTCTGCTGCTTTTGACAACTTATGGGCTGCTTGAGATCATACAAGCTACCAGGAATCGTACATGATTCCTTTATAAATGCAAACATAGACACAGAAAAACTGAGTTTTCTCTCGAGGAAGTTCTTACCAATCTAGACAACACTGCAAAAGGAAATCATCCTCTCATTCCTTTTTAGGATTCTTTACTTCTAAAAGCAAATTAGTCCATGGCACCACATTTAGTGAAATTACTTTGTACAGATCTGACTGAATTATGCTATGATAATAATGCTATGTGATTCAAACAGAGTCAGACAAGCTAAAACAACTATACTATCTGAAAATTTGAAGCCCCGAATAGAGCAGTTCGATCAAGTCATCACCAAATGGCACCCAATGTGAAATCATAAGCAAACTGGTTGCTCAAATTATCCGATTTCTTTCAAATGCACATATAATCAAACGTAGAAAGAGTTGACCAAGATCTTGTTTAGACGAGAAAACAAGAAGAGAAGTGAAAGTCAAAGGATGTAAGAAAAAGAGACAAAGAAGTGCAAGCTGACCAGAACGAGATCGGCGAAGCCAACCAAGAAGGTTAGGCCTGAACTTTCGGATGAGGCGATTGAATTCCATTTGGAAACTACACCAAGTGACAACTGTGAGTATTGGTTTTAGCTTTTGGTATGAAATTTAGTAGCAATAACAGCAGCAGCAGCAGGAGTAGTAGTGGTAAACAAAGATAAAGTGCAGAACAATTTCTTTTACTTTCTTTTCCAGTACTTGGTCCCTCACAGCCTATTAGTTGTGCTGCTTCTTCATTACTCTGATGTGTTCATCACTATAAAGAAAAAAAGAATAGAATCAGACAGCCCCACCAACCTCTCTCCGCCAATCGGCAAAATGACAGCTTTATCCTTCTAGTTTTTACTGAAGCCATTGATTAACAATTGTAAAAGCTTAGTTTCTCCACATGGCAGACAAATGCAATTCCAATCTTCTTTATTTCCGTGCCAGAGCCTGTCTACTTCCTTTTTCTTTCTTCTTTGTTGGCCTTTGTCTTCGTTTCTGTAGTAAGACTTGAACAATTGACACATAAGACTGCTCCTTTGCCTTACAGTGCCACATCTACTGATACAGCTTTCTGCTTCAACGGAGAAGGACAGGCACAGTGCCACATCTACTGATACAGCTTTCTGCTTCAACGGAGAAGGACAGGCTTCTTTCTTTAACTTCTCTTGTAAAAAGACGATGTCGTTGCCTTTACTGTCAGCCTTCGGACAGATGCTAGAGACACAAACCAAACTTTAAGAGACTCAAATGAAACAAGAGCAAGTAATGGTTGAGCCAAAGGAAATGTTCCAATAATACATATCTATACATAAACCACAGTCACAACCTCAATCACCTAATGCTAATACCTTTGAAGCTGGGAGACAGCAAATGGGTCTGATAAACATGGAACAACATCGGTATATAGCACCAATCTGCTCTAGTAAAGTTGAATTTCCATTATTTGATATCCCAGATGGGTACAGTTAGATATTCAGAGTAGAACAATTCTTCATAATAGACTGCACACACCACAAATGAAAGTTAGGATAGTTGGAACTCATATAGATGGAGTTGCTGCAGAATGACACTAACTATTTCTAAGATATAAGTGGGCTCAAATCACCTGTCAGTGCTTACCCTATTTATGAGCATCATTTATCCAATTTCTCGGAGTCCTACTTATTGAATAGATAGATCCTCGTAAAATAGGGTAGACACAAAGTAATAAAAACAGATAATCTATTCCGATATAAGTAAACTAGGAAGAGACTATTGTAGTGCTACTCCAGGTAAATTCTAACGGATTATGCTAACGATTGGAATGACAGTTACTACTAATGCTTTGACATTTGATTGGAATGACAGTTACTGCTAATACATTGACATTTTCTTTAGGGATTTGATATAGTGTTGAGCACTCAATGGTTACCTAATCTTGAATGAGATTCTATGTAACTTTAGCAAACAAACCATGTTGTTCAACTAGCCAAAAAATCAATTGCCACTTAAATAGGATCATAACGGTAGAAATGGCAACAGGTTGGATCGAGTTGGAGGTCCTTATCCTCTAAATTTTTTTGAAGTCTAATCAAGTTTGAGAGGTTTGGCCTAACCTTAAACTCGATTGGGGTTGCTTGAATTCTAATCGGGTTTGAACAATTTGGATAAAGTTTATGTTCAATTAGGTCCTAATTAAACTAAGTTAGGCTAAGCATAATTGAGTCAAGTTAGGCCCAAAAACTATAGCCATCCTCTTTTAGATCTGACTGAGTACTGTAGTACTATTGATGCTTTCTAGTATCTCTGTCTTATTTGGTGCTTTCTAGTATCTGTGTCTTACTCGTCCAAGTATTCAATTTACTGTAAACAAGATTTCTCAATTTTTGCATTGTCCATAGATTTACTGGACTACTGTAAATTGCATTTTGAAGTAACTTCGGTTCACTATATCTCGTAGTCTCCACTTACTCGATCTTCTTCTCTTACTTTACAAGCCTACTATGATGTTGATTAAGTTAGTTGTCCTGATGATCGTCGCTCTACCTCTAGCTATTGTATCTTTCTTGATCTAATTCTAATTTAATGGATCACAAAGAAGCAACCAACTGCTGCCAAATCTACTACTGAAGTTGAATATCGTAGTCTTCCTTTCACTACTTTAGAACCCTCTTGGATCACTTCCCTTTTTGGTGAAATTAGAATGTGTCAGCTTTAACACCCACTATGTGGTGTGACAATCTTGGTTCCACCTTTCTTATTGTCGATCCAGTTTCACATACTCTTAAAAAGCACATTAAGATGGACATCCTCTCTTCTCGTCAAGCACATTTCTTCCTAAAACCAAGTTATAGAAATTATGACCAAAGCCTTATCCTCTTCTACTTTTACTCGACTAAGAGACAAGCTCACAATTTCTTACTATCATGAACTTTAGGGGGGTTGATAACACATGTTAAAATAATCTCAACTATAAATTTGTATCTTCATAATCCTACTTAAATAAACTTCAATTTTGTATTTGATTCTAGTTTATCATATACAACAAATTATATATAATTAAAGGTGTACCTGTATTAAGAAAGTATACAAACGTTAAAAAAAAACGTTCTTCTTCATTACTTCATCAACACATTTGGTCTTCCAAAGCAATCATCAATCCCTGATGCTAAATCCGTATCATTTATGAGAACCATGCTAATAAGCTGAATGAGCATCACTGAATCTCGCCAGATTTCTATTAGCTTTTGAATTGTGTTTTTCATTACCAATTACTTTGAATTTGTAACTATTCATTTCTTACACGACAAAAAATTACATCTTCATTTTTCATCTCTTCAAGTGGGCTTCACTTTACATCTTATCTGGTACGAAAAGTTTAAAATGTCTTTTTGGTTGAAGTGCCTTTAATTCACTGGTCCCCTGAACAGGCCGCTGTTCATACAACAGAACATGACCATCTATTCAACTGGGGAAATCTAGACTTCCAGCTCTCAAAATTTCAGGAACTATCTTTGTTTCTTGCAACCAATGGAGGGTGTCTCTGCATCTGTATCATTGATTTTTTGGTTAAAGCAAAGCTTTTTGATCCTCGTAGCAACCTGTCTTCTCTTTCAGCCTGTCCTTGGCACTGTTGTCAAGTACTGTGGTCAGTCTTTCTTCTACTACTTGATTCAAACGTTTCCCTTCTCGCTTTTGACTGGGTAACCATGTATACATCTTAGTTCACTCTCTGTAGTAAAAGTTTCGCACTTTGGGTTCTAACTAACATCTTTTTCAAGTCGATTATTTTTTTTAGGTCGTATTGACACTGAATTTGTTTTCTTTGATTTATTGGGTGATGATGGCTGTCAAAATTTTCAATTAATTTCACGCAAAAATGAGTTTTTTTTTAATTGCAATTAATCAGATGTTAATG
>JAOQMM010000172.1:3865121-3881497 GCA_027563515.1 Erythroxylum platyclados | reverse complement strand
TCGGATTCAAGTCCAACTCGGCCCATGTTGCACAAGTCAGGCTCAATCCCCCAATTCAATTAATTTTGTAAACCAGAATGCAACCCGCCTCGTCGCCTACTGCAATGGACAGAGAGCAGCTGGCCGACCAGCCGCCGCAGCCTGCCGGATCTTCTGCTCCAAGTTCTCCGACGGCGCAGCAACAGCAGGCTTCTTCGCCTGTGGTGGGACCGAGGACTGCGCCAACTTACTCGGTTGTAAATGCGATCATAGAGAAGAAAGAGGATGGACCAGGTCCAAGGTGTGGCCACACCTTGACTGCGGTGGCTGCAGTCGGCGAAGAAGGGACACCGGGTTACATTGGGCCAAGGTTGATTTTGTTTGGCGGTGCAACCGCGCTTGAGGGCAATTCTGCAGCCTCTGGGACTCCTTCCTCTGCTGGAAATGCTGGAATCCGTATGTATTTCATTCATTTTCTGGTTATATTGGTCAGTTGGCTAGCCTTGTAGCTTCAGGGTTCGATATTTAATTGATTTCCTATATTGTTTCAACTATTAAGCCCGTTCATTTGGCTTTCGTTAGTTCATTTCCTCTTTTTAATTCCAGTGTCTTATGAAACTTATAAACTGTAGCTAGATAGATGTTTGCGCATTAGGTGATATCTTTTTGTGTTATCATTGTATGTGAAGTGTCCTATCATCTTCTATGGACGTGGAATATTTAACGAAATAAGTGGTTATGAACCCTAGGTATGCTCTTCTTGTTGAATTTTTTCCTGAGTCAACAGAAAGTTTGTCTATTATTGTAAAGGTCATATAGTTGTAGTCTATAAATCTCAGAGTTGATTTTGTTTTTTAGCTCACAAATGATGTGATGCGTTCTTTATGTTGAATAGCAATTAAGTCAAGCACAGCATAGTATTGACATGTTTTCTGGCTGTCCTAGACGGAATTTGAGCATGCAATTGCAGTTGGCATTTGGAGTATGGCTATAATGTATATTACATTAAAATTCTTTCCATCAATTGAGATACGATAGTTCTTTTTGTACACTAAATGGAGCTCAAAATCTGCATATTACGTGAGTCGAGATGATGAAAACTTGGTTTAGAATCTCCTTTATTTGTGCTTATATATTTATCCTCTCCCTCAATGGTCTTTGAACCATAGCTTTTGATAAAAGCTTAATCACATAGCATCTAATTCTTCTTCTTATTTGATGGTTTTTGGATATTTATTGTTGGTTAATATTGTATAACATTTTAGTTCTATGGGCATTAAGCAACTGTTATGTTCTTTTACTTTGAACTAGTAGTCCTCTTCATCCATTTATGATAGTGTTCATAATTTCTTCAACTCCAAGGAAGTACTTTTTTTCTTTATTTGTTCATGTTTGTGCTTTTAATAACAGTCATAAACAGTGATCATCTGTTCCTGAATCATAGTTTTTACATGGATATGTATAGCTTTTGTTGGATGTATTATTATTTTTAATGGTTAATTACACCAAAAGCCTCTGTGGTTTTACTCTCTTTTCAAAGGGCCTCAAGGTTCGGATTCTATCAAAGTGCCCCGTGTGGCTTGGTAATTAGTCAAATTGGCACATATGAGTTTATTAAGATAATAAAATGGAAGTTGTCATATGGTCAATCCCTTTTAACATAATTGAATAAAATTATATTTTAATTGCAGACAAGGGATTAAGAAAATGATCTATTTGACTAGGTATCAAATCACATGGAATTTGATAGAACTGCACGGGCCTTTCTGAAAAAGGTACAACTACAGGGGTTTTGGTGTAATTAACCTTAACATTGAATTCATGGAGAAGGAAATCCTGTGTTGTGGTCTCTGCCTGGTAATTGGTAATACATGACAGTAGATGATTGAATTTTATTCTAGTTTTGAGTCGCTGATGATTTGGTTTTCTACTTTGAGTTTTATTTGCCTTGATGGTTGGTCAATTGCAGGACTAGCAGGTGCCACTGCTGATGTGCACTGTTATGATGTGTTGACTAATAAATGGTCTAGGTAAGTTTAAAGATTCATTGTTTCATCATCCTCCATCCAATTAAAAAAAAATATTAAAACTGTCATCTACACGGTATGCAGCTTATTGATAAATTGCTTTACAGGATTACTCCTTTTGGAGAACCACCCACGCCAAGGGCTGCTCATGTTGCAACAGCTGTGGGAACTATGGTAGTTATTCAGGTCTGTATTTTTTATCAATAAGTTTAGAATATTTTCTGTGGGATTGTTAATCTTATTTGTCAATTGCTATGTTAACTTGTAATGATAGCGAGAATCTGAAACCTTCACAGGGTGGAATTGGTCCAGCTGGTTTGTCTGCTGAGGATCTTCATGTTCTCGATCTTACACAGCAGCGACCAAGATGGCATAGGTTAGACTCTGAATATGGTGCTCACTTAATCTTATTAGATGATGTGATTAAAGTTGACAATTCTTTTAACTTTCTTTTCAGGGTTGTTGTTCAAGGGCCTGGACCTGGACCCAGATATGGCCATGTCATGGCTTTAGTGGGTCAAAGATATCTCATGGCAATTGGAGGGAATGATGGCAAGTTCCTTCACACCTAGTTTATTGGTGTCATGTGCATGAAACAAAAATTTAACATTTTGATTTTCTGTTGCATGTATTTATGTGCAATATTGCAATCTGGAATTAAATATGTTGTCCTTCTGTTTAGGGAAAAGGCCTTTGTCTGATGTATGGGCCTTAGACACTGCTGCCAAGCCTTATGAATGGCGTAAACTGGAACCAGAAGGGGAAGGTCCACCACCATGCATGTAAGCTCTCTGTCTCTCGCTCCCTCTTTTATGTGTGTTTGTGGGTTTGGCAGTCCCATGTTGTTCATGTGCAGATACCAGTACCAAAAGAAAAAAATGGATTTGTAGCCCATCTCTATGTTATTTGCATAAAAATTAAAAGCAAATTTTAAGGAAAACATTGCATGCTGTTAGTTGAGTGTGATAGGAATATTCCTTTCAGAATTTTGTTAGATACTAATATTATCAGTGGATTGATTTTGGATATGAAAGAAATTTCTTCCATTTTCGTGATTTATAATTATTCCTGGCTTAACTTGGGTAGCTTTAATGGCTTGAAAATGAATTTTCCACTTTATATTGCCAGTCTGGATTTTAAAGAATTTCTCCTTCTGCTGTCTGAATATGCGTGGATGTGGAATGAATTTTACTTATGGAGTCTAAGTCTTCAAATTGTACAACTTTAAGTATTAATATTTCTAGCAATTCTTTGGAAGTGAGGTTAATAAGGAATCTTGTTTTGCTTTTGTATGAAATACAATAATTGTACCCCTCACCATAATAAACTGGCATGCCCTTTTAGAAGGCATATTAAAAGCAGGCTTCATTAGAAATGAAAAGGTCAGCCTTACATGATAGTGATAAAAAAACGACAAAACAATATCTCGGGTCAATAAATAGAACTTTTGCATCTTGGAAACAAGCAACTTGAGTGGCTACAATTTTTGGCAGCACCTCTAACATGTATGATTCTGAACTTAGATCATTGGGTGTGGTTTTGGTAACAATATCAATTTGGGTGTGTTTTAGTTGTCATGTTTAAATCAAACTTATTTATATTATCTTTGCATATGACTAGGTATGCCACTGCAAGTGCACGCTCAGATGGTCTTCTTTTACTTTGTGGTGGGAGAGATGCAAATAGTGTGGTGAGTTAAATTTCTTTCGACTTTGTATTTAGGCTTGGTTATAATTTATTGCATAAAATGGTGAGGAAGATTCATGAGTGTGTGGTGATTGCAAGAGATGCTACATAACTTTTTTTTAATGGGATTTGAACAAAATATGTCAACTTAATAGCTAGCTAACATAATCTAAAAAGTAAACCTTCTAGGGTTACATATAACAAGGAAGTTGTGAGTGTGAAAATTGAAGGCAGTTGCAATTAACTTGAGAAGTGGTAAGTAACATGAGTTATGTCATTACTTATCTATGAAGTCCAGTTTGGAGCTTCTACTTTCTATTGCCATTAGTTTTGAAGTGGTAAATCAATAAAACCTTTTCTGGGATGCTAACTGTTACGGGGCATTGAGATCACAAACTTGGTGGTGTAATTTGGTAAATCAATAAAACCTTTTCTTGGATGGTAACTGTTATGGGGCATTGAGATCACGAACTTCTGGGTGTAGCTCCTTTATGTTACCCTTAGGCATATGGCTTTTATTGATTTACATGGTTGCTTCAATGTAAGAAACGTGTCCATGTTAATTCTTAATATGCTTAGAAAGTAAGCTGATGTCATTAGTTTTTCTCTTTTAATCAATATTTTCATTTTTTTCTCAATATAGTTTGGCTTTTCGAACTCATTGTAATTAATATGATACTTATGTTGACAAATCGGTACTTTTTTTGGGTTTTTCTGCATTTTCTTTTTTGGATCATCTCAAACTTATCATTCCTTATTACTTGAACATAGACTCATTTTCCCTATTGAAAGAACATAGCATTTGGGGTAGATGCTTGGCTGGCTTTCTGTTTTTTGATATGCTCAGTATTCATCTCATATGTACCCAACACCTTGTTTAGTTTTATCGCACTTCTTGCAGCATCTGATATGCTGATTTCACCATTTCCTTTTCTCTTAACATAACTTTTGCAGCCACTGGCCAGTGCATATGGACTTGCTAAACATAGGGATGGACGCTGGGAATGGGCAATTGCTCCTGTTGTCTCTCCATCTCCAAGATATCAACATGCAGCTGTGAGCTTTCATATCCCTTATTTTCAGTTCCATTATATGACCAATCAATTCTGCAAGAATGCATCACTCACAAGAATTGTACTTTTAGGTCTTTGTTAATGCAAGGCTCCATGTCTCTGGAGGGGCACTTGGTGGTGGTCGTATGGTAGAAGATTCATCAAGTGTTGCAGGTACTTACTAAGTTATTTTCCTTAAAGGTCTTTTCTGTACCATTTGTATGTGGATGGGCAATTAGCTGGAAGTGCATTTGTGAGATGATAAGGCATCCAAATATCAGATTAGATTCTAGGCTTTATTTAGTATCAGGTATTGATATGTTTTGCTAGGATCAGTTTTCCTATTAGGATATGTCAACTTCTGCATAACTGTTACAGATGGAGGTGCAATTATGACGTTTGTAGTTGAAACCTTAAATTTATTTTTGTTCAATCATTTGATATGATTGTTGATAGATGAGCTTACTTCCGACTTACGTCTAAGCATTCTTCATGTACCTTGTTCCTTAGTGTTACATGTGTGAGCTTTGGAGTTAGGTTTGAGTCAAAATCTAATTATAGGGTAGTTTCCACTCATAGAAGATTCTATTTGTCAACACAATTTTTGTGTTGTCATTTTAGATAGATCATAGGGTTGCTGAATTTTGATTATCATTTTTTTTCCTGTACAGTTTTGGACACCGCAGCAGGAGTTTGGTGTGATACTAAATCTGTCGTTACTAGTCCAAGGACTGGCAGATACAGTGCTGATGCTGCAGGTGGGGATGCTGCAGTTGAGTTGACAAGGCGTTGCAGACATGCAGCTGCTGCAATTGGTGATCTTATATTTATCTATGGTGGTTTACGTGGTGGTAAGCAGTGCACATTCTATATTTATGGTGGTTTAGCAACAATTTTGATGATCTTGATAGAAAAAAGAAGACGAATGCTGTGAACTATTATTGACCACCCCCCTCTAGAGGATTTCACTTGATCTGTGCTTAAAGAACAAATGGGTATTGAAAAATATTATTTTAGGTTCTGGATTTGCAGTTTCTGGAATAACTACTGAATTATAACCATATCACAATGCAGTTTTTACATTGATATTTTATAGAATGAAATCTCTCCACTAATGGGAGTTTTACTGGTGTAACTTGGGGTGTATTTTCCTTTTTTATATATATGTATACTTCGTGGACCTTGCAGTCCCATTTATTTTTAGATTATTGTTCTTACTATCTTCAATTTGTATTGTAGTAGCATACTTATCTACAACATTTGTGCCACAGGTGTCTTGCTTGATGATCTACTTGTTTCTGAAGATCTGGCCGCTGCTGAAACGACGACTGCTGCTTCCCATGCTGCAGCTGCTGCTGCTGCATCTACTTTACAGGGTGTGAGGGTGCCTGGAAGGTATGGATTTGTTGATGACAGATCTAGGCAAAGTATGACTGAAGCAGTGCCTGATGGTGCTGTTGTGCTGGGTAATCCTGTTGCCCCACCGGTAAATGGTGACATGTACACTGATATTAGCACTGAAAATGCAATGCTCCAAGGAACCCGGTAAGCTAGCAAGTGCATATATACAGATATATTTCACTGTTCTGGGATTGAAATGAAAATTAAAAGTGTTGTTGGATGTCTATCAATACACAGGAGAACAACCAAAGGTGTTGAGTATTTGGTCGAAGCAGCAGCTGCAGAAGCTGAAGCCATTAGTGCCACTCTGGCTGCTGCTAAGGCACGGCAAGTTAATGGAGAAGTTGAGCTACCAGATAGAGAGCGTACAGCAGAAGCTACCCCAAGTGGCAAACAAATATCTTCAATGATCAAACCTGATTCTGCTGGAGCGAACAACGTCACTCCAGCTGGAGTGCGTTTGCATCATAGAGCTGTCAGTAAATTAGTTTGTACACCATTATGAATGTGATCAGAAATAAATTTTGAATCAGTATGCTTAATTTCGTTTATATTTTCTACTGCCTCCATGTGTAGGTAGTTGTGGCTGCAGAGACTGGTGGAGCCTTAGGTGGCATGGTCAGACAGCTTTCAATTGATCAGTTTGAAAATGAAGGCAGGAGGGTCAGCTATGGCACCCCGGAGAGTGCAACTGCTGCCAGAAAACTGCTGGATCGACAAATGTCCATTAATAGTGTGCCCAAAAAGGTACGATGGATCTTGTTTCTTATACGTATTCAGGCAACGTGACTTCAGAAGGATGCTAGATTTTTCTGCCTTCAATGTAGTTTGATGAGTAATACAAGGATGGCACTTCAATTGCTTAAAAAACGGAGAGTTTTTCTGGTACAGTTGATCATGAATGGTGTTGAATATTATTGCTAGCTTCCCATATTTATTTGGAGTTGATATTGTATTGGGAACTTCTTTGACATAGTTGAGGTCCAGTATATGTTGGTCAAAACTGAAGATATGTCCTGAACTTTGATGTAGTTTGATGAGTAATACAAGGATGTCACTACAATTGCTTAAAAAACAGAGAGATATTTTTGATACACTTGATCATGAATGGTGTTGAATATTATTGCTAGCTTTCCATATTTACTTGGAGTTGATACCGTATTGGCTACTTCTTTGACATAGTTGAGGTCCAGTACATGTTGGCTGAAGACATGTCTTGAGTTTTGAAACCCAAATGCCTCTAGTGGATACAATTCTGCATCTGTTACCATCGTAGGCTATAGGCTAACGTTTTATCCATTTTCAGCTCTCTATATTTTGTTGATTTTACTGTGAAACATGTCATCTGCTGTGCCTTACCATAGAAAAACCTAATGATCAAATAATTCTTTAAGCTCTTTTGACACAGAAAAACCAATTGATCAAATAATTTTTTTTTATCATCTATTGCTTACCTTTCTTCATTTGGCGTATCCATATCAGGAATGAGAATCTAATGTTTTTATTCACAAAATATTATTGGCTATAGGTTAACTAGACTTGTCTGTGTGATCCTTCGTCTCAACATTTTTCTTGACTCCTATGAATAGTTTTTGTTTATAGGGCAAACTTTATGTGCATTTGTGGTCATTTTTGTTGTTTTGGTGTTCTCCGTGTATTCGTTATCAGCAATTTACCTTTTGCTTAATATACATACTTCTGTATTTATGGATTATACATCTATGAATATAGATTTACATCCATCTACATGCCCAACCACAGTATTGTTTACTGTTTGCATGTTTGTACCTGCTTATACATTCCAAGTGACATATCCTTCTTTTATAATAGGTTGTTGCACATCTTTTGAAGCCACGTGGCTGGAAGCCTCCTGTCCGCCGGCAATTTTTCTTAGATTGCAATGAAATAGGAGATCTTTGTGACAATGCTGAAAGAATCTTTTCAAGTGAACCAAGTGTTTTGCAGCTTAAGGCTCCAATCAAGATATTTGGTGATCTCCATGGTCAATTTGGTGATCTTATGCGCCTCTTTGATGAATATGGTGCACCTTCAACAGCTGGTGACATCGCGTAAGAATCCTTATCTTTTTTTATTGTTTATCTTGCGTAATGGTCCATGTGCTTTGGAGCATTTAATTGTTTATAGAGGAATTCTCTTGATTTAATCAAGCTGCTTGTGCTAATTGAATAATTGATAAGCCTGCAGAAATTGCAGTTTTAAGTGCTAACAGGATTCTGTTATGTGACTGGCTGTGCACGTCAAATTTAACTGATAAGCTAGAAATAGTGAACCAGAAACCTTTGGAAGGATTAAAAAGCTGGAAATAAATGACTAATACAAAAACTTGATCTACTAAAAGAACAATCTAAAATAGGAGTTTCTATAGTGGACCTGTTTCCTTTGCACACAGTGGCCATTTTGGCAAAGTAAAGAAAAAGCCGATAATCATTTATTTTTGACAAGCTATGATTGATAAACTACAAACTTTTGGACAGATTGAAAAGAGGGAGTAAATGACTATATTCAAACTTCTCTTACTAAAAGGCTAAGAAGTTTCTGACATGGAACTGTTTCCGTTGTAAATGACCGTGTGCAAACTTTCCCTACTAAAAAGCTATCTAAAACAAGAATTTTCTATCGTGGACTAGTTCCCTTGCACCAGTGTCTATTTGAACACCAAAAAAGTCAACAACCATCTTGGTTGACCAGTGTAGAAATTAGTGTTCTGTTAAATCTGATCTGCAACTAAGGTCTTGCTGAGGCTATTTTCCACCCAAAGCATTTATGTCACTAATTCTTCAATACTTCTTTCCAAATACAATTTCCTATTTTATTCTTGCTATCTATTTAACATACTGTGGTGTTCTGTTATGAATGCTAAACCTTGCAATTGAGCATGGAATTAACTTCTAGAAGTTGCTATCTTTGGCTTTAGGGTTAATGGGAAGGATGGGGTTTTGTATTTTGGAGACGAGAATGCACATTATTTGATTTACATGCTTGTTATTGGATTGGGGGTGATTCTAATTCTGTTACATGACTGTCAGATATATTGACTATCTCTTCTTAGGAGATTATGTTGATCGAGGCCAGCATAGCCTGGAAACTATAAGCCTTCTACTTGCTTTAAAGGTAAGACTGGGTTGTGTGTTCTTTTCTTATTCTGTAGTTTTCCCCTGTTACTTAACCTATTTCTTTCAGTGAAATGACTTACTGACACTTATATTTTAATTTTTGCCTAGTGTCTTGATTGATCAATGCATTTTATTAGTTATTGTAATCTTGTAGGTTGAGTATCCTCAAAATGTACATTTAATTCGTGGGAATCATGAAGCTGCAGATATCAATGCCCTTTTTGGTTTTCGCATTGAGTGCATCGAGCGTATGGTGAGATATTACAGTTGTTTGAATTATATTTTCTTTCTGTCACAGCTCACTTACTGGCTCTTTTTTTGGCTGAACAGGGTGAGAGAGATGGAATTTGGGTTTGGCATCGGATAAATCGTCTGTTTAATTGGCTTCCTTTAGCTGCACTAATTGAAAAGAAGATTATTTGTATGCATGGTGGTATTGGTCGCTCAATAAATCATGTGGAGCAGATTGAGAATATTCAGCGTCCAATTACCATGGAAGCAGGCTCAATTGTTCTTATGGATTTGTTGTGGTCAGTGCGTGCCTTACATTGTTTCTTAGCTGTACCTTTGATTCATAATGACACATGATTTGTCCCTCAGGTCTGATCCAACAGAGAATGACAGTGTTGAGGGATTGCGGCCAAATGCTAGAGGTCCTGGGTTGGTAACTTTTGGGGTGAGTGCATCTTTTAATGCTTTTATCTTATCAATTGCTTCATTGGCTTTTGTCCAAGTATTATCAATTACATTGATAATTGTATTTCAGTTACTCTTCCAAAAACTATATATCAGAGATACGTTTGACCAATCTGTCCTTTTGTTGCTTCTAAGTTTTCAGTTTTCATTTTTTGTTGTATTGATAACTTGATATATCTAGAACAGTTTTTGGATGTGAACTTGATGTTGGAAATTGCAACTTTTTTATGCTCACACTGTATTTCTGAACTTGCAATTGATTAGCGTTTGCTATTATGATGATAATAAGCATCCTAGCATAGTTTCCTACCAATAGTTGCAATAGCCTTCTTGGTCCATCTTCTCATGAGTAAGCATGGTTGGCAGCCTGATAGAGTGATGGAATTTTGCAACAACAATGATCTTCAATTGATTGTGCGTGCTCATGAATGTGTGATGGATGGCTTCGAGCGTTTTGCCCAGGGTCATCTGATTACACTTTTTTCAGCTACCAACTATTGTGGTATGAAATTGTGCTTCTTGTTTTTCAATCTGCATAGACAGATTGGCATTTTTACGGCAGGTTATTGTATGCCTCTGCAGGTACTGCAAACAATGCAGGTGCAATACTAGTTTTAGGGAGAGATCTTGTTGTTGTTCCGAAACTTATTCATCCTTTGCCACCAGCAATATCATCACCAGAAGCTTCACCTGAACGTCATATTGAAGATACCTGGATGCAGGTCCTTGACTCTGACATGTCTCAAAGAAATTTTGATTCATAGAAATGCTTCAGTTATATTGCTAATTTTTGTTTATACTGATTATTGCCCTGCTTGGTGGTCTTTTTCTGTTGAGAGCAGGAGTTAAATGCTAACAGACCTCCGACACCAACTAGAGGTCGACCTCAAGTAACAAATGATCGGGGTTCTCTGGCTTGGATATAGTAGATTCTTATGATGTTTAAACTCCATTGTGGGCTGTTATCACCACGATGGGTTAGTGGTATCTGTATAGGAAATGATGCCATGTCCTGGTATTCCCGAACTTGTGATCACTGATCCCGGTTAGAGTTTGAGGCTTTCTGAATTTTTTGATTGAACAGCACATTTGGCAAGCTCTGGTATGATGAGATTCACAAGTTCGAGAACTGGGTTGCAGGCGGAAGTTGGATCCACTTTGTTATGCTAAAAAACGTTACAGTAGGGATTGACCGCCCTGTGTAAATTGCGTCACAAGCAGGTAGAAGTCATCAAGGTTGTTCATTTTGATGGGTTAGTATTGATGAGTATTTTTCATATTAGTTTCCATATATTTTTTTGTTCCTCGTCATAGGCCTAAATTTTTTTTTCTTTTTACTATTCTAAGAGGGGCTTAGCTCCTCAATATGTAATGGTGAGCTACACATATGATCTTTGTAGGGGTCGTGTATCATAGAGGTGTTGTGTAATTCTCATATCTGCCTTTCTTTTTCTGTACAATGTAATTTGTGTGCTGATAAGAAACTTTTTGGCCGACAAAATTCTGGGAAGTTTTGGTTAGAATTGGATTTGTCTGGCTTGGAGAATGCTTTATCTTTATTACCTTTTCTCGGAATTTTTGCAAGGAAATGTTGGTAACATTTGTCGTCCGATCCTCGTTGGAACTTTTGGAAAAGCAATTCTAGCCCAGATTATGGGCGTTTGTCATTGTGGTTCTGTAACATCTAAAGCTAATCAACAATTTATAAACAATTTAAATATTCTACATTACCATTTAACATGTACAGAATTAAAAGTTCATGCATATTAAAACGGATAGCATTGATTTGAAATTATACACATGATACTGACAAACCTAAAGTTGTGGCTTTTATCTTTACAAAATGAGAAATACAAGTTTTCTGGGGTGCGCTTGGTAACTAGGAATGAATACGTGAGAGGGGGTATGAATTTTACATTTCTTAATTTTTACTTGGTTAGTTGTTAGTGACGGATAAGATAAGGATTGACATATTAATAATGAATTTTAAATAATCACGTATTTTTATTTCCAAGTAAATGCAGGTATAACTTGGATCCAATATCAAAAATAAAAACTCATTTCTTCTCTTTTTGTGTTTTGTCTTAACTGAAATTTTTTTTCGATAATTTAACATTATTTTGGTTGATTCTTATTATGATATTATTACATTGCATGTTATTTTATTTAATTTACTTAATAATTATTTTATTTTATTTTATCATGTTTTATTAATTTTATTCTTATAAAAATCATACACAATTATTTAAAAATTAATAATTTATTAAATCACTAAAAATTATTTAAATTATTTATTTATTAAATACAAAATTTTAAATTAATAATAATATTATAAAATATTTAATTAATTATTTATAAAATCAATCACAAAATAATTAAACGTAAGTTAAAAAAATTCTTAATATTGAATACCAAACACTTAACTTCTATAATCTTGTGTTTGCATACTAAACACCCGTAATTAGTAATTTCATTTCATTTCTATTCTAACTTTTACTTTTCATTCCAATTCTCTGTTTTTTTTTTCCTATTACTTACATGGTGTATGATTGACTAAAATTACTATTCTATTCTTAGTAATAGGTTATTCCCTTGTTTAACTGAAGAAAACATACATAATATATAATCAAGTATTTATTTATTTTTTGAGTTTGGGGAATAAGTAAACTCATCACTCCCTTATTTTTATTTATTCAAAGCTTATTCCAAGTAGTTGGTAGGGATGACAACGGGTTGGCCTGGGCCTGGGCCATGTCTAGCCCCTGCTCGACCCGTTGCACAAGTTGGGCAGCCAGTGGCCCAACCTGTGGCCCTGCCTAATTATGATTCGACGGGCCATTAGGTGGGCAGGCACGACCTAACTTGTATATATTATTTTAAAAAAAATCCTAGACATAACAATGTCTTTTGTCCATTCCCATCGACCCAGGGGTCGGGCCAAGTCAGCCTGCTCCAGGCCTGTGGCCCAGACGGGCCAAGGACTCTGGCTAAACATGAGCCAGTCTGAAAATGCCATCTATAATAGTTAGGAATAAAATTGAGGACATGATGGACAAAAATATGGTTAATCCACGTAATTCCTTATAATAATAATAATAATCCTCAAAGTTCTCACCTTTTCCATTCTCAAAACCTCTGATCTGTTAATGGGATTTCGCATAGCGATTTTAAAGATTGGCAGTGCCTCCACACCAGGTTTCAGGAGATGGGTCCACGCGGCTGCCATTCCTTCGCCGCTGGGAGCTTCGATCAAAACATCAGTCCAATCTTTGCCCATGATTTTACTGGAGTTTGATAATACACACAACAACATCTTCGGATTCGGGTTGCCCAGTTTCTCTTTTGGCGGTGCAATGGAGCTGATGGCTGTTCCCAAGAAGAAGGTGACTTACTCTTTACCCTTTCCACTATCAAGTTTTGGATTATACTCATCTCTTCACTTCACATTTGCAGGTTTCTCCTCACAAAAGAGGTATTAGAAATGGGCCTAAGGCTTTGAAACCAACTCCTGTTATTATTCATTGCAAGTAAGAGTTTAATTTTTGCCCATTGACATTTTGTTCCATGGATATTAAAGGGATTTGTACAATATTTTAGGCGGGAAGCTATGAACTGGGATTCAAGTTATGAATGAAGATTTGTCGTTAAAACAGTATATGTTAATTGGCTTAGTGTTTTGGTTTAGTTTGTAAGTTAAAAGAGAGATATGGAGGATATGGTCTAGAAAATTGTTGCTTTTCTCACTTTCTTGAAGAACTTAGCTTTGTCTTTTAGTAGTTCAGACCAAGTTAGAAAGAGCTCTAATAAAGATATGGCTTTGTGCCTGTTCATTTATTCAATTATACTGCATTCCTTCTTTACATCTAAACGTTATGCATGAATGGTTTTAAATGTTACCTCTAATCTCATAAGCTGCAACTTGCTGTCTTTCATAATCTTTAGATATTTTGTTCTCTGTTCCCAAAGATTTGAATACTAGTGCAGTTTTTGGTAAATTGTTGCTTGATTGCAGGAGTTGCGGTCAAGTTAAACTGCCACATTTTTACTGTTGCAGTGGAGACGGGGGGAATGCCGGTGAACAAAATAAACGAGATCATTGAACTGCCTGCACATAAGCTAGCAATATTTCGTAGGCTAGAGAGCTTAGTGTGTAATTTTTATGAATTACGTGGTTGAAATCTTATAAAATATTCAATAATATTTTTTAGTTTTAGCTGAAGTTCCTCTCTGTTAATGCTGACTGCATTCCTCTATACTTGAGTTTTCTTTTGAGTCGTTATCTTCAAGCTTTTCATTTTTAGCTGGAGTAATATGGATCAAGAGTTGGTTCCTCCTCTACATAATGGTACTATCTCATCCTTGCATGTTCAATTAAATTGACAGTACGGAGCAACTGTGGAAAGAACTGGTGGCTAGGGATGTTAATGGCCCATGTCGAGATCTGGCCGCCCCTGGTCAAGTTCGACTCGACTCATAGGTTAGGTGGCCTGTGGTCAGCCCGACCTACCTTATTTTTTTTAAAAAAATAAAAAATAACATTGTTTTTTACATTATGGTTAAGTTACGAGTCAGGTTGGGCCGGCCCACGCTCTCTCCGACCTTGACTTATGGCCTGGTTGGGTCGAATAATTTTGGCATGTGACCTAGTTAACCCCAGCTAAAATCGGGCCGGGTTGGGCCAAAATTGACATTCTTACTAATGGAAGCTAAATGTAATAGTCACGAAAATAGGCAGAGTGTAAAATATATATATATATATATATATAAAGATATATATATATATGTATGTATTTATGTATTTACACATGTGTACATATACATATCTTGTAATATAAATTATTAATTTGTTGAATTAATATATATATATATATTAAATTTAACAAAATTAAGATAATGTGAATTTAATCTTAGAAGTCCGTATGATATAGGTATAGCTTATGCGATTTCAACCATTTCATATTTTGAAAAAATAATAATTTAATGACTAATATTTCCAAATTATAAAATCATATTTACATGTATGTAATAAAGATGATTATAAAGGAGCTATAATTGTTTGTTTTTATAATAGACACACATTAATCGGTTTAATTTGAATTACATAAAAAATTGAATTTGGTAAATGAGCTATTGTAGTAGATATTAGAAAAACGAGATGTTACACTTGTAAACATCACTTGATTTCATTTCAACATTTAGTATTTAATTTGTTGCTTTGTTAAATAATAGAATAGTTAAATAATCTATTTACATAACATTGTATATAAATTATTAAATAATATATATTTTATAAATTATCAAATATAACAAATAATTTATTTAATACAAATTTGAAAATATGTTAGAAATGAAAAAAAAGAAGTCCAAGTCATATGCCAGATGCAGCCCACTTATGAACTAATAAAGTCAACAACAATAACAATAACAACACCACCTAAAAAAATTTTCCCTAAGAGACAAAATTTAGGAAGTTCTAGTAGTAAGTAGCATTACCTTTAACTAGTAAAGAAATTGTTTCCTAATAATCCATATAAATAAATGGAAATGAAAATAAAATAAATAAGAAAACAAATAAATAAATAAAAAGTAAATAACAAATGATAAATAAAACTAAAATTAAAATAAAAATAACCAAAAATAAAAATAAATTAAAATTAATAAATTAAAATAATAATAATAGGAAAAATAAAATAAAAAATAACTAATATATATAAATAATAATAAAAAATAAAAATAATACTAATAATAACAGCTAATAGAAATCAAGTTGTATATATAATATATGTAGAGAATTATGGAACCAAAAGAAAAATGTTAATAGTTTTTCACTTGATTTTCACGTTTAATTCCCTTTCCTCATACAACAAGCAATTCAGACAACGTATGCCACGTCGACTACAAGTTTGACGACGTGGCATAAACCCATTGGTGAGTTACACTTAATCCAACACAGACACCACTAACGTACGCCCTGGTTGCTCATCCCATCAAATCTACATTCCTATACTAAGTCTCAAAAATTTCAGATTCCGGCCCTGTTTGTTTCCCGAGAAAAAGCGAAGAAACTACAAAACAAAAAAAACTGGAAATTCCGTCAAATCATGGCGGTCCGAGCAACTGTCTCGCGGTTCCCAGTAGACGAAGACGCACAAGAATCGTCGGGCCTTCCATGGGGAGTGACTGTGACTCCGTTCGCCTCCAAGGACGAGAACGGCCAATCGCCGGTGTACGGAACGGAGGGACATTTACTGCCTCGATGTGACAATTGCTACGCCTACTTCAATACCTACTGCGAGCTGGAGCAGTGGGCATGGAGGTTCTTTCTTCTTGCTATTTCTATATTACTCATGTCTCCATCAGGACACAAGAGGATCAACACCATATAAATTTGTCAGTATTGA
>JAOQMM010000172.1:3835712-3848476 GCA_027563515.1 Erythroxylum platyclados | reverse complement strand
TTATAAAATTAATTTGTTTATATCTAAGCAATGAATTCGATATGAATGAGAACCTAAGATAGAGCCTAGAGTTTAAGATAGTGTGGATCAAATTTTGGATAATATAATTATAAAATTACTCTCTATTAAATGTAGAGATGAATTAAATGAAAAGGAATCTATATTTACACTTACGAGGCATTTGGTTTAAATTGGATAATAGTAATAAGAATGTAAATGAATATAGTAAGAAATGAGAATGGATATAATTATTATAATTATGATAGTTGGTTAAAACGACGGAATGATTACTATTATTATCATTATAATGGTTGGTTTGTTAAAAATATTGAAAAATAAAAGTACGTCAAATTTTTGTTTTACATCAAATTTTAATATATTTTAATTAGTTATCTTTAATTGTTATAAAAGAGAAAAATATAATTAATTAATTAATTATATATCCAACTTTGAGTTATGCAATACCTCAAAGTTGGATATCATAATACTATCCCTATAATAATAATACATAACAAACCACTCCTTTTTCATTTTATACCCATTCAACCCTTTTCAAACCTATAAATCAAGCACTTCCTTAATCACTGTTGTGATGGTAAAGTTGGGTATTTGTTAAAGGCATAATGTGCTTGCTACTAGAGGATCAATATTAAAGTCTTTAGATTAAGGTGAATGAGTAGAGAAACAATAAAGAAACACTTTTCATACTTGATGTCACATTTTTAACATAGTATGTAATATACTCGTCGATTAAGGGAATTATACTTATGTAGTTAATTATACTCTTGAATAGAAGTTTAGTCGGCCCACTCGTCTAAAGCCATGTAAGCAACAGTGGCTGAACGAATATGTTAAAAAAAGTGAATAATTAGGAGTTGATGTCTTTTTCTATTAAATGTATAAGAATAATGTATTATGTAATGTGTTGCCCGTGTAACTTGGTCATATATGATTGAAGAAGTCATTCTTTGACTGAGAATTACAACAATAAATAAAAACAACAATATTTTAGTAAGAGTCTCGTTAAATCGCAAGATTTAGAGAGATAAAAAATATAACCTTATTCATATCTAATTAAAAAATTGTTTTCTACAGACTCACAAGAAAATTAATAAAAAAGGTCTTTGAGATTTGTTTGAAGAAAATAAAAACAAATAAATGCGTAAAATAACAATAAAAATAAAATGAGAATAAAGATATTCAAAATATAAATATAAATATAAATATAATATAAACAAAAATAAAATGTAAAGAATACAAAATAAATAAATAAACAAACAATCAGGAAGAAAAACAAATAAGCAATTAAAAGAAAGATAAAAAATAATTAACTAAAATGATTAAAAGGAAAAGTAATTTGGATAAAATTGTTTAGGCTAAATATAAAATATAAGAATTGAAGGAAAAGTGTAAATGACTTATGAAAAGGCAAACTCCTCTATATGTAAGGTCCTCTAAATCTATGACCGAAAATTGCTACGTGCTAAATGGGTACACTCTCATAAATTGAAAGAAGCTTTTAAATTATCCAAGTCTTTTTTATGTTTTCATAGTTGGAAGAGAGTATCTTTCATTTCGACGTTGAAAATTCAATGATAGATCCTCTTAAAGAGTAGGGGCATGATGCAAGCACGATTAGTCCCAATAGGGGACCAATGCTTATAGATTTAGGTTAATTACAATAATTGAAATTAGAGAAGATTTAGAAGCAAAATACTCATTTTTAATTGAACTCTCACACATGGACATGTCCTAACTTGTACCTTTCCTCGCAATTTAAGTTCCAGAAAGAACATTGTCTCTAATATAACTAAAATTAACGTATCTAATATACAAGACTTTCTACTTTTTAAAAATTTTAAAAAGTTATTAATGTACGCAACTTTTTTTTTAAAAAAAGTTGTTTTCGTGAGGGTCTTCTTCATGTCCTAAATCGCATATTAACCTAAATCATATTCAACTTTGCAAAGTTAGAGTAGGATTTATAGTCTCAAACACGAACATGCTTCAAATTGTATCCAATTTTAAAAAATTATAAGAAGATTTACGATCACAAATACAAGTGTGTCCCATATCATATTCCATGGCGTAACATTATCCATAAATAACAAGACCATAATTTAATCCTGCTCTATTAAAATTCTAATTTTTATTTAAACATTGAAACCTTACTTTTTTATGTTTAATATTTAATACATGTTTCTTTTTAGTCGTGGAGGACTGAGATATTTTCTTTGTGATGTTCAAATATTTTATTAATTTAATTCTTAATTTTTTATAACTAATATATTAATTTTTATTTTTATTTAAATTCAAATTTACTCATCCTTTTTGTAAGATTTATTTTTATATGAGTTTACATTTAAAATATTAATGGCTAGATTTAGAAGACCGAAGTTAGACGAAACTTCAAGTCGGAGCTTTTCCAATCCCATAATTAAGATCCTTTGCTTGTGCAAAACTAAATACAATATTAATAATCCGATTACCAATATGATTATTTTAATACCAACCTCTATAATTGACTATATCTAACACACTACAATATTCATATATTTGAGCACAGTTTACACGTGCGTGACGTCGCATTTAAAAACATCCATCTCAGTTTTCTTCTTCCTGTAAGATAGCTCATGGCCGGCACAGCTAATTCTTGGCTTAGCGGTACACGAAATCACAAACCGTCACGTTTGACTTTGCTCTGCTTACGTTGGAAGTTCTTGATTGATGCCTTATTTATGCGCATAATTAATTACGTACCAATCGATTTGATTAGATTAATTGTAAAATATTTAAGCGGTTTAATTTTTAGTTTATTTTTTACTTTTTAAGTTTAATTTATTTTAATAATTTTTATTATTAAAAATTATTTAATTTATTAATTAATCGATCAATTTTTATAAAATAATAAATTTTATAAAATAAAATAAACTAATTAAAATCTTTTTTAATTAAATTTTAAAATTTTTGACAAAAAACGACAATTTCTTTCAATCATATTTTAAATTCTTTAATTTTATTTAATTTTTAGCCAGTTTTATGACGATCTAATACCGTTTAATCCTTTCAAATCTTAATTCCCTTATTTTATCGGTTTAATTTTTGTTTCAATTTTTAAGATATTGTTAGTTATAATCATTAATTATTTAATTTAATGAATGTTGTTCAATGCCTTAATGCATTCGGAACTTCTTAATGCTGCTTATCTGTTTAGTTAAATTTGAAGTTTAATGTTATGTAATTTTGTAATAATTATTCGTATCAATTGAAGATAATCAATATAATTTTAATGCGTTAATATTGGTTAAAGAGGAGCACGTTATCAAAATATGATCTTATTAGACCGGATTAATTTTTTACTTTTATGTATTAATAAAAAATAAGTGCTAATTATATATATATAATTAAATTTAACTGAACTTATTTACATGCAGTTTAATCTTGGAAACTTTATTGTTTAAATTGCATTATGATTATAGCGATAATTATTTAATATAAATTTATTTTTCAATTTTAATTTACAAATATTTTAAAATTTTTAATGAATATATATTTGATTTGATGACATTGGTTGTAATAATTAAAAATACATTAGCAATTAAATATCAATTTAAACTATTTTTAAGATTTAAAAGTATTTAATTATTTATCTCAAAGAAAATGGAATGAATTTGTTATTATTATTTCTTCATAAGTATTGTATAAAATTAACTTAATTAAATTATCTTTAAATTTTATTTAATATTTAATTATTATCAATAATAAAAATATGCTTATATTTTTTATTTAAAAATATAAATTGAAATTAGGCATGACAATCCAGCTCGGGTCCAACTGGCCAGGCTCGAAGTTAATGGGTCAGGCCTGATCCAACTCGTGGCCCGACCAAGAGTAACAAAACGACATTGTTTTGTCAAAACTGGGTCGGGCTTGAAATCTTGGCTTATGGTTCGATCGAAAGAGACAAAAATGACGTCATTTTTTGAATTTTTTTAAAAAATAAGAAATCGAACTAAGCCACAGACCGACAATCCCAACCCGATCGGGCCACGAGTGCCTGGCCATTGACGTCATTTTTTGAATTTTTTAAAAAAATAAGAAATCGAACTAGGCCACAGACCAACAATCCCAACCCGATCGGGCCACGAGTGCCAGGGCATTGCCATCCATAATTGAAATCAAGAAATAAGAATTTACCAAAAGAAATAGAAGTGTAACCAAATACTCTATTAATCGACGCATAAATAACTTACTGAATTTGAATGATCGGTGGACCGGGTTGGGTAAGAGAAATCTCAAGTCCTTCTTAACCATAGCAGACAAGCGATAAGAGTGGTCTACGATACGATTCCTATCAAGGGCTGAACATGAATGGCAAATTTCATTGACGAAAGTTTCCAACAATAACAAAATAAAAATAAAAGGTTACAATAAGGAGTTTTTCAATTACTATCAATGTTACATTTTGTAGCATGACGTTTAGGAGTTTGCAAATGGCGTAAATGGCAGAAAGTAAAATAGATGAGAATAGAAGAAAGGTTTTCTCACGTAAATTTGCTCTTCATTGAACATCTTCATATACAATAGAATTAAAAGGAATATATTTTGTTATATAGGAATATATTATGTTACATGGTTGAAACAAATTGGTTATAACAAAATTGTTGACGTAAGTTTTCTCCAACAGTGGCAGGACGTTTTCTCCAGCATCCCCTACAAGTTGGAAAATGTTAGCTAAAAGAAAAAGGCAACATTCCTAGCTTGAGTAAAATTTGTCAATGCTAAACAGTAGGAAGGATTTTAATGAGAATAGTAAGTTGACATTTTGTGGGTAAGTAGGTGAGCTGCAGCGGTCCTTCCATGATTTTAACGCATGTGATTTCAGAGGCAGCCTGTAACATAGCTCTATATTCAATCTCTGAAGATGATTTAGAGACAGTACTTTGTTTGTTGCTATTCCAACTAATAGGAGATTGATCAAGTTGAACTAACCAATGATAGAGCGTCGAGACGTAAGGCAAATGGCCCAAATCGAATCTGAGAAAACTTGAAGTTTGAGTTGAGTATTAGCTTTTAATAGAATACCTTGACTAGATGTACCTTTAACATACTTAAGAACATGTTCCAAATGCCAGTAAATGTGGTATTCGAGGTTGTTGCATAAACTGACTCAATGTTGGAACAGTAAATGCAAGATCTAGTCTAGTATGAGTGAGGTAACTGAGTTTCCCAATAAGCATCCTATAATAACTAGGATCAGGCAAGAACTCTCCAACATTAGTAGCCAGATGATGATTAATGGGTAAGGGGTGGATACACTTTTAGCATTAAGAATTCTAACTTCTAATAATAGTTCAATAGTAAATTTCTTTTGAGTGAGAGTGATACCATGAGAAGTATAGCCAAATTCAAAACCTAAAAAATAATATAATTTGCCCAGGTCTTTCATACTAAATGTTAAATGAAGATGTTGTTTTAGAGCTTAAATTTCAGCAAGTTTAGAGCTAGTCACCAAGATGTCATCAATATAAATAGCTAAAATGGTAAGATCAGAACCATATTTCTTGAGAAATAGGGAGTAATCATTCTAGGATTGAATATATCCTAGCTGCTGAAAAGAGATAGATAGTTTAGCAAACCACTGCCTTGATACTTGCTTAAGGCCATAAACGAATTTTTTGAGTTTGCAAAGACAGTTTAGCAAACCACTACCTTGATGATTGCTTAAGGCCATAAAGGGATTTTTTTGCGTTTGCAAACCTTGTTATGATGATTATCTATACCCTTGGGCATTTTCATGTAAACTTATTCCTCCAAGTCATCGTGTAGAAAAGCATTGATGATATCAAGCTGAAACAAGTCCTAATTTTTATGAGCTACCAAAGCAATGATAGTTCTGATGGTAGCCATCTTGACTACATGAGAAAAGGTCTGCCGAAAATCAATACCAACCCTTAATAACTAATCTAGCTTTAAGTCTCTCTAAGGTCCCATCAGAATTTAACTTGATCTTATAAACCCACTTACAAGTATAACCCCTTTGCCAGGAGGGAGATCAATCACATCCCAAGTATGGTTGGCCTGTAAAGCCTCAATCTCTTTCTTCATTGCTAAAACCCAATTTGGATTAGTGGAAGCCTTTTGATAGGAACAAGGTTCAGTGTATGTAGTGAGTTGAGAGACATGAGCTTAGTGAGGGAGAGGTAGGTGATGAAACTGGACTAACTTGCACCAATGAGAGGCAATGGGGGTGCTATTAGTATAAGAGCACATATAGTCCTGAAATTAAGTGGAAGATTTATGAATTCTAGTTGATCTTTTGAGAGGAGGGAACTACTGTATAAGAGAAGTATAAGGAATAAACTGGTTTAAGGAAGTAGAGGTAATATCATATTGAGATAAGGAATAAGATAAGTCATTACAAGAAAAAGAAAAGAAGGGAAAATCTATATCAGGGTGGGAGAAGGTAGAACAAAAGGTGAGAATTTTTTATAAAGAATGGAATTATGAAAATGATAGATATGTTCATGAAAAACAACATCCCTAAAAGAAATGATTTCACTAGTGATCAGATCAAGCACATTGTAAGCCTTTTTAGCATAAAGATACCCTATGAAATACATGGATGGCCTTTGACTTCAAATTTAGTTATGCGTTTTATAGGTGTAGGAAAAAAACAAAGGCATTTAAAAGATTTAAGATGTTGATAAGACGGTGGTTGATGATATAGGAGTTTATAAGGAGATTTGTATTGTAAAATGAGTAATGAAATTCTATTTAGGAGGTATGTGGCAATGATAAGGCATTCACCCCAAAATTGTGTTAAAAGGTTGGCTTGAAAGAAGAGGGATCTAGCTGTGTCAAGGAAGAGATGTCTATGTTTCCTTTCAACTCTCCCATTTTGATGGCAGTACCTCGACAGGGAGTTTGATGATAATACACTTGTTGGTATAAAATCATTATACTTTACTGTCACAAAACTTAAGACTATTGTCTGATTTAACAATCTTAAAATAGCATGAAACTGTGATTCCATGTAAGCAACAAACGCTTTAAAGATAGGAAAGCATGGCTTTTATGTGATAACAAATGAGTCCATGTAGCACGAGAATGATCATCAACAATAGTAAGGAAGTATTTATTGCCATCATGTGTAGCACGCTAATATAGACCCCAGATGTTTATACATATGAGTTAAAAAATGCATTCAGCCCTGGAAGAACTAAGAGGAAAGGATTGTCTATGAAATTTTGCCTTAGGACAAATGTAATAAATTAAACCAGAGTAGTGTTTGCAAGATTTAAGAATATCATCATATTTCATTGAGGCAAAGGGAATGTGCCTTAATTTACAATGCCACAAATCAATAGAAACATTACAAACTTTGCTACAATTATCCAAAGGAGCATAATCAAGATCAGAAGTTTGACCACTTGTAAGTTTGCAAAGTTCAATGTAATATAGTCCATCAACTTCCCTAACAAGAGTCATTGTTTAGCATGTATATATTTATATTGCATGTATATGACTATGTAAGTTACTCATAAACTTTAAATTTATAATTATGATTTATATTGCATGTATATGACTATGCAAGTTACTTATAAACTTTAAATTTATGGTTATAATTTATGTTCTCTTATTCTCTCCCGTGTTTGTGAATTATCAATTATGATTATGAATAACATATATATTTATATGTTGATTGTTTTAGATCGATGAGCATACTCCTTCAACAGAGACTTGTAATTCGGTAACAAAGACATAATTAGAAACTTTTAATCCTGTACCAAGCGAAGATGAAAGTATAGATTAATTGAAAAGCGAAGTTTAGAATCACTTCAATAATAGTAGATCAATGGACGGAGTAAAAAAAGCCGAATGTAAGTATTGTCAGAAGATGTTTGACAGGAAGTTCAAAAGGTCTAACCTCTTATTTAAAGAGACATGTGGATTTGTGAATAGAAAAAAGATCATATTAGGAGGTCAAACATTTTTAACCCCTAACATTATAAGAAGGAAGAATAAAATAACTGCAACATATTATGACAAAACAGGCCATAATTTTGTATTTCTTATATAGTGATTGGTGATGAGCATCCACTATATATATTTGATACTAAAAGATATAAGATGTTTTGCAACTTACTACAACCAACCTTCAAGGTTCTAACTCAGAATACATTTAAGAACGACATTATGAAGATATACAAGGATAAGAAGAAAGAAATTTTAAGAACATTGTCGAGTATTGAAGGACAGATTGTCATTACAACAGACATATGGACAGTCGATAACCAAAAAAGGCTTATATGGTGATGATGGCATATTATGTTAATAATGACTGGACTCACCACAATAAACTTTTGAGGTTATTTATATTTTTTAATATTGTTATCATTTACTTTTTGATTTATGTTATGATTGATGTTGATTATATTTGTATATAATAGGTTCATTTATGTGTTGACACCATATACAAGCGAAAGGTTGGCAATCTTGTTAGGAGATTGTTTGATAGATTATAATATTGACACCAAATTTTCCATTATAACAGTCAACAACCATAGCACGAATGATGTTATAATTGAAAAGTTGAAGAATAAGATATGGGTTGGGAGTTTGTTGGTTGGAGGAATTTTATTCCATATGCATTGATTTAAGGATATTATGAATTTGATTTTGAATGATTGGTTAGAGATGATAAAGGATTCAATAGATTCAATTTAGAACAGTGTAGTATATTGGAGTGCAACATCTAAAAGAGTTGAGAAATTTGAAGAAACTGCACGATAACTATGCATTTCAAGTACGAAAAAGTTGGTTTTGAATTGTCCAGCTAGATAGAACCCAACCTTTAAGATGTTAGAGTTGGCAATCTAATATGTTGATGTATTTACCAGACTAAGACAAAGAGATTTTTAGTACAATTGCATGCCTATAGAAGACCAATGGGAGTTGGCTAGAGAACTTTGTGCAAAGTTAGAATTATTTTATATTGCGACCGAATTGTTCTCTGGAAGAAAATATCCAACTTTGCACTGTTACTTTAGTGCTATATGTGAGATAAAGAAAGCTTTATCTGATTGGATGTTTGATCCCAATGAGGCTATTCAGGTTATGACATAACAGATGATGGAGAAGCTGAATTCTTATTGGTATATGGTTGGACATACTGTTATAGTTATATCGATGTTAGACCCGAGATACAAGATGGAGGGGTTTAATTTTATATATAATGTGTTATATAATGATCGGGTTTAAGAGCATATAAATGTCATTAAACAATTTTATATGATTTGTTTAATGATTATCAGCTCATAATTGACAAAATTCAGGATGAGGATCACCATAGTTTAAATTGTTCAACTTTAGCTTCAGTTTTAGGTTCGAGCTCATCTTTTAAGAGTAGTTTGTTATCTTCATTTACAAAATTCATAAAAGAAAAAAGAGCTAGGATTTCGTATAATATGATGAAGTTAGGTAAATATTTGACAGAAGATTGTGTGACCAAAGTTGAAGGTATGCAGTTTGATGTATTGTTATGGTAGAAGAGTTGGGAAATAATTTTTCGATCATACAAGTAATTGAACAAGACTTATTAGCAATTCCATCATCTATTATTGCTTCAAAGTTTGCTTTTAGTACTCATCATGTTCGACTTCATCCTTGTATTGTGGAAGCCCTTATGTGTACCTGAAGTTGGTTAGATGATGAAGAGATTGAGAGTAAACTCTTTTCTTTTGATATATCAATTTTGTTTATTTTTTATATTATCTTATCTTATATTGTTTTTTTAATTTGTATATTAATACAACTATAGATACTGATATGGAGATGACTAGTCATATATATACTCATACCCATCAATCAAGTGGACATTATTTTGATAAAATATTTAATGATGAAGATATATTTAATTATTTAATAATTATTACAATGTGCTTAATATTCCTTTAATTTTAATATTATAGTACTAAATATAATGGTTCTACATATAGCAGAAGTGATGTAAACTAGTGACGATCCTTACAACGATTAACTACTCTTTTTAATCTCCACTCTCTTCAGTCTTCGCTTTCCACTTTCCATAATCTCAGTCCAGAATATTATTTCATGATTTTATCTTAAATTTTTATAAATTGTATCATTTAAAAATTTGGATAATCATTTTTGTAATTTATGTCATCAATTAATGAATTTTGTTTTTATTATCAATTAATTGAATCTCTCACTTTATATATATTTTCCTATAATCTTATCCTCTTTCTTCAATGAATTTAGTGTCATCTTATTTATTTTATCAATATATTATGTTTTATATATTTATTCATTATAAAATCTCAATTTTTATTAATTAATTGAAATTCGCAACTTCAATTAATTAAAATGATAACTTTATATATAATCATTTTTTAATTTCTTATAATCCTATCTTACTTCATTAACGAATTTAGTTTCATCTTATTTATTTTATCAATATGTTATATATATTCATTCGTTATAAAATTTCAATTTTTATTATTCAATTGAAATTCTTAACTTCAATTACTATAATTCTATTGCCCTTCGTTAATGAATTTAGTTTCGTCGTATTCATTTTATTAATATATGTATATTTTATATATTCATTTATTATAAAATCTCCAATTTCAATAATTAATTGAAAATCATAATTTCAATTAATTGAATTTCTCATATTATATTTTTAATTAAATAAATTTCTATTAAAATTAAAAAATAAAAAGGGTCAGCAGGCCCGGGCCTTGTGCCCGACCCATATGACTCGATCGGGTAGTCCGAACTTAGCCCGATCCACTATTATCCTTATTTATTACTTTACACAGTAATTTTTGAAAAAAACATGATTTAATTAATTTTTGAAAAAAACATGATTTAATTTGACCAAAAATTGAGATGAATTAAATTTAAACAATAGAGCTGACTAAAACAATGCGTGAGGAAAGGGGTCAGAGTTTTCCAAGTTCCAACGAGTGACGGCAGGTACAATTCTGGTTCATTTCTCCTCAATCCCACCCACGTGAAATACGGTGAGAAGACAAAAGAGTGGGGGCTCAGTCTCACTCCCTGCCTTAATTTGGACCCAACTACAACCACCCATGACCCACCACTACTGTTTCACTTGTTTAGCAAATACACTCCCCACTGAACAAAAGACACGAGACTCGTGTTCTATTCCTTTAATTCTTATCCTTTTTTCCTTTTCATTAAATAAATAATTGAAGTTAGAAGCAACCCAGGAAGAAGCGCCTCCTCTAGACTCAGTCTCGAGTCTCCTTCCGTTACTTGCTTCAGTCAAATTCACTACGCGTTGAAACTTTGAATCTCTCTCCCACAGTCCTTGCAACGCAACATCTCTTCCACCTTTTCACTTCCCATATAAAAACCAACACAGCCCCCCTCACTCATCATTAACAGCAAGAGAGCCTTGATCCAACTCAAATTCCTGTTCTTTCTTCTTTCCCCATTCATACATAAACATGGGTGTCAAGCCAGTTGTTATTAGGGAGGTGTGGTCCCATAATTTAGAAGCCGAGTTCGAACTCATACGCGAGGTCATCGATCACTTCCCTTACATCTCTATGGACACCGAGTTCCCAGGTCTCGTTTTCCGACCCTCAACCAACACCAAACTCCATAGCTACGCTCAACGCAAGCCGTCTGATCACTACACCATCCTCAAGTCCAACGTTGACGCTTTGAATCTCATCCAGCTCGGCCTCACCCTATCCGACTCCGATGGCAACCTCCCCGATCTGGGCACCGAAAACCGCTTCATTTGGGAGATCAACTTCAGAGATTTCGACGTGGCGCGTGACCCTCACGCTCCGGACTCCATTGAGTTGCTGAGACGGCAAGGGATTGACTTTGAGAGGAATAGAGAGGAGGGGGTTGACTCAGCGGTGTTCGCGGAGTTCATGATGTCTTCCGGGCTGGTATGCAATGACTTGGTGAGTTGGGTGACGTTTCACAGCGCGTATGACTTTGGGTACTTGGTGAAGATCCTCACGCGCCGGCTGTTGCCGGGCTCGTTGGAAGAGTTCTTGGATTTGTTAAGGGTGTTTTTCGGAGACAAAGTGTACGACGTCAAACACATGATGCGGTTTTGTAATAGTTTGTACGGTGGGTTGGACCGGGTGGCCCGTACACTCGACGTTGACCGGGCTGTCGGAAAATGCCATCAAGCAGGTTCAGACAGCTTGCTGACGTGGCACGCGTTTCAGAAGATAAGGGATGTGTACTTTTTGGAGGATGGGCCGGAAAAACATGCCGGAGTATTGTATGGGTTAGAGGTGTTCTAAGGATTATGATTAATTAATTTGTGGAAAAGCTTAGTTTGTTCAAAGTAATTAGCAATAATCATTAAAAGAAATTCTTTTGTTGGTGATAACACAATCTTTTTTATTTAACTTCAATTATTCAACATATCCTTATTATCGTCATTAAGATTAAGTTGAAGTCTCGTTAAAATATAGAATCTGAAAAAATCCAATAGTAAGTAATCTTATCTTTATATAATAGAGAGATTATTTTCAATTATTCAACATATCTAACCCAATAATAATTGGGTACACGACCTAAATTTTGAAATTAGTTATTGTTCATTACAACCAGACCCTACAAAATGAAGAGTTTGTATATTATTTCAAATCCTTACAAAATAAAAAGTCTTGGATATTGGTATGTTAACTTTGACATTGTAGGTGCATGAATCTTGCCTACCCCGCTAATCATGGTAGTTG
>JAOQMM010000172.1:3764684-3780612 GCA_027563515.1 Erythroxylum platyclados | reverse complement strand
AGTGTTCTGCAACTGACACGAAGATCCCAATCCCAGTTCCAATCACAAATCCAAAAAGAAAAAAAAAAGAATCAGATCACTTTTCTCCTTCGACTCCTCATAGATCCAAACTATCCCAAATCACTCAAAAAATTAAATGCCTCACTTGGCTCTTGAACTCGATCATTTCTATAAATGAAAATTTCCTCTAGAGTCCATTTCACTCGATCTTCTCCCTCACTCTCTCTCCTTCTTTGACTATTTCTGTGTCCTGTTACTACCTGTGTGTTATAAAAAAGAGTCGGTACTAAAAACTGTAATATATAACGAGTATGACTGGATTTGTACTAAAACCAAAAGCCTTATTTTCTTTTTTTTCCCCCTCTTAATTAACTAACTAACTACGGATTATGGTTATTAGTTAACCGGAGTGTTAAAATGCTGGCGACCTACCTATTAGTGAGATCCTTTGCTAGATGCTCTCAACTAATATATGTCAGAAGATGTCATCCACACATTTAAAAGAGACAGTAAAAAATGTGTGAATTAAATCTTCTGACATAGAGTATCTGGTACAGAGAATCTTATCCCTACTTATACCTAACTGAACTAGGTGTTGAATTAGATCTTCTGACATAGAGTATCTGGCACAGACAATCTCATCCCTATTTATACCTGATTGAATCAGGTGTTGAATTAGATCTTCTGACATAGAATATCTGGCACAAAGAATCTCATACCTTACTTATACCTAAGTGAATCAGGTGCTCTTTTTCTAAATATCCGTCCTTCCATGTTTCTTTTTTTCAGTAATAATAATAATACATTTATTTAACGTAATCTTTAGTTAAAATAAGTCAATATATGAACTTATCATGTATTTAAATATTTTTTTAAAATAAGTGAAATTATATATATGTGTATAAATAATTGGGTATTTGTGGGTATGGATGGTTCCTTCTCTGCCGACACCAGCAGTTTGATTTCTGTTCTCCAGTCACACAAGTCGTCCGCTTGTCTCCCAAGAGTTATAACTTTGTTAACTAATACAGTTTTTACTTTCTACTTCACAATTAGTTCAAATTACATTCGAACAAACTCAGATTTTAACTAAATGGTTGAGAATACATTATGTAGACTCTTCTCGCCTTTGTAAACATTAGCAGTACCACCAACAGCGAGCCTTTAATAATTCCCTGACAAAGTCCATGTCTATTTACGAGTAGGGACCATCAAGTAAAAAAGTAATGATTACGGATCAATGGTTCAAATTTTAAATTGTGTAATTTTTTTAAATTTAAAACTTTCTTATTGAATTTATTTTAATAATTTTTATTATTAAAAATTAATTAATTTATTAATTAATAAGTTAATTTTATAAATTAATAAATTTTATAAATTAATTGATTTTTATTTAATAAATTTTTTATTAAATTTTAAATTTTACAAAGATAATATCTTTTAATTATATTTTAAATTATTTAATTAAATTTAATTTTTAGCTAATTTTATGACAATTTAAATTTAATTAAATAATTTAAATCTTAAATTTTTTATCTTACCGTATTAACTTTTGGTATTTTTTTTAACAATGTCGTTGACTATGTCCATGTCTATTTATGAGTAGGGACTATCCTATAACAGGAAAAACGTGATTCACTTCTATATTTGTGAATTTCCAACTTACTAGGAACCAAAATTAAAAAAGTACAAAACAGTAAATGGTAGTTACTAGTTAGCTGTCTATATGCTGGCATTTAGAGTGTTTTAGCTAATACTAAAAAAGTACCGTTTGAGAAGTTAAGACTCCTGACTAGTGTCCTACTTAATACATGTTTAGCTTATGTTTATGTCGAATTATAAGTGGTAATAAAAATTTAAAAATACTAAATTAAACTTTGAGTTGTAATATTATAAGGTTTTAGGTTACAAAGCCCACTAGGTTTGGTAATATTTTTAAGCATTCTTGTTTTATCACAGAAACAAGAGTTCATGAGATAATTTTTTAATACAGTACACGTTCTCATTCCAAACATTAAAAGCCTTTTACGACGTTTTAAAAACTAAATAGGTAGGGTCAGTTTAACAGTAAAATTTTAAATTGACCAATTTTTTAGCTCGATTTTTAACTTTTTATTCGATTTAGTTTAATAATATTTGTTGTTAAAATTATATGAATTTATTAATTAATCATTCAATTTTTATAAATCAAAATAAACCAATTAATTTTTATTTAAGAGTATCGTTTTTTAATTAAATTTTAAATTTTTCAATAAGTAAAGATAATCTTTTTATCATTATTTAAATTTTTTAATTTTATTTAATATTGATTCTATTTTATGACAGTCTAATATCAGTGAAATCTTTTAAACCTTCAACTTCTTGTGTCAACAGTTTAACTTACAATCCAGTTTTTAAAATATTAATCCTTTTTTATGCCAAATAAAATGGGAATAAGAGGAATTTTCTATTTGTTCGTCAAATTAATTATATGTAAAAAGTAATTTTATCCTCAATTTTTGTTAAAAAATAAAATAAACAATAAGATGAAATTGGCGTCTAAGACAATTAGAATAAAGAACAGAAGAGCGCGATCTACAATAAAATTTACGAGGTTGACATTTTTATTGAATGATGAATGTATAATTGAGTCCGAGAGATGAGGGTTGGCTTTCACTTCAATCAAAATAACGCAAAACACCAACTCTATTATTACACCATGTGCCTCTTGCCACGAGGCTCGCATACGCCTATTCAATATCCGTTGAGGCCTTCGCTCAAGCAGTCAAGCTGTCGTACAGCTTTAATTTTAATTTTAAAAATTTTCAAAAACACACTACATAAATTTGTTTATCTTATTTTTTAAATATTTAGAAAATAAATTATTTTAATAAATTGAAAATTAGATAACTATTTTAATCTACATAATATGGACAAGTCATAACAATTTAGAATTAAGTGTTTTGTTAAATATTACATGTGGATTTATTAAAAATAACCTCTTTATCAGATAAGAGTAAGATTGCGTATTATTGAACTTCTTCAAATTCCACGTCTCATTAAGATTCTCGCCGGATATTCTTGTTGTTTTTTTAGATTTTAATATGCTTTTATTTTATCATAATTTTCTTTAAAATTAAGATAAATTGTGATTCTTTTAATATAAATATAAATTGTATAATTAAATTAAAAGGTAAGTAATTTTATCATTTCAACTAATTTTAAGGGCAACGTTAAATTTTATTTGAATAATACTTCTCCTTCATAGCAAATAGTGTTTTATAATATAATTTAATTATTAAAAATATGTGTTCTCAATTTTACTAAAAAATATATTTAAATTAAATCATAATTATAAATGAACAGGATTTTTATTGGGTATTGTTGATGTTGTTGTATCTAACAAATGAGTTGCCATGCTATCAGTTTTTAATGAAATTTTCATTTTATAAACTCTTTTATGAATAATGGATACTTATGTTAAGCTTAAATATATAAACTTTAAAAATAAGTTAGATTTAAACAATTTGAAACTTTTTGCATAAAAAAGGTTTTTACTAAGTTTTTTATTTCAATAGATATAAAATATTAGTTACATAAAATGGAATTTTTTTTTATTTTTCATGTATGTATAAAGTTGTTAGATAATCTCACATTTGATCAAATTATGACAAATCTTCTTTTTATTAATTATTATCTACTTATAAAATGATTCAGTTTCAATCTTAAATATCATGTCATAATAGCACGTGAATCACCCAACTTTGTTCTCTGACCGATAATAACTACTTGCATTGAAGTAAGTACAAAATAGGACAACAAAAATAACAACATTTGATAAAAATTCTACTAAGATATCAAATATAAAGAAGTCTAGTAGTACACAGTTCTGCCCCTAACTAATAAATATGTTATTTTCAAATGACCAATGAAAATAAAAGAAAATAATAAAAAGAAAATAATCAAAGAAACAATACCAAATTCACGTAATAATGTGATTTATAAAAACGATCATGTGTTTTCTAAAATTGAAATTATATCTTTTACAAAGTCAATTAGATGATAGTGATTACTGACGAAAAAGGAGTTTGTGGTATTTTTTTTATCAAACAAGTAGTTATAAGGTGGCTTTAAAATATAAAGGATAAAATTAAAAGTTAGAAAACACATTAATTTCTTATAATCGACCCTTTTATATAAATACATTGTTTTATTTTCTGACTTGACTACCCTTAACAATTTTATTATTGGGTTATTTTTATAATAAGTAGACGTTTTATAATTTGGTTTCGGTCTCATCTATCATACGGTATGATCAAGTCGAATTTGTTTAATCGGCCCAATTATAAAAATTTTAATTCAGTTAATTTTTCAATTTAATTTATTTTAATAATTATTATTATTAAAATTTGGCATGTTTGTTAATTAAATAGCTAATTTTTATAAATTAATCATTTTTTGTAAATTAGAATAAATAATTTAATTTTATTTGACTATTTTAATTAAATTTTAACTTTTTATAAAAAATTTCTTTTTTTAATTGTATTTAAAATTCTTCAATGTACTCAATATTTACTGTTTATCAATTTTATAAAGTTTTAATATAGATTGGATTTTTAAAATTTTTAAAATTCTATTTCATCGATTTAATATTTGATCTATTTTTTAAAATATTGGATATTTTATTTATAATAAGTAATTTGTAGGCTAAGTTGCCAGCTGGCACACTCTAAGAAGCGCACATCCCGACCTTTCCCACGCCGCATCTGGATTATTCTCTGGAGTTTGCTAACATACGCACATGCGGTTCATAGAAAAAAACGACACGCATATCTGGGGAAGGAAAAGTGGACCCACCACCATTTACTCAGTCATGTGTTCAGTTACTCTACCATTCATCATGCTGTCTCATAATTAATGATTTTAAAGTAAAAAAATAAAAATAAAAATAAAAAATAGCAACAATTTAGATTTCATATGTACGGAATAAGATTTGCTGTGATAGTATTTTATTCTTGTGTTATTTAATTTTATTTATATATTTATGTTGACCTTATAAATATATGTATGAGATTTAATAAAATATGGTAAGAACTGGTTAATTAAAACAGAAGACCTGTTCCCCATATGTACTGTATACATTAAGTTAGCCAACAGGAGGGAAAGAAATGAAGGGTTTACAAAATTCATGGAATTTTAATAAGAATTTAGTAGGGTTGATTGTAATCATAAGTAAAATTATTTCAGAGCAATTACAAATTTTAGATATTGTTGTTTAAATATCTAGGATGTTTATAATTAATTCATTAAAGACACGACGATAACAACAATAATACTTAGTAATTTTACTAATATGTAAAATATAGGCTTTACTCTTAACTAATAAAGAGACAACTTCTAAATGACATACATAAAGAAAGACATTAAAGACATACAATGAATTCTTTATTATACTCAAGGACAACAAACAACAACTTAAACATATTATTTTATAATTATATTCTTATTTTCCGAAATGAGATTAAAAAGGTTTCATAAAGAAAAAAACTTTTAAAATACCTTTAAAAATCATAAAGACAACCACCTTAGTTAAGATGGCAAGTCAAAGATTTGGAAAGATGGTTTGTATTAAGATAATTTAAACCAACGTTTAAGTGAAAGAGAGCTGATTAAGTCGGTTGAAATTAGTTGAAGGAGGGAAGAGGAGACGTGCAATCTCGATTCATATAGTTTGTTTTCTAGAGCTATCATTTTAATGCTTTGTTTAGGTTGTACGTATCAATTTAGTGGTCAAACATCTTATTAATAACTTAGATTGTGTAATCCGTCGTCGACTTGATGCATCCAGTCTATTCTTTAGTTGTCATTAGTAATGAATTGAAAAAAAACCCCAATTTAATTATCATTGAATAATTCGTCATTTTCTTGACCCGTTATTTAATGGTGGCGGGAATAGATAATTATTGGTAATATTTTAAAAACTATACCAAAGGTTAAACTAATAAGATAAGAAGTTTAAGGTTTAAAAGATTCAACCGTTATTAGATTGTCATAGAACTAGTTAAAGATTAAAAAAATTAAAAGAATTAAAAAATAAAAAGACTATCTTTACCTATCGAAGAAATATAAAATTTTATTGAAAAAGGAAACTATTAAATAAAAATTAACAAATTGATCTATTTTAACAACAAAAATTATTAAATTAAATTAAATCGAAAAATTAAAAATCGAACTAAAAATTGACCGGTTCAAGATTTTTACTATAAAAGTGACTAAAGTGACTCAATTTTTAAAAACATGCTTTATTACTTAAGAGTATCATCCTTTCATCTATATATTTAACTACAAATTGTTTTGTGTGTTTTCATTCTCTCATTTCCTTCTTTGGAGAGGTTGTATCATGAGAACAATGATTGTGCCAATAGACACGATCTTAATTATTTAAAATTGTTCAATTTAGATAAAATAATTTTGAACTAAAAATAAAATTATGATATTATCCCCAATTTTAAGGCAATAGATGTTCTACGCCTGTTACTCTGCTCCAACCCTATTTTCATCTCAAAAAATGACATTATTTTATGTATAAATAGACATAAAACGGCGTTATTTTTGAGCAGAAATAAGGTTGGAATAAATTAACAAGTACAAAAGATCTGAATCCCAATTTTAAAGCTTTGTCTCATCTTATTTTCAAGTGCCTAATCATATCAATTCATAATGGTTTATCCACTATCTTAACATTATAAACAATAATTCCGCAATAACTTGTAAACCATGCTTAATAGAGCTTGCTTAACCATTTGGATCACCGTTTGGGAAGCCACCCACTAATTACTATAATAGAAAGCGTAAATCAACAAGAAATGGACTTAGGTTATGAAAGTTTTAAAATGCGTGGGGTTGTTGAGATAACTTGGTTGAAACCGATTTTTATTACTCTGTGATTAGATCCCTAATCATTGTAAGGAACAAGGCAATTTGTTCTATGCCTCGTTATGCTCTTCTTGAAATTGTTTATATCATTTCGGGTAAAGCAAATCATCAGACAAAAACAAGTGGATCTCTTTAGGTTCATTACTAGAGGTAGGTAGGTAGGTGGTAGATATCAGTTTGGCATCCAACTCGGAATAACCCAAATGCTTAACTATTGGGAGCAACGGACATGGTGTAAAGAGAAGAGAAAAGTAACGATAAGAATCTTTGTTGGGATAGCCTTTCTTATAGGTATGGATAAAGTTGGGGGGTGAAAGCACAGTATTCACTTCACTAATCACTATCGGTGAACATGGTGATTGTCTTTAGCGGTTTCATCGGAATGGATTCACCAAAAATGGATAGATCATAACATCAAAACACATGTTGTCCAGAGAGGAGCTAAAGCAATAATTGAAGAACATGTTGGGATTTGGACTCCAAATGATTGTATATTTTCCATCTGGGAAGATCCCTTTCCAAAAAAGAAGAATAGGACCAGGAAGAAAGCACGCAAATTGTCGTGGGAGTGGACCATAGATCAAAAGTGCGCATTTCTTGATCCTTTTAATTTTAATTTAAATCTAAATAAATAAATTTAAATTTGATTCCATTTGATTTCACCAAAAATATTATAATCATTGTCTTTACAATTTAGATAAAAGACTAAAATCCTCTTATCTTTTCAATCCTATTAAAATGACATAATGTGTTATGTAGTAAGTGTCAAATGATAATGATGCAAGTAGACTTGACATAATTTATGTTTAGAAATAATCTCTCTATTAATTAAAGGTAGAACTGTGTATACTGAACTTTAACAAACCTCACTTTTAGAGAGATTTTTACTTTTATTTAGTATTTTCAAATTTTAAGTTAAATTGAATAATTCAAGTTTGATTCTAGCTTAAAATTAAAAAATTTAAATTTGATTTAAAACTCGATCAATTTAATTTAAAACTGCACATGAATTATCTTGGTCTGTATGGGCTTCAAGTCAAGCCCAAGTGGAACTCTGGTTTCAAAATCCCAAATCGGTTTGGGTTTGGGTTTGGGTTTAGAGAAACATGAGAAGCTCACGATTTTAGGAAAAATTGACCAATCATACTAATTTGCTTTGCTTTACTCTTATTTAATAAAAAATAAGTAATATTATAATAATAAAATTTATGGATTATTATAATTAATATTATTTAAATTATTTATTAATAATACAAAGTATTTTAAAGTATAAATTAAAAATAATAACTATAATATTTCTAAAAAATTGTAAAACTGTTTAAACTATTTAATAATAATAATACTTAAATTATTTTCCTTATTAAAAATAAATTATGATATATAAGGGGAATTCATATGATATTACCACAAAAAAATCTGACAACTTTTACACTTTACACTTTGCTGATTATGAGGTCCATGTGTCTTAACTCTTAATCGGATTGACGAAGAAAAAAGATTCCGTCTTTGCAGAGCTTGATCCCCTGAAATGGAAGGCGGAGGAGGAAGGAGGGTGGTGGTAATTGGTGGAGGGGTTGCCGGTGCATTGCTCGCCAAATCTCTCCAATTCGATGCTGATGTTACTCTTATTGATCCGTAAGCTTTCTTCTCGTCTACCCAGTTGATCATTTCTTATGTAGTCTTTTCTTTACTTCCTCATCAACGTCATATTATTACACCTGATTTTACTTTTGTATTATTGTTGCACATAATGGTTTTTCTGTGCCATGTGTTGAGTGAAGTTGGGACGCCTAATAGTTCAAGTTGAGGGAAGTCCCATTCTATTTGTTGTTGCTGTTGCCGTTGTTCATCTTTTTTTCCTTTACTGGTACGAGGGGTTGGTGGATTTTGAGTCAACCTATATGGTTCTATTTGATGGGTGTTGAACTGAGTAACCAGAAACGGAAGTTCATGCACTTCTTTGTTTTCTTATCTTGAGAAAGCTTCAGTTCAGAGTTGAAAGCATCGAGTTCTTCTGACAGATGGGATCGTTGGTTCCAAGTTAATATCTCTGTACATTCTTATATAGCTTCTGTTGTAAATATGTAAACGCTCCTGTATAGCTGCTTCTTTGTGGATTTATTGGTCAAGAAGCTAGAAGTGCCCCTATCTTACGTGGTCCACTCTTTCTTTAGTTTCATTTTTTTAAAAGATTTGTTCTGAATCGGTACACATTTAAATCAGGAAGGAGTATTTTGAGATCACATGGGCAAGCTTGAGGGCAATCGTGGAGCCATCATTTGGAGAGAGATCAGTGATCAATCACAGAGATTACCTTACTAATGGTCGAATTGTTACTTCCGTTGCAGTGAACATCACTGAAAAAGAAGTATTGACTGCTGAAGGCCGGGAAATTCCCTACGACTATCTTGTCATTGCCACTGGCCATAATGATCATGTCCCAGAAACCAAGGAACAAAGGCTTAATGAGTTCAAAGAAGGTAAGTAAGCCGCAGCAGCCATTCAAACGCATTTCATTTCTTTCCATTCAAATTCAAATCCTTCTACCACACAAGCTGTATTGTTGCCATTTAGAATTTTTAAGTCAATTGATGAAAGTGGAAATCCTTATATATAGTGCAGTTCGTTATTTAGCCAATTAGAGACCGTTTGCTTAGACCTGCCACAATTTTGTAGTATTCTTAAGTAGAGAAGCATGCTGGAGCCCCGGATATTAGAATCTAAATCTAGAGGGTGTATAAGTGGGTGTGTTTGGTGACATTGAAGAACAAAATATCCATATCCATAGCATGAAAACGCTAGATGATATTGGATTAGAGTCTATTGCTTTGCTGGTTATAAAGGATTAAAGCACCAACTCATGAACACATAGCTAAACGGGACATTTTCAGTCTTGAACGGGGCACAGTTGTGTATACTGCAGTCTGGTAGGGAAAAGTGTGTTACCTGATTTCTAACAGAGATTGCACATCAGAGATGATTAGTTGAATTGAATACTATTAGAAATTTCCAGTTTAGCTCTTTTTCAGTCACGTATATAGTAATTTGATTAGTTTGTTGCTTGGATCTCTGACAGACGTGAATTGTTTATGGATCCTTTGAAAATGCAACTGAAAGTTAGGCAGATTGAAATAAACTGAAATTGTTATCTGTTAAGCTCTTTTCAGTTTGAAATTTGGAGTTCAGCAATGATTAATCTTGTGAATGTATTCAATTTTTCTTCTCATTTGTCATCTCGTCTAAAATCAATGACATACAAGGCTGATGGCGTGGGCGTCACTATACTTACTGAGCCTCCATTGATTTTTATTTCAATTTAGGCAAATAGTGATGATAGAAGTTTCAGAGTCACGCTATCTAGATTATCATAGTCCTGCTTGGATCTCATTGTTACGGCTTTTGATGAATTGATTGAAGCAAGATTGAATACATTGGGGCTGAATACTTTTGCTAAGATGTATCTTTAATAAACTTGCTCAAACTAATAGTTCTATTTTACTCTGTTAGAGAACGAAAAGATTACATCTGCACAGTCCATTTTGATTGTTGGAGGAGGTCCAACAGGTGTTGAACTTGCTGGAGAAATTGCTGTTGATTTCCCAGAGAAAAATGTTACTCTGGTGCATAGTGGATCAAGGTTGTTGGAATTTATTGGGCAAAAAGCTGCTGATAAAGCACTGGAATGGTTGAGATCGAAGAAAGTTGAAGTGAAATTACAACAAAGAGTCGATTTGAACTCCACAGCAGATAGTAATGATGGAAAGACATACCGCACTTCAACAGGGGAAACTCTAAGAGCAGATTGCCATTTCCTATGCACTGGGAAGCCACTAGGTTCAGCCTGGCTTAAGGATACTACGCTGAAGGATAGCTTGGATACACAAGGAAGGTTGATGGTTGATGAGCATTTGAGAGTCAAGGGTCGAAAGAATATATTTGCAGTTGGAGATATTACTGATATTCCAGTAAGTTCTAACCCCAATCTGTTAGTCATTTGTCTTTGCTTGGATCCTCTGTTTTCCTACAAATAGTACCTCTTGCATGCTTGAATTGTTTGGTGTCCTAGACAGCACCTCAGGAAACCTCTTATCTAACCTTGTAGAAGTCTAAAAGAGTAATGGAGTTGCTGCAATTTTAGCAACGATCATCTTATCTCTTTTAAGGGAATATATTGGATATTAATTCATCAACCTGAGTTTGCTTATCGTTGTCAACATATATCTTCTAATCAACTTTATAGGAACCTAAACTTCTATTTTCCATAAGACACTCTAGAAATGATTCTGAGTTAACTCCTTGGTGAAATGTACCACTGGTTTTTATCTTGACTGGTATGGAAATGATTGCTGACCATATTTTGGTGAATTGTGCAGTTTGCTATATTTAACAGAACTAAAAACGCCGTTTCCAAACTGTGAATTGATGTCATTCATAGAAATAAGTATAGTTTGGTGTAGTTATGGTAATGCTTGGTGCAAATTATAACAAAGAAGCGTCTCAATTTTATTTGTTGAGAGTGCTTGTCGTGGGATGTTAATACTCCGTGCATTGTCTTCTAAATGGAAATTTGTTTTCGACGCTATATCATTCTACTGTGCTTCTGCACGACAGGAAATCAAGCAAGGGTACTTGGCTCAAAATCAAGCTTCGATGACTGCTAAGAACTTGAAGTTATTAATGGCTGGAAAACAGGAAAGCAAATTGGCCAGTTACAAACCTGGTTCAACACTAGCAATTGTTTCCCTTGGCAGAAGAGATGCTGTAGCACAATTTCCATTTGTGACTGTCTCTGGAATTTTTCCTGGCATGATCAAATCCAGAGACATGTTTGTAGGGAAAACAAGGAAGAAAATGGGTCTGTTTAGAGATGCATAAGATCTAGGTTGGAAGCTTGACACAGTCCTTGCATGTTTGGTGTCTTTCTTTTACCCTTTTTGAGTTTCTTACTTTCTTAAGCTATAAATTATTTTATTGATTGAAATTGGCAATATCTACATTTGTTGTGTTTTCTTAATATATCATTTATTTAAAGCTTGTAATAATTTGTGCAACACAAACTCAACAGTCTTATGCACGTATTATCTTTTATCATACAGATTCTCTTCTTTCACATGTTCGTATCTCATATCAAACTAATAAAGACAGATTAGCATCGAAGATGACTTTTGTCAATCATTCCTCTCTGTGCTTCTCCTTCATACACTATGCGTACTTGTATAGAAATTATAATCCGATGATTATATTATTTAGTGATTATTAATAATTATTTTTATTTAATAAAAATTTATTTTGTAAAATCATATATTTTAATATTTATAATAATAATTAATAATTTTTTTTTCATATATTTAACCTATCCACCAGAAACTTATTACCTCATAAATCTCTTGACAACTGTTAGCAGATAAAGATGCAGCGTACCCCTTATACGCCTCTGTATAACTATAAGTTGTTAAGTTGTTCTTACCATTTACACTCCTCTGTATTCCATCTCTCTCTGTAACAAACTACAACAAATTCTGTAACAGACTGTAACAACTTCATCTTTATAATAAAGCAGTACGCAAAGGATGACTTATTCAAGTGATCATCCTCATTCATATTCATTTGTTAACTACAACCAAATCTGGGTTACAGGTTCAGAGTAGAAAGTCTTGGACATAACGACATCGCTGTCGTGATTCCATCGGTTAAATAAACCAAAAAAGCACCCTAAGAACTGCATCGACGGCCTGAAAAAAGTGGTAAGAAATCGGTTAAGGCAATATGTAAAATTTTAATTTATTTAATTTTTAAATTAAACTGGAGTCTACATAAATGTAGAACTTTGGATAGGAGAATTTGAACTCAACACAAAATATTTAATTTAAATTAAAATATAAATTTAAAATTCAATTTAATTCAAATTTTTAGTTTTGAATTCAAATTCAAATCTTAATTAAATTTTAAATTCAAAATTTTCAGTTTAAGTTGTTAAATCTATTCAAAATTAAAAAAAAAGTAGTTCTAGCATACAAGACTCTTGGTTTTGCTAAGGTCGAAGGAGGGTGATAAATTGTTCGCAGTCTTCTTTTTGTATTTTACAAATAGGCTATTTCTATAACTTAAATTTGTTATTTTTTGACAAAAAAAGTAACTTTACTAATTATTTTAAAATTAAAAACCTAATATCAATAGGAACAAATTATTTGTTCCACTTATTCTATTCTTATTCTGTTTTATCTTATCTCATTCACATGTTTATATAATATTAAAAAAATGTGTGAACGAAGAAAATAGAATATAAGAAGAATAAAGTAATTGAAATACGTGATTTCATCCAACTATCATCCCTTCATGTCTCATGCGAGTACGTGTTAACTTGGAAATTGATCGTACGCATTCTATTTGAGTTTATCAACGTGGAGGTTATGATGTCACATGAAACCTAGATTAGGTGGCTTCTGGCTGGCATATCTAGCTGAGTCCGGGGGCGAGGTTTATAGTGATAGCCATTCGCTAAAGACGGCGCCGTCAGGCGTTCTACGTCAAGGATGGAGCGGATCTCCCGAGTCTTACTCTAATGATTTCTCACAAAATGGCTGCATGGGCAATCATTTTTCACAACTTGTTTCACGTCTATAACCATTCTGTATGCTTCATTGCACTATAAATCCACTTGGTGTCTCTCATTCGTTACACTCCCTAGTCCTTAACATCCCTTGATTACACCAATCTACTAACTTCACATGCGCAACTACTGATTAACGTTTTACATTGAAATGGCTCCCAAAGCCAAGTTCTACCTTTTCTCGTTCGTGGCAATCTTCATATTCTCGGTTGTCATAGAAGAAGCTTCTGGTGAGAACCTCTTTCTCAGCAAAGTGAACAACTAGACATAGAAAGCTCAAAAGGTGTACTTGTATTGACAGGTTGCCATGGTAGGCTGAGGTGCTTCCATGAAGAAACGGTTTCAAGCAGAAAGGTTTCGTAGCAGACTGAGTCCTTGTTCTTATCTGCTGAAATTGTCTGTTATATTATTATAATTTAGTGTCACGTTGTTTGTGGTCGCTTGATACAGGTTCCAGGAGTTATCTTAAAGAGTGGTGGCACGCATGCACCAATGATCGCCGAGGATGGTGAAAAGTCGATGGCTAGAGATTTGAGGACAGCTCCCTCTGGTCCAGATCCTTTGCACCATAATGGTGGCACTTCCAAGAAGCCTAGAACTCCATGACTTTCCATTGCAACATTAAATCCTATAGCTGGTCATCAAGTACTGATTAATTCTGGACCAAAGTCGAAAATCATTTGCATCTAACCATTCCTAGCTAAACTATGTAGATGCAATCTTTTGTCAACAGAAGCAATAAAGATGTTTCTTTCCTTTTCACCCTTCAATTCTTGATAATTAGAATAGAATCAAAGGACTGTGACACATACGGGTGCTGCTAAATGTGTTTCTGCAATAACTAACCTCTCGAGCTTCAGTACCAAATATATTTTCATTATAGCTAGTAGCAGTGATGTGATAGTATTGATGGCTGTCACACTGCAGGTAGAATCAATCTTTGAAATATAAGTTCTAAAGAAATGATTATAAGAATGACAAACAACTTAGAAGATCCAAGTAAGATTGTGTTTTCGAAACCAACGCCTATAGTTTAAAAATAAGAAAAAAGAATCGTTTAGGGCTTAGGAAGATTGTTCTGAACCACCTCTACCGAATCTGCAACCGACTTCAACCCTATCAATGGAGCTTGTGTGGAATTTAAGACTGTTTCAACTAAATTAATTATAAAATAACGACTGTGAGAGAATGATTCAAACTTGGAACTCCATCTTGTTCCTATCAGAGACGATATTGCAATCTTTGACCGCTACATTTGACCTCTAAACGATTACTGATGAAGGAGCTTTCAGATTCGTTTTCGGCTTTTAAATTTTAATACCAAGAACATGGTCAGGTGTTATTTCGCATGAATCACGTTCAATAATTTCAAATTTGATTATTTTCACCAATTCATGAAATCCCCGTCTCTATAAAAATATGATTAACCAAATCCATTTGGTTGTTTTTAGACATTTTCTTTCTCTTGCTTGCATCCGAACGCTTGAGAAGATCAATTTAAAGTACATCTCCATGCATACCAGGTTTTGTGTTAAACTAGTTAATTAATTAATAATGTTCTGTCCTCTCAAATTGATTTAATGTATGCCTGAATATATTTACCAATTATCATCTACGAATATTCTTATTTTTCAAAAAAAGACACAAAATTATTTGTTTTAGTTATTCTATTTCTATTCTATTTTATATATAATATGACGATATTTTATAGAACAGAATAACGAAACAGGTGATTTGAATCCCGAAAAGAGCTTGATTGTGTGCACATATACTTTTTGATTAATTTTTTTTTTCTTTCCAGTGTAATTACTCTCACTTTGACACTGATTGATACAAACGCTAGACCTCATGGTTTATTCTACAACTTACTTACAATAGCCGTAACTCCATAAATTCTTAAGAGAGCTACAGGGTATGAATCTGATTTTAATGCCACAGACTATATACATCTACTAGGGTGGTGAAGCCTTGTACCAAAATTCTCTTCTTCTTTTTTTCCTTCTCTTCTGTTACTGGCTTACTGCTCAATTGTGACTGCAAGCTCATGTTCTTCTATAGACTGTGCCCTACTGGCTACAGGCTGAACTGATCGTCGGGGAAGCGAGTTTTCTTGGTCGTTCTTGAATCGAGCAACGGAGGACAGTTCTTGAAAAGCCACACCTATTTTTTCTGTGCATTCCACAACCTCCAAAAGTAGTGAGGCCACAGCTAATGCTGGTGTTATTTCTAGAATATTAGCGTACTCCCACCATTGTGTTTTAAGCATGGACTTTAGGTTTTCTGCTTCAGCTTTTGCATTGGCTAAGTGGGTATCTGCCAAAGTTGATCTTCTCATCCTTTTAGCCGTTGTAGCCAATTCCTTCAATGCTTTCCCACACTCTAACCCGATTTTTGTGCATGGCT
>JAOQMM010000172.1:3734475-3751922 GCA_027563515.1 Erythroxylum platyclados | reverse complement strand
TCTCCAAACCCTGTAGACACGGTTAAAATTTTATTTTAAGTACATAAACAAAGAAAGAAAGGACCTAGTGAAAATGGTTAGTTAAGAGTCAGAGAGAGGTGTTACCTTCTAAAAATTTGCCCAGTTTTTCTGTATTTAGAGCAATCAGATTATGAAGATCTTCTCCAGCCCACACAGGAAAAACTACCATGGAAATCATCAAACAAGAAAAGCCACCTAAAATGATCGTTGACAGTCTTTTGTGTGCCATTTGTAATACTTCATCAACTCGCAAACCCGATACCGATATAAAAGAGAACGTCAGTATGAATATGAGCAAACCATAGTCATATCTTGCTTTAATGTTGGGAAAGAAACGTATGAACGTCGATATTGAAGCTGTAAACAAACAAATTTAGAAGTTTTTGTCAGAGAGAACAAATAGTACAATTGTACATATAATGGGTACCAGAAAGGAATGAAAAGAAGAACAAGAAAGAAAATAGAAGACTACCTTGTAAGAAGACAAAGAATCCGATTAGTATGGGCTCGCCAATATGCCCGGAAGAGTTTGCGATGTAATGAGCTCCGATGCCAAGAGCACAAGCTAAAAATGTAGCCATTGCTCTATTCAAACCTTTCCCGAGTGTAGCACCTATAAAATGTCATATAGTATGTGTCAGTAAACTAATATTTGCACATAGTTCCATGAAGAGTGATTGAGACATAGCTAATTAGTAATGAATATGTAAGAACTTACCTACAGAGAATTCAAAGACAACAACAACAGTCATTACAGCCCACAGTGCAGAGTCTCCAAAGTTCTTGTAGAGTGGCTGATAGTAGTAGATAGTTGAGACCAATGTCACCGCAAACCCTACTTTTAGTGAATGGATAATTCTTCTAGGGTCATCTTTCCCAACCTTCTTTGTTTTACTAGCAATATCAATCACCTTAGCTTTCAATTTTTCAGGCAAGGACTTGAACCAACACCATCCTCGAGCAAATAATGTCCCGCTCTCATTTCTTGAAGCCCCTAGCTTCATGGCTAGTGATTTAGGAAAAGGGAACTCCTAAGAGTGAGATTAAGAGCCACAGAGAGAAACAAGAGTGGAGGATGCCAGTTGCTGGGAACAAAAAGATGCTTCAGAAGGGGTCTAAAGGCCTCCAATATTTATAAAACAAGGAATTTTTGTTGGGAGTTAAAGAATGCATTTCTTATACACAAGATAATGACTCGTTGCCTCCTTTTTGTACTTTGCAAGTACAAAGAGATTTTGCAGAAAATGGGTTAGAAATGCACAAACTGAACTTAGTGCATAATAGCTGTAGATGCCCCGCATGTAGGCGCATAAATTTTCGCTTATTAGGTCAAAACCTCGTGAAATTACGCATTGCTTTTAGTTTTATTTGCGATTACACTTGTGTGCTTGCGATTCTGAGTCACTTTAAGCAGTACTCTACTTGCATCTTCCATTGTGAATATTGTAATTTATACACGAGTGCATTGTGTTGTAAGTGGTGGTTGGTATTTGGAACCATTTTTTTCATTTTCCATATCTAAATACTTCACTAATTAATTGCTTAAGCAGAGTACTGTAGAGATATCAATCTAATAGATTCTCTTAAACCTACCTTTAAGCTTGGAATACCCAACTACTTGGAAGCAACTCTAATGTTCTTTAAACTAATCTTCGGCTTAATCTTTCTTTCTTTGTGATGACACATTTAAAAACATTTTCTTGCATAAAGTGATTTAGAAATTAATTTTATGAAATAATTTCAGCTTCTTTTGATGTTAAGACAACTTATAGCTTGTGGTATATATCATAGTTCAAAGTTATTAGGCTAAGTCAGTTAATTATTCTTAAGTTAAATATCGTTCTCGACTGTTTAGATTTAATCAAATTTGATGTTAATATTTTTTTTTACTTAACTTGGATTCAAAGTTAATAGTTTAAATTAATTTGATTAGAATTGAAATTTTAAATTTGATTAAATTCGAATTTGATAATTTTTTGGAGTTCGATCAATAATAAAAAATTGTCAATTTGATTCAAAATTAATAAATTTAATTATATTTAATTAAACTTAGACTCAATTTAAGTCCAAAATTTTTAAACTCAATTTAAGTTTAATTTTGTTTGAATCAGACTTCAACCTTAAGGGGTGAGCTTCCAAACCTATATATGTACATATATATCGTGCCTAACGTACTTGTTTGGATGTCAAATTACATACCTTATAGCAGGAACTATTGTCACTTTACGTTAGATGGCTGAAGAAGTAGAAGTTAATGCTAAAAGCAGCTTTCGCTGGAATGGATTTAGTGCCATTGGCATGCGTAGAAACTCCAACCGTATAAATGACTATGGTTTTCTAGTGGCGATTAGGGTATTGCATATTCAACTAGTGGAAGTTGAGACCAAATATATGATATTCATATGGTTATATTAGACTCATGCAAGGTAACATACAAGTACTTGAATTTCAGTTCATCATAAGAAAACATTTATGCAACATATGAGATTAATTTTAAGCCTATATATAAAAGGAAAAGAATTGTAATTTTATATTATCTCCCACACAAGTTAAGTTGTGAATCAAAAGGTGAAGGTGGAGATGTCAGAGCAACTCTTTATTATAGAAATTAACTTTCCTTTATTCATTTTATTGTTTATTGTTTATTTATACGAGAAATAGAAAATAAATTCAAAATAACTTTATCTTAGGTTCAGATTCTCTCTTACTATTACTCTATTTCAATTTTATTTCTGCTCCAAAATAATATTATTTTATGTCTATTTATATATAAAACGGTATCGTTTTGGGACAAAAATAAGATTAGAACAGAGAATAGATACAAAAAATCTGATTCATTCTTTTAGCTCCAAGAACCGAAACATAACAATTTGCATACAAAATGTTTTTAGTTGAGTCTTTGTAAGGATCTTCAAAGTGTGTGAGGATTAATCTTTTTGCTGTTTAACATATGTTTTGTTAATCAAAATTATAAACATATATGTCATCTTAAGTAAATTTGAGGATTCAATTAACGGTGTTAAATTGAGATACTCCTACTTTTTTTTTATTTTCCACAAATTCTGAATTTTTTAATTTTAATTCGAAGTACTCTATTTAATAACGATTTTGGCCAAAGCCATTCACGTAAGTTCTTGGTCAAGGAGAATATGCTTATGCTTTAACATGACCATATGTCTTCTCCAAAACCAGTAGTTCTTTGATCCATCTTTGTTTTTGCTCACAAGGGTGATACATTAACTAGCTTTTAAAAAGAAAAAAGCAATACAAAAAGACGAGAGATTGAAGGGGCTCACGACAATGCACGTCAAGCATATCAAAATCTGAATAAAAAACCATGTCTAGTTGAGTAGCTAGCTAGTAGATCGTAGCATCGAGCATATATGATTTCAGTACATTTTCTTTCTAGTACGAATTCTCCTCCAAACATTTATTATCCACATTTTTTGACTGGGTATAAAGTTCCTTCTTAAGGTCCAAAATCGACGTCCAATCACTCCATTGCAGCAGCTTTCTGCTTTTTGGTTGATGGACAGCAGGTGAAGTCGATGAATATACACACACACATATATATATATATATATATATATATGTATATGTGTATGTATCTGACCCGAATATATTTGTTCTTAATTCGAACATAAAAGGACTTTTTTCATGTAGGTTCATGTCTGCTCCTTGGAACCAAATCTAGGACAGGGGTATAGGATTCGAGAACAATAAATGTTACATCAGGTAGAGGATTGGCTTTTTCTCTGTTAAGGGGAAACAACGAGAATGCTAATAACGTCGATGGAATGAAGTGAAGTGAAAGCGAATATATCTTAGTATTCATTCCCTCGCGATGCAGACATGCCGTGGTTTCTTCTCTTGGGAAGTCGAATTTAATGGGTTTTTAATGGTTATATTCTCTCAACATATAGAACCTCTTAACGGACAAAAAGATTGAGATTGACATTAACTTATGAATATCTGATAATTAGATAACTTATATTTACATCATTGTCCACTTTTGTAGGAATTCTTACCATATAACACGAGCTTTAAATTGTAAAGTTCCTTCATTTGGTGTCGTGGGTTGATGGTAAATCTGTTTTTACAAGCAATTAAACTCCATTGATGTCTTGATTAGCCTGTTTGAACCAGATAAGGATTGTATGTTGTAAAAAATCAACCGTGATCGAATCATAGACATAGCGAAAGAAATTTCTTTTACAGTTTCCGATCTGATCATAATAATTATATTTTGATAAAATTCTTTCAAAACTTTTTCGATGTGTTAATCTCGAGCTATTCATATATCTAATCTTTAACAGTATCTACAAAGCAGGAAAAAGGTAGTCAACTCTCTAATAGATATTAACAGGAGTGCTATTTCCCTTAAGCTTATTCCTAGTTATAGAAAAAGCATTAGGGTTTTAATTTTTATTGAAATTAAATATTTCAATTATAATTAAAATCAAACTCCAATTATAATTATTTTAATTTTAATAAAATTAAATATATCATATTTGATCTTAAAGCTTATCAAACTTTACAATTAAATTCAACTTAATCGAAATTGATTTTTCTCTTTTAAACTGTCATTTATGTGTGATTCATTAAGTTCCTAATATATTGACAATGATTATAAATTATAATTCATAATTATAATTAGATAAATTAAAACTCGTTTTTAATTTATCTTTAATTCTCTAATTAAACAATTTATAGTCATAAATTAAGATTGACGTCTAGCATCATATCATAATCATCCAAATATAAGGAATGTCAAAGTAGTTTGACTTAACCTGTCCATGCATGGTTATAATGTATACTTTAGTCATTTTGTGATCTAATGTTTCAATTGGACAGAGTACGGATATATTGTTTACTCTTTTGAATTCAATCATATTTGTTCTTGCTAATTAGTAATTGATTTATAATTGCTATTTGAAATCTTTTCAAATATTAATTTATTCTGGCCAGAGAATTCCTTAAACTACTACTAATCAAGAATAGTAGAACACTCTCTCTAATTACTTTAGAGTGATGAATCATTTATTGACTGACTCAACTATCTTCATATGATTTATACTATTTCTAAGTACTACCGGCTGAGCTACCCTAAATAGGACAGGTTATACGTAGCATCAAAATATAGTAATTCTCACATGAGATACGTTGGTAATCTCAAATCTAAAAATCAATTATACAACCATCATAATGACAAAATTCACAGACATATAGATAATATTTTATTTAGGATCCTCATAATCGAGTCAGTTCAGTGAACTTATTCTCTAATAAACACTCATATGTTAGTTTAAGTATCTCCATACTTTAATTTATGATATCAATTATTTTTTTATAAGAAAGAAACATAACGTGTGCTAATTTTACCGTTTCATCAATATTTCGTCTTGATAAAACTATAACTTGGAACAATTTGAAAATAATACATAAATGCAAATTGAATCTTATGATTATGATCATATCATAATTTCAATTACATATATAGTAATTATTCTAAAGGTATTTTAGTAATAAAACATCAAATATAATTAAGATAATACATAAAGGTAAAGACTGTCTTTATTAATTAAAGAATAAATTCATACGTAAAATTGCAACTAATGGATTGTTTGTAAGGGCTTAAACTAATATATATATATATATATATATAGACAATATTTACTCAACGTAAATAAAAAAAACTCTACATACGAATATTAAGAGGGAAACATTTATTATAATTATATTAGCTTATAGTTTGATGTGATGAAATCAATCATTTAAAAAAAATTTACACATTTTTTTAAGATAAAAAGTAATTGAATTTTATATTAATAATAAAAAAACATATACTCTTACAAAAGAATAAGGGAGATGTCATTTGGGAGTAACCATCTTCTAGAGAGGGTGTTATTCTCCCTTCCATCAAAATTTAATGCCTAAATAACACAAAAGGAAACAAATCCACTGGCATCTATGCTGTAGTCCTTTGTAGTAGTTCAGCAAACCACACACAATAAAAAATAATGTTTCACATATTGTGAATCATAGTAATGAGCCTTTTTCTAGTCATAAGCTTTTGATAGACAATAATCTATAAAAATAAATGAGTGCTTAGTACCATTCAATCTATTCCATACAAATCTAACAAATTTAAAATTAGAATTTCACTATTCAACTAATCATAAACACTTTATATAGTGCAGAAATTTGTTTTGTTCATATTCAGCAACCAAAAGTGGAATTTTCTTTTGTATAATTGTTAACATTTGTTTACCCATTCCACATTCCATCATTGATAATTTTTGAGGTTCTAACCTCCCTTACTCTGTTTACAACAAATTGTTAATTGTTTCCCAATTTATCAAAGCCATACTTCTCCCTTGCTCCCTTTTACCCCACAAAAACTTCCAACATTTTTGTTCCACCAATTTCACAATAGATTGAGGCATTATAACCACAAATGACCAATAAATATGCAGAAAATTATATACAGTTTATCAACTAAGGTCTTTTAGCATAAGAGAGATTTCAGGTGATTCTAGCTATAATTTTTTTCATCAAATTAAAACAATCCATCTTACTCTATTTAGTTAGGAAGAGAGGATCCTCCTAAATATCTAATTGGAAAAGAACCAAGATTTAATCCCGTACAAATGAAAGCAATACACTAACAATTCTATATAGTAAATATAGAATTGATTTGATCTTTAAGATGAATACCATATAAAAGAGACATTCATGCCCCAAAATAAAATATTGCAACTTGTATGTTATGTTTAAATGTACAAATTTGGCAAGGAAGTCTTATTTTTCTGAAATTAAAAATCCCATATTAATCCACAGCATATTCCATCTTGTTGATTTAATCTGCTCATCTTATTTATATCAATTTCTTTGTTAAAAAATTATGGATTTTTTTCTTTTTCATACATGTTGGACTTCTTGATTATCTTAATTTTTAATTATCAACTAGATATTTTTCAGCTTTAACACTCGAAAGTTGAAAAATGATACAAATGAAGTTAACAATGAAAACATCTTAAGGGATCTTTCTATGGCTGAGCTAGCAAATGACATTCTTATTTGGCAATCTACTTAAAAATAACCACAAGTAAACATATCGTGATTTGCAAATATATATGTAAAATCTATTGGAAAATTAATCTTGATGCAATAATAGGTGTAGTTTAAAAAATTTACAATTTCCTGAAGGATCTCTTTAATTGAATAAATAACTTAAAAACATGAATTAGAAATAAAAGAGATGAAACATACCTTAATCAAAATCCTATATAACTTTTTAAAACTGTCAACAACCAGTTGTGAAAATGTCTAGCTTCTTATAATATTCACATAGTAGAGACATAGAATTTTGTGTTGGAGAAGAAAAGATAGGAGTACTTGCTTGCTCCCTTATGTCTTTTTATTAATTATAGAAAAAGACACTGGGGTTTCTTTTTAATTAAAAATAAATTATTAATTATAATTATAGTTTAATCTTAGTAAAATTAGATATCTAATATTTGATTCTTGAAAATTTTCAAATTTTCAAATTAAGTCCAACTTAATTTAAATTTAATTGTCTCTCTTTAACTACTCTTTATGTAAAACTTATTAAGTTCCTAATATGTTGGCAATAATTATAAATTATAATTATAATTTATAATTAAAATAGATAATTAAATTTTAAATACTTTAGATTAATTGTTATTTCAACCTAGATAATCAAACTTATATGATATTTAAAATTCCCTATAAGTAAACTTGAAACTTTAATGTTTCATTCCTTAATTTCTCTTTGCTAATTTATTTGCATTGTTTTTACTAGTTCATTAATTCAATTATCTTTTATCAATTATAGTTTAGAGTTTCATTATTCGGATAGGATTGCAATCTTTCTACAATTGATTATGTGTGCTTACATATCAAGTAGATCATCACCCTCACCGCTCTTCATGAAAAATCACTCTCCTCTCACATCTCAACTTTTGTTAAATGATTAAGTATTTTTATTCAAGTTTCAATTAGTTTTATTTTCTAAGACATAAATCAATGTCAATATAATATGTTGGACTTATTGGTTGGGATCAAATTTGAAATTTTTATAATAATTCATATTTGAGTTTGAAAATTAGGCCTATTTTATAAGTTTGGTTGGATATAGACCTAAGAATTTTTTAAAAAAATTAGTTACACTTTAGTTAAACATATACCAGTGCAACTGATTTACAACTCTATGCACAAGTATCCAATTTCTAATAATATCCATACGGATAAGTCAAAAACACTTTATAAATGGTATATTAAGGGGTATACTAAAAGTGTTAGTTCTTTAAAGATGTACAACAATTTTAATTTTTAATAATTTAATCAAAATATAATACTAATTTTAATTGAACTTTAACTGAAGTTATAATCAATTCTAGTTAAATATTGATTAGATCCCAATAAAATTTAATATCTAATATCAGCCCCTATTTATCAAATATTTGACATTTAACCATAAGGTTTTTCATACTTTATAATAAAGTCTAACTTAATTAAATTATTTTTTTCTTTTTTCAATCATTCTTTGTGCATGACCTATTAAATTCGTAAATATGTTGCAACTTATACAAATTATAATCATTAAATTATTATTAAAATTATATTAATTAAATTTCTTTAATTTATATTTAATTCTTTAATTAAATAATTTATATCTAAGAGTTGGTATTTAATAATGCTTCATGACTACTCAAACAGTAACAATATCAAAGTGATTTTGATTAAAATTTTCAAACATGAATTTTCTATATAATTATTATTTTATTCTTTTAATAACATTTGGAAGTTATTTTCAAAGAATCATTCTATCTTGGTCAATAATTTTTTAAATAGTGAAATATTTCTCTAGTTACCTTACAGTGATGAAACATATATTGATCAATCAATTATGCTCACATAGTTCATATTATATTCAATAATTATCAATTGAGCTACCCTTAAATAGGATAGATTATAGGTGGTACTAAAACATAATAATCCTTATATATGATATTTTGGAGATCTCAAATTTAAGGGTCATCTGTACAATTATTACAGTGACCCTTTCCATAAACAGACAAATAATATTTTACATGAAAATTTGTGAGTTTAATGAACTTATTCTTTAATAGACAATCACACATTTATTTAAGTAATTTAATATATATGATCAACTAAAGAAATATAGTTCATTCTGGCCCTTTTGCTATTAGTGTCTAGTATTAACATAACAACATCTAAAAATAATTTTAAATGCTATTTGAACCTCATAATTATTATTATCTTTTTATATTTTATTTACAAAGCATAATTATTTCATAAACTTTATCTTATTAGTTACTTAATTCTAAATATCTATATCTTAAAATAACCGAAATTAAATATATCACAACGCCACAACCCAGCATGGCTTCCTTGTCAAAACCATCTTGCAATAACCCTGTCCTTATTTGCAATATTGTTACTGTTGATTTATCAACCTTCTGGAATCAAACATGGTTAACTTATCTCCCAGAGCAACTTGTAGCGAATACATTCTTTTTGCAGCTAAGCTACGTAAGCAAAACATTAGCTTCAGCTTAGTATTATAGTATGAATGAATACAGTAAGAAACTGGTAATTGTTAAAAATATCTTCGAAACCAAGCTGCGATGACATTTATGGGGCTGTTTTATGAGGAGATTACTGGCTGTATAGTTACTATCTTAGAATTGAATTAAATTCCTTGTATGCGTCTCTTAACATATCCTTGAAAAGTATGTGTACTTGAGTAAACCCTTTTTCATTTAATCAGAAAAAAATCGGTTCCGCAACGTTAGTTGATACAATCATTAAACGAGTTCACTTCGATCGGAACAGAATATGAGAAGCTCATGGCTTTTACTTTTGGGAGACATTGAAGAGTTAGAAGGACTACCTGACACTGAAATCCAGGATAGTCGTGGCATATCACATATCGTAAGGTCACTGAAAGTCTCGGGCCTACCAGTTGCAGGAATTGATGGAGCTTGTGAGGGCATCATTCTGAACCATCATATTGTTATTCTCTGACGGATTGGCCATTGATGTGCTTCCCTTGGCAATTTGCTCCAAAAGACGTACAAGTGACAGGAGCCTCAAATTCAATTTTGGAAAGTTGCATTAAATTTTATCTTAATCAGCCGAAAGTTGCTTGAAAAAGATTAGTGATGTGCAAGTTAACAACAACGGCAATATTGATTTAGTGAAAGTCATATTGATTTAGTGAAAGTGATACTGAGACTTGAGATTTGAAAAGATTTAATAGTATATATCTATATGAAAATATATATATTAAAATAATAAAATAATAATAAAAATAATAATAAAATAAAATTATTAAAATAAAATTATAAAACTAAATAATAAAATAAATATAGAATAAGGTAAAAAGTAAAAATAAAAGAAAAACAAGTAAATAAATATGCAAATAAAAAAGAAAACAATTTAATAAATAAATTAAACAAGTCATTACAAGAAAATATTTAGGCTAAGTAAGGAAATGTTTAGGCTAACTAACCAAGAGGAAAGTACTATATATTAAATATTAAGGCTAAATACAAGACAAAAGACTCGAAGAAAAATGTTTAAAAGATTTATAAGAACGTGAATTACCTCTTTATGTGATCTTTTATCTTTATCCTAGTATGTCAAAGTTTTTTATTAAGAGTTATGTCCTCGGTAGATTCTAGTAGAGTCATACCATTTTTGAGCATCTTCCTTCAGTTCTTCTTAGACTTTCCTTTTTTTCTCTTACAATTTCTAAGTATTCCTTTTTTTTCTCTTACAATTTCTAAGTAAAATCTTCTTGCATCTTAATCTTCTTGCATCTTCTCACTAGAACATTAGAGTATCTCCTCTTAACATGTCTGAATCACCTAAGTCTTGTCTTTCTTAATTTTTCATTAATATTAATCACATTTAATTTGTCTCTTACTATTATATTATTAATCTTATCTCTTCTAGTAAGATTATATATCCAATATAGCATCCTAATCTATGTCATCATTAGCTTGTAGCTATGCACTTTTTTGATGAGCCAATACTCTGTCTCATAGAGCATGACCAACTTAATCGCTAAACAATAAAATTCACCTTTGAGCTTAAGTGGTATCTTCTAGTCACATAAAACTCCTTATATACTTATCCATTTAAGTCATATACTTATCCATTTAAGCTACCCTGATATGATACGATAAACTATGTCTTCAATAACCTTTTCATTGGTTTGGATAATAGATCTTAGATACTTAAAACACTCTTTTAGTGGTATAACTTCTGAATCAATCTTTACTTTCATATTGGAAGCCACCATATGACTCGAAAAGTTATACTTTAAGTACTCAATCTTAATTCTGCTTAGTTTAAAGTCCTTCGACTCTAACGTATCCTTTCAAAGTTCTAACTTGACATTAATACCCTTTTTTGTCTCATCTACTAAAGTAATGTCATCAGCAAATAATATACACCACGGCACATCCTCTTGGATATTCTTGGTGAACTCATCAATCACTAATGCAAATAAAAAGGGGCGTAATGAGGAGCCTTGGTGTAGTCCAATATTGATAGAAAAATACTCTATATCTCCTTTTATTGTCCTTACTTTAGTCTTTACACTTTCATACATATCCCTAATAACCCGTATATTGATCATAAAAACTCTCTTAACTTCTAAACACCTCCACATGATTTTCCTAGGTACCATGATTATACGCCTTCTCTAAATCAATAAAAATCATGTGTATGTTAGACCGTCTTTCACTGTAATATTTCATTAATCTTCTAAAGAGATGTAAAGCTTCTATCGTGGACCTTTCTGACATGAAGCCAAACTTGTTCTCCAAGATAGAAGCATTCTTTCTCACTCTCTTCTCTATCACCTTCTCTCATAACTTCATGGTGTGACTAAGTTGTTTAATGCCTCTATAGTTGTTACAACTTTGGATATTCCTTTTATTCTTGTATAAATAAATTAGCATACTAAGTCTCCACCCATCTAACATTTTGGTAGACTTAAACATCAAATCATCTTTTATACAATGAACTTGATTTATGTCCCTCGCTTTTCCTTCTCTAACTCTCGCCAACTTAAAAATATCCTTTTCTCCATATTCAGTTTCCAATCATTGATATGTTTTTTTGTAGGCTCTGCTTTTAGCTTCTGAGATTATTTTCTTCATCTTTTTCTTTGTTAGTTTATAACTTTCTCTATTAACTACTCTTTCTACTTCTGTGGTGCTTTCTAATAGAGCTTTATAGACTCCTTTCTTGATTTTAACATTTTCTTATACATCTTCATTTTACCACCAAAACTCCAACTTACTACCGTTATATCCTTTAGAAACACCTAAGATCTCTTTAGTTGTATTCCTTAAAAGAGTTGCTACTCTCTTCCATATCTGGTTAGCATCTCCTTCCAATTTTTATTCTTCTCCATATGTTACTCTATCCCTAAGTTATTCCACCATATTCCCTTTCAAAATCCACCATCTGACTCTGGTATATCTTTTAGGACTTCTCTTCTTCCTCCAACCCTTATAGATCCAAAACCAGCAATTTATGTTGAGTTAACAAGCAAGGGTTAGGTATCACTTTGCAATCCTTGCAACTAGGTCGATCGCTCCGCTTAGGAGAAAATAGTCAATTTGAGTTTTAGTGGTTCTGTTCTTAAACATCACCAGGTCCTCATTTTTCTTGAAAAAAGAGTTGGCTATCACTAACTCAAACGCTACTATGAGATTCAACAAAGTCGTCTCACTATCATTTCTACCACTGTACCTAAAACCCCTATCAGTGTATAAATATCTGTCTGAGATTGCCTCTATATAACTATGAAAGTCTCTTCTTAGAATAACTCTCTCGTCGGGGGGGATCTACCGAATCACCTCATCTAACTTTTCCTGGAATTGACGCTTAAGTAGTTTGCTCAATCCTACTTGAGGTGTATAAGCACATATCACATTGAAAATAATACCTCTCACCACAATCTTTAGTAATGCACAAGATGGTAAAAAAATTTCAGATCAATCCAATTTAAAGTTGCCGGACTAAATTTAATTTTAATTGAACTTAAATTAAAAAATTAATTATAAGTTCAAACAGATGTTTTAAGTAAAAAAAATTACGACTTAATCCATAAAACGACTTTGGACTTCTCAAATTTGAAACTCGAATAGATTTGGAGTCACTTATTTAGGCTGAATCAAACTCTAACTGAAACTTAAATTTACTAAATTCTTTTCGAGCTCAGACTCAAGCCTTAAGGAGTCAGAATCCAATGAGCATTCATTGTCCCAATGTGCAAGGATATAGTCATATAGATGAAGTGACTATCTATAACAAATAAATATTTTTTCCATTTTTTACTCTTAAGGCATGCGCTGAGCCATCAAATTTTCAAGTTTACCTCGTTACACTGACCATTAAACTTACAAGTAATAAGCTCAGTGTGGCGTATTGTGATTTTAGGTTTGAATTCCAAGAACTTGAAGTCAATGCTACCGTCTAAAGGGCAACGATCGAATGCAATTTGCATTCAGCAAAGTACTTTGCTGGCCGACATTGTCGATTTTACCTTTTCTTTCTTTCAGCAAAATTTAATTATGTACTACATACGTAGTTGTCTGTCATTTGTCGACAAATTTAAGGAATAACTCTTGTTCCTAGATTGATTTCCTTTCCCTCCACACAACCATCATGAATTTAGAGGAACCTTCCATCTAGTTTAAATCCCCTGACGACCAGAAAAGGTAAGGAAGACAATAATGAGAAACGAAGATAAAGCACCTTCTTGTGAAATTGTAAGCCACTTCATTCCATACCCGATATCCCCCTATACATTTTATGGAACAACAAAGCCACACTATTATGCAGACCCAATGTGTGGAAGTCTAGACCTTTACTTGCTAAGCTTGGCTGATACTCTTCCCAACAGTCATTGATAAAATCATGAATCCATCCACTTCTGAAGGTAACAGAAACTGAGAAGTTCATTTTTGTCAATTCTATCTAAACAGATCTCCACCCTTTAGTAAAGTGAGGATAGACATCATGCAACTTCTGGGTGATCATAAAAAGTTAGTGATTGTTAGAACAACCGGACACTGGAATCTATGTTAGTCACTGCAAGACAAAGAGGTCTTGCTCTTAACATATCCAGATTAGAAAACCAAGCAGATAGCTCACTGTAAGCTACTTGGCCTACCAGTTGCAGGGATTGATGAAGCTTGAGAGAATGCATGATTACCCATCAAAGGGTTAGTCTCCAAGGCATTGGCTGATGGTGTGTTCCCCTTCACAGTTTGCTCCAAAAGACGCACAAGTGACATAAATATTTCCATCCTTGTTATATCTCTGTTTGCCTGTACAGAAATTACAGAGATTTTATCAGCTGAAGTTCTTAACATATACCATCAAGCTTTGCATATCCGAAAATTTATAGTTCACCCATAAGCAGAGAAATTTTGTCGATTTCTTTGCAATGACTCCTAAATGGAGTCACAGATTAGAAAATGGTAGTTTTAATATTACTTTCTCACCCACAAACATGAACTTAAACGTGATTGTCTGCAAAAGATTATCAAAAGTGAAGCTTTGGTTTGAGGTTGAATACAAGAAAAATCTAACCAAGCTGAGCTTAAATGCAAAGCTTATGGTTCACCAAGCTGCAGCAAGCCAATTCATTGCCTTAGCAATTCCATGAACATTTGGCAAAATTATTTTCAACATGCATACGCTTTTTTTTATCAAAGAACTCCTTGCTACCCTTCAAGAATGTCGAGGATACACAAGAATCTGTTCAATCAATGATTTAGAAAGTAGGGACATTTGAAGCCAAAAGAAAAGGGAACCCATGCATTTCTGTCTCATGTAGGACACAAATGATGCAATTAATCAATTTTCAAAACTCACCTCCACAGCAAAGCGTGCCCAGATCTTGTCATTTTGAGCTTCCATAACCCCTCTTAAGATTGTCAGTCCCAATCCCCTAATGAGGTCAGCTATCTCTAGAAAGAAACCACTTTCTTCACAGAGCATCTGTGACAAGAGAAAATATGGTTAATCCAAATATAAAATGATTAAAAATTCCAGTATCTGGATAAACTAAATGGTATTTACTACCTCCACAAGCATTTGACGAGGTGGATTCAAATCTTCAACTACTATAGGACAGACCATAGATTGTGAACCAACTTCAAAAGCCCAGGTTGCTCCTCCCTCAAAATTATCCTTTAAAAGTACTCCACCTTCCTTGCTAATAATCTGCATATTCATACAAGAATAAACTACACCTCCAAACAAAATTCACATGCCAAATAAGAATGTTCACAAGAAAATAAAGTTAAAAACTATACAAAAAACGGTAAATACATTTTGCACAATCTTTCAGTAAATGCACTTTACCCATTCCTGACATAACTTTAATTAATGATCAGGCAAATAATTAGAGAAGACATACAGACAATCATCAATGACATGACAACAGGATATTCCATCCATACCTTTGACTCCCCTGTTGGTTTTAGCTTGTCCGCATGCTTGGTCACACTTTGCAAGAAAAGCATATGCTTAATGGTCCGTTCAAGCAGAGCATCTATGCTACACTGTACAACCAAAAATGGATGAATGAGTGCATCTATTAACTATATGCAGGATCATCATAGCTAAAAAGACAACATTTACTTCAACAATAAAGTTAGATGTTTAATTACTTTTGCTCCATTTGGTACAATTTCTCGCAACTCCTTCACACGATCTTGGATCATCTGACGATCTTTTGGCCTGGGTCGAGGATTCTCTCCAGGTTTAAGCCTTTTGCGATTGGGTTTGCTCATTTCTTCACTTTTCTTGGAAAATGCAGTTGAAACACTGCTATCACGCCTCATGTTATGAGCCTGTTCAACCCATGAACTCAGCTGAGACCCATAAATGGAAGTAGAATGAGAAGAAGTTCCCTTATCATCCTTCACATAGCCAGATCTGAAAGAGCTGGAAACAGTGGTCCCAGCTTTTTCCAGGGTCTTTGAAAGATCAAATGACTCCCTCTTTAGTTGATTAGGCATGTCAACACGACCATGAGTGCAAGAATCACTGGGAATAGAAGAACTGCTCATCTTTGTCATTGATGTTCTGCATGAAACATTGTCATCAGAACTTTGATTTGCAGCAGACTGGGCCCTAGACACCACAGCATCTAAAAGATGATCAGTATCTGTTGCCGTGAAAATGCTATTGCCTGCCGGTTCATTAACTGTGAAAATATCAGAACTTGCTTCCTGCATATTAATAGAGGTTGAAGTATCTTTGCTCATATTTTGTGCATTCAAACCATCTGAGAATGAACTTTTCCAGTTGCCATTGAGTAACTTGGTTTTAAAATCCACACCCAAAATATCATACAAGTCATCCCCAGATGGACAGTGCACAGTCGAACCCTCATAAGCAGTATCTGCATTAAGGGCATTCTGATTTCCACTTGCATAGTTCAGGCAATCAAGATCAGTACCAGAAATGTGCTCGACCAAGGACATACACTCATCTAGGTGAGTTGATGGGATTCTAAATGCCTGAAACAAATCATTATCTGGTCTAACTTTAACATCGATTAGCTCACCCTTCATATGCTTGAAGCCTGAACAGAGATTGTTATATAAGGAGCTGTCAGAATTCATCTGACTACAGCTTACTTGGGCAACTGGAGTGGATAAGAGAAATTCTTCTGCCTTCGATGAATTAACATTTTGTGGCCCAATCTCATCGAGATATGAAGCTATCAACTTTTCTGGATTTAAATGAGTGTGAGGAACTGAAGATAGCTGCATATGACCACCATCTTTATTTAGGAAGTCTCCGCTAGAGATAACTGAACCTTCAAGGGGATTACAAAGGGGTCTTTCATTTGTCCTTCTTTGAGGCAAGGATAAGCTTTGTGATGCAACTCTATTGTTACCAATGTGATTGTTAACAGCATCTGACGAGATCTTCTGTTGCACTGATTTTGGGATGATATTAGTGGTGACAGATTGGTTGTTAGCAGGTTGATACCTAAATCCAGCCATTGAATTGTTTGAAGTGTCATGACGGTTCAGCCAAGTATCAGAATCTGAGGGGATTAATTCAGCATCAACAATGTTTTCTAGGGAACCTTTGAAAGAGCCCCCTGACTTCATCAATAATCTACTTTTTACTTCAGAGTGGCCTTCGTGAGATTTAGGCAGAAGATTGGTCGTACAAGGCATGTCATATGTCAACATTGTTGATTGTGCAATATCCAAACTCTGTATCGATCGAGAATGACAAGGTTGACCAACAAAATTTGAAGCCTGAACTGAGATGCTTCGGTGACTGGATCCTTCAGGCCACAAAGGAGTAGAGTTCATCAAGTG
>JAOQMM010000172.1:3717650-3733212 GCA_027563515.1 Erythroxylum platyclados | reverse complement strand
TTGATTGAATACTTATTGCTTAATAGAGTGAGCACATCAATGATGGTCGCTCACTGAGTTTCTTCCCAGAAACTCACAGCCAACAAAGAACCAAGTTGAACAACACCATGAGGAGAAACAGGAATAACTGCAACCGTCTGCAACAAAGATGCTATATCAAATAGCAAGTTAAGAATATATGAAAAAGACACAAATGGAAAGCTATCAAACCTGCATGCCTGCTGAAAATTGGTGATGTAGCTCATTCAATACCTAAAATAAACAGCAGATATTGGAAGTTATATAAAGAATACAGATATTCACTAGTGTGGAGGGTCGAAGGCAATTATAAATAAGAAATATGTTTTTATTTCAAAAGTAAATGCCCATACTTGCATTAAATTCATAACGCAGCGCAATTATGTGAAAACAACCAAATCAGGGTTTTAGAGGATGAATCCTTTCATACACAGGTGACAAATATTTGTCATACTACAATTGAAAGCAGGCAAATAAAGAGGATTGCATTTTCAACAGACTCAACAAGCCAAAATGTGTTATCCATAAGTTCTCTGAATGTGTCAATATTTTTAACAATATTAACTCTCCTAATGGGCTTCTGGCCAATGTAGAAAGAAGAGTCGATTAGAATACCTCTGGTGGATGGACATTTCCAGTGTCCTTGTTTGCAAGGATCCAATAATGTTTCCCTGTAAATGCAGCTCGTCCAACTATTCTGGAAACAAGAAACACACAGAGTTCATGAACTTAAGCTACAAAAAGGAAAAAACTAATGACATAAAGCTCAAAAATAAAGTAACAAAAAAGAAGTTGCAAAAGGGAAATACCCTTCGCCAACTACATTGACTTGATAATTTAGCATCATTTTGTTAATAAGCACATGGACCGCATCCTTCGCTTGAAGACAAGGATTTGGGAAATGAGTATCAGAACGCCAGTATCCTTGTTCCGTGAAATGCAGTTCTGAGTTCTCATTCCCACAGTTGACTGTAGGAATCGAACTTGAGGTTGGTTCGTAGTAGCATTCTTCCCAAATCAACAACCTGCAAGTTCAAAATTACATATTGGACTATTACGTGCATTTACAGAACAAGTTTGAAAAATCCAAAAACTAATAGAAGTGCAAGGATTAAAAAGAACAAGTATTTCTGTATACTACAGGAGGCGCAAAAGAATTTTATGAGGAAAAAAGGGCAAGTAAAAGAACACAAAACTTTGATGCCCATGTTCTAAACTAATTCTTTTTTTCCTTCAGTTATGCAATACTAATTGCAGAAGCCAAACAGAGAATACAAAAAAAAGGAACATATCAGCAGAATCTTCAAATAACGTACAAAGCCAAATTCTCGTTTAACCTAAGAATCGAGAGAACAAGATGAATAGAATCAAATGAAAAAGGACAAACTCCGAATCAGTAGATTTGAGACCCAAAAATAGGTCCAAAATAGAGATAGTTGAGTCAAACACATGCGTCAACTTTGTACTAAGATTCCTAAAGACAAAGCACAAGGAACCACAATACAAGGTTCCAAAAACAATAAAAGGTCTACCTGATAACAGATCATACAAAAGACAAACAATCACCAATGAGATCCTAATCTGCCATTCATGGACCAAACTAACCCCAACTCTACTCTCTTCCATCTGCTTCGCCAAGAAAATGCAGAGAATGTGACGAGGACAAATGGTTTGCCCCATTCAAGAAAAATAGCCCTCCACAAAACCAAGTAAAAAAACGCAAACTTTTTCTTCAAATCAGCATCCAAGAATGAAAAAGAAATGAGAATAGAAGTAATTGGAAACGATAAAAACCTAAGAACTAGGGTATTTCAGCAGCTAGAGAAAACAAATTTGGCTGTGTTCCTGGAGATTCCAGCTCCTAAAAGCAAAAACACAAAAGTAACCCCTCATAGAATAAAACGTCGTTTTCTTTAGTTTACTTTTGCCTTCATTTTCCGGTCAACTAAACAGAACCTTCTTGAGAGAAACTAGAAAATAACACCTCAAACTAAATATTCAAAGTAGCGGCAGCCCACTTTAGCCGGGCTGCATACACTTCCAAGCAAGAAAATGCAAAAATTTTGAAAAGTAAACGAAGGAAACAACGATGTTGAAGATGATGTAGAAGAGAAGTTACTTGGGATTCTGGCAACCGATCTTCCAAAACACGGAATAACACCACTGGTTAACGCCACAGAACGTCCTCAACACTTCTCTCAATAAATTACTCATTACTGATCGCCTTCTTCAATCAAATAACAAGAACGAAATACTAAATTCTAACAAACATGCACCAACAACAACACACGAGTCAGGGTCAAAAAGACTCTGCTGCACATTTCCAAGTGGGTTCACGCGCTAACTTCCACGGCATGACCCTCTCCCGGCCTGCTTTGTCCTAAGACCGCCGCTTGTCTTCCTTTCTGGATCCAAGTTTTCGACGGTCAACGTCCTCTTCCGGCAACCCATCACCACCCTCCCCCCCAACCAAAGCACAAGTCAGACACGAGCAGAAGACAAGTGAAGAGTAGTAACGGCAGTAGCAATAGTGCTGTTTAATTAGCTAGATGATTCCACAAGGCTCTAACTTGAAACTGACCATGATTAGCTCCATTTTCAGATTACCCAAAACAGAACAGACAGACGAACAGAAAGAAACAAGCTTTAATCAATGAAGAGCTAATAGAAATGGGTTTCGATGGTTGTTCTTGTTGTTTTGTTGTTAGTGGTAATTTGCACTAGAAGTGGCGAAAGCTTTGAGCTTTGAAGATGGGCAGCAAGCGAAGGTGCTTTAGCCCTGTGTCTCTGTTTGTGTGAGTCTTCTGCTCTTTTTCCTTTCGTGTTTTTATAAAGTGCGAGTCTTTAGAACATATACAAAAGCAGCTTCAGCTGAGAAAAAGTGGGGCAGTCCGAAATTTGGTTTGGGGGAAAGGGCTTTGAGTTTAAGAGAATTACGCCGACTGCCACTACGGAATTGAGATACGATCATACGAGAAGGTATTTCGGTTCCGTTTCTTTTATTACAAAAAGCAGTTCTGGTTAGTGCGGGTTGCTGTCGTGCTGACGTTAGATCAGTGTGTAACTCTTTTCCTTGATGATGAAATTACCAAAAGGGGTTCCATCTAAACAATAAAGTTCCGGAATTGGGTTCTGCAAGGGAAAGGTGGAGGAGCAGGAGCAGAAGAAGAATGATGATGGTGGGCGTGGAGAGAGATATCAGAGAATGGGAATGTTAGTGATGGAGTTACCAAGTCCAGAGGAAAAGGTAAATGATGAGAGTATTTTGACCTCTTCCATTATTATCTCTAATTATTTTACAACACCGAAACTTGAATTCGATGTTTTTTATTGGTGTATGTAATAATAACAATGATATTACTAAAAGATTTACGTTTCAAAATTTTCCAAATAAAAATTACACGTGAAATTTGAAAAATATTCAATAGTACACAATGAGGTACTACTATGACGTAATTTTATTCTTAATTAATAAAAATATTGTTTTCAAAAAGTATTTACTAAGAAATCGTTAAGTACTAATGAATAGTCATTTTCTTCTTTCAGCTCCCTAGCTTCTAATAAATTAGATCTTATAAAATATAGTTCATGGTAAGAAGGTAGAAATGGAAATGCCATATTTAATCCTTAAATTTTATTTTTTAGTTATATAAAACAAGGAATTATAAAATTAGAATGAATTTTGAATAATCATAAACTTTTATTTTAAAGAGACTGTGGAAATTAAATATTAAGAATAAGAGGTAAAAGATATTATTAGAATATTGTTAAGTTATTTTTAAGATGTATTATCGATAAAATTATTTATTACATCTTTTATATTACTTTCTTAAACAATTATTTTATTTTATTTCATACTTTTATTCTTATCATAAAAATTATTTATAATTATTTAAAAATTAATAATTTTATAAATCATTGAACAAATTTTATTAGTTATTTATAAATATAAAATACTTTAATTATTTATTTACAAAATAAATCACATAATAACTAAATATGAATAAAAAAATTTCATTAATATTGTAATATTTGATACCAAATACAAAACTTATTATTAACTTTATTTAATCTCATATCAAATATTTATAATCAGTAATTTCATTCTAAATTTGATTTATACTTTCTATTCTCATTTTTATTTTTTTATTCCAATCATCTCGTTATGAACCTTATTGTTATGTTGAATTGGATTGGAATACGAGTAATATTTTCTTTATAAATAAAATTTATTTTTGCTAATTTTAAATGTTTATTAAATATTGAAAGTTTTATCAGGGAAAATTTACTGCAATGCTACCATATGTGAGTGAAGTGTGAGCTCAAAAGCGGTAGCTCTAAGGACATAACATTTCTGAGCTCGAACATAGTGTGAATCAACTGACGTTGATGGGCTACAAAATGCAAAAATTATGTCTCATGATCTCAGACAAGGGTTTGACAAGTCATTTTCTCTACTCTCTTCGACAATGAGACTGTTGCTTGGAGGTTTGTATGAACCTGAAATTACCCCAACCACCTCTGGGAAAAAGGTGAGAAGAGCTTTGCCCCACCCTATTAACAAAGACGGTCGGGCCAGTTCAGACTTCAGAATACAAGGAATGATCCCATAATGCAAAAATTCTCAGTAACATTCCACAATATAGGTCTGAACATCACATGTTATGTATCGAGTTTTTCCTAAGATAAAGAAGCTCGAAGCTCTTCTCTTCTCGCATTTGCATTTTAGAAAAAAGGAAAAGAATCTTTAAAGAGATTTTAAAGTTCCAACAAGTGTCTTATAATTGATTGATTGATATGCTGGAGACCATAAAACGTCTTATACAGTTCTCGACCGTCGAATCATTTTTCACTCACAAGTCCCCAAGCCAAGCCAGTTAAGGATAAAAAGATTCTAACTTTATAACCAGTGTTACCATTTACCATATGGTTTTTGTTGAGCCCATAACCTTCACTTTGACACTTCCTAGAAAGTGGTTGGCTTTTTACCCTTCTATGTAATGTAGGGTTTTTGAATACATTGCCTACATCCTTTGTCTTTCTCTTCATTTGGTGCAAATGTTGTTGGGGACCATTCTCTCAAGTCCCTCCTCCCTCTGACCCTTATGGTTTCTGCGCCGTTCAAGTGGGTTCATGATGCACCTATGTCATCCTAACGGTTAGGCTAACACTGTAATATATTAGTTATTTCCTCAATATCCAACACAAAAGACTCCCAAAGAGTAAACCATAATTGCAAGACTACATTCTTTTCTCTTAGAGACTGTTTATGATGAAGAACAAAGTACTCCTCACTTCTGGCATTGTTTATAGTTTTTACAAGTCTGCTTGTTCTGTTGTTTCTATCATTTTTTTCTTGTTCTTGGGGAAGTTTTTCTTATATGGTTAGGTTGGCTGACATGCCAGCTTTATGTCTCAACCTTTTTATTTATGTTATTATTATAAGAAAATCACAGACTTTCTTGGTTGTGATTTGTGAGAGGCTTCTATTCTACATACCCTTCTCTTAAAAATTTCTGAAAACTGCTGAAGACTGATGGATTGTAATATTTAAACCCAGCACATGGCGAGTGGGTTGATAATAAGCCTTGGGTTGGGGTCAAGTAAGATCGAGTCCTTGATTATGATATCTTAACCATTGATTAAATGTTATGCTACAGTTAAGAAAAGAATAGAGTTGGTGGGGCATAACAGACATGAAAAAGCTGGTGAGGATTGTGCAGTTCTTCTTCTTTCTTTACGTTTTTCTATTGGGTTTTGAGGAATAAAGAACAGGGTGAAGAAGGGCATAAAAAGGAGGAGCACTAGTTGGAAACACATGAGGGGAGGAGGGGATATTGTTTCTTTTTGTGTCTGTAAAATGCTTTCCCAGTTTATTACTATTAGTTTATGTGGTAAATTTTGTTGGGAACTGGGTAAAAGATTCCACTTCAAAGGAAAGGAATATGAGTGTGTCCTTTTCTATTGTGTTATTTATATTCTTTATTTATTTATTTATTTTAAATAGCCAACTTGTTATATAGCAATACTATTACTTGCACAAATATATGGAATCGTTTTTAGTCTTCAGTTGCAATTGGAATATCTCAATATATTGCATAGCATGTCAAAACCCTAATGGGTAGAATTTGTTGGCTTTATGAAATTTTAATTGTTCTAATTATATGGAGTATTTGAACCAACTTAAATTATTGTAAGTCCGTCTTTAGCTTCACTCCATCTTAGAACAGATATGGTCATCCCGATCTTGGGCAAGGATAGAAAAGATACCTACTCAAGGTTAACTCTTGCCTTATCTTATTTTGCCTCATTTTGTTCTCTATAAAGATTCACTTTTAACAGTTATAAAGAACAAAAAAAGATAAAATAAAGGCTCTTTTTTTATATTGCCCGGGAATTATAAAACATTAGAAACAGCTATGGGTAAGGTGTATGCATGTGTTTAGTATTCTACATTCTTGCCATTTTATAACTACTTAAAGACATTTTTAAATCCTACATCGCCTCAGCTTTCATCCATTAATAAAGATTTTAAGTCATGGTCTAAAGTCTCAATTGCACGTGATGAAGCAAAATCCTTACTTGCAATGATTACTATTTTGTTTTATAAAATCTCAAATAATTTAAAATTTTATTTTAATTAAAATTTGAAAATTTTAAAGTTTCGTAACCTAAATTATAAGAAATTTAGTACAAATTAACTATTGTGATTCCTACTTTTTACTAAAAAAGTGAGTACTAAGATGGGAGAAAAAAGATATTGCTTTAGAGTAAGGAAGATTTTGTAAAGATACATTCTACATTTAAAAATTTGCCGATCCACTTAGATACACTTGTCTAACTAACAATCAATCAAAATGATAGAATACCACAAGATGTGGGTCTCGAGTGAAAGGATGTGAATATAAGTATGGACCCTACAACCTTTAACCAAAGTCAAAATCACTTGAAATCTTGACAAATGCAATTAGGGTTTTGCCCATATCATGCATATCCATCCATGTGTGTAGTGTAGAAGTGCTCCACCACATCACATCATTTCCTGAAGAATATTACACATATGACGGAAAGCCAGAAGGAGAAAGACTTTTCTTTTATTTGTATACACAGTAGTCTTGCGTAGAGAAAGGATAAAAGGCATTTAGAGACAAAAACAGTGTGGGAATATTGACCACTTGAACGTTACATATTACTACCAAATATTTCACTAAATCCAATTCTGATTGTGAATCTTACGTTTTGTCCTTACGTATGACAAAATCCCGTCCACCCTTTTATACTCTTTTCTTCTCATTTACTGTAAAGAAGGCATTATGATGATTTGGTATTTCATAAATGAAATAAAGGGGTATTTTACTTACGATAATATAGAATAAGGGTTGTTTCATTTTACCCTATACTTGCAATAATATAGTTACCTGGAAAACTATGCACCGAAAGAAAAATTAAATAGTTGTTATATATGCATGTATATATATCTTGACTTGGACGCAAAGTAACCAGAAAAGCAATTAAGACTTAAGATATGCAAAAGTAGGCTCTTTTTCTATAGCAAAAGAATCCATTATAAGTCATAGGAGAAGAAAATTTTGTGCTTGTTTTGGGTTGTCTCATGCGACACCAAGTTTTGGTTTCATATGGTTTGAATAAGTTGAAATTCTTAAGCTTTTTAGATGACTTTAGGATCATTTGATTATAAGACTTTTGGTGGTAATAATGTAAACTCAATTTATGACTATAAGGTTACAGATTTAAATCACGGAAATAATTTCTTTACAAAAAATACAAAAGAAAAGGTACATACATCGATTTAATCACTCTGAATACTAAGTTATAGAGTAGCATAATCACCGGAAGATATTGTTAATTTGCAGATTCACTAACCAAAAGCATACTCCACACGTTATTATTACTTGTTGAGCTTTAGGTATCTCATTAATCAATGCTTATTAATGATGATATCCTTCTATTTTTATTTTTTATGTCAATTTTTTAATTGTTATTACCTTTTTAAATGTGTATTACATAAATAATTAAATATACGTAATAATAATAACTCATTTAGTCTACTAGTTAGACCACGATACACCTATACGGTTAGACCCTTACAAACTGATGCAGACAAGAACATATGCATGGTAAATGAATGCATGCCTTCAGTTAATTTTTAGACAAACAAAACGAAGTGTGAATTCAAGGGCTCTCTCTAGCTTATCTATGTTAAGCAAAAAGAGGTTAAAATCTAAATCATGCATTATCATATCATATCACATCATATCATATGATTTTGCAAAATTTTGTGGTGCCTTATGATACCGTTGTCTGGTGCAGATGTAGGCAAAAGGATGAGAGTTGTTTGTTGTTAACACATGCTTGCTAGTGTCCACCAATTGTTTGTTTTTTTCCTGTATGTGATGCATAATAAAGAGGAAAGATTTTCTTTCTTGGTTCGTTATGATTTTGCTTCTACATGTCGCGAGATAATAAAATATATAGGAAGATTATGTTTTTGCACCAATTGATTACAGTCCTGATGTTTTTACTTTTTACTGTTCTTTTTCTTGATTTCATTTTAACCAATGATTCGGTTAATTTCCTCCTCCATTTCTGGTTTTAAACATAGACGATTAATTAAATGGTTACTAACATTGTAGTAGTCAAGTAGAAGGCCATGAATTGGATAAGAAAGGAGGCGTCTTTTCGTTGGTGTAATTAAAGAACATGGATTGGATTTGCATGAATGGGAGAAAATGCCATACATTGTTTAGATGGATCCATCGACAAGACAAAAGGGCTTCCAACTTGTCTTTCAATTTGTGGATGCCATCTTACCGTTTCCCAGCTTAGATTTAGATCAGATTACAAGCAAGTGAAAATGGATCCCCACAAGCTACGAACTTATCCGATTAGTATCATCAGTTCTTTTAGTAATTGGAGGTGACAAAAAGTGATTCTTTTGATCCTAAATTAACAGCTCAAATGCAGTTTAATCAAATTGAAATTTGAGGTTAAGTTTTTTTTTTTTTCAACCCAACCAACTATAAAAATTCGGGTTAAATTCGACAACAAAAAAATTAAGATCAACTCAACCCGATTCTCAACTTTCTACGGCCACACACAGCTTAATGCCTGTCTGAGAGAGTATGTATCAAAGAACTCACTTCAGTCTGTCTGAAGCCCAATAAGGGTGCATCATAGAAGCTTCCTTAACTGTAGGCTCAATTGTCAGAAAATTTGTATGAACAAACAGGGCAATGATAAAAGGTAGTCTCACCCTCATCTGCTGATCGCATCTGCAGAAAGGTGAAAATTGGAAAAATTAGAGAAGCAATTGAAGGTTGATCATAGTAGCTGTATAATTGTGGATAGAAAAATACTTGTCTTGAATAAAATCTAAGCTTTGTGTTACTGCATCTTTCACACTGCTTGTTTATCTGTAATAATAGAACTCGTTTTAGAACTCTAGTAGCTTATTCCAAGAAAAAGTTGCATCTGTTATCATTTCAAAAATCAGTAACCTCCATGTCCTTCACTTCAAATATTTCCTTCAAAATGTGCAATGCCCAAATCCCTTCTCATATCCTGCATCAAACGAGTCCATACCAACATAATTTTGCACCTTTAATGCTAGGAACAGTTGTTATTATCATGATTTGGAACATATTTACAACCCAATAACCCTATCGATACTTAAAAGTCAAAAGTCAATATGCATGGTTACTGTTACTAAAATGAACATGTTGTATATCAGCACACTCCCTCTTAATAATCAATTCATGCTTTAATTGATCCATTTTGTGTAACCAGATTGCTATCACAGCTATCATAAACTGACAAACCAATTAGGTAGTCCATACCGAAGACCCTATAGCCCTAAAAACCATCATGTTAGGTAATGGTACTCCTTTAACATGCAAGCCAAAATGCTCCATAATAAATACAATTGCAAGTTTTATCCATATTGATGGCATAGCAACCATATATGAAAATTCAATCTCCAGTTGAAATTTCCGATATACCTCGGCAGAGACTTTGTAACGTATTTCTCCTCCAGATATCTCTTCACACAATGGCAGTAGATTCAGTTATATAAAGATCAGGATCAAACAAATAGTTAAACACAAATCATTTCTAAACCTACGGAAATGAACTGCCAATACCATCAAGCCAGAGGTAGCAACAGTATGAATGTAAGCAACTTTCAGTAAATCTTGTGAGGAAACAGAAGGCAAGTCTGAAATCACAAGTATGATACATTCAAGTATATTAAGAACTATGATACATTCACAAAGCTTAATAGAGTAAAACAAGTACATAGAGACTCTCCCACCAACCACCACCACAACCCTACCCTCAACCTGGGTCTTTTTTCTTCTCCCCATCTCTCTCTTTCCAACCCAATTACCCAACGACATTATTAAGAAGCAAAAAATATTCAACCTGGGTAAAAATAGGCTAGATAGAGAGCGTTATGAGTTTAAGGTGAATTCAAAAGCATTTGGAAGAAAGTATTCAACTAATAAACAGGTGTGAATAATTCAATGCTCTGCATGTCCTCTCCTAGTGAAATCAACAAAACCAGTGATTGTATTGCACTTGATGTTTTACTCTAGATAGGACAAGATCCATATGTGAACCTTCTATAATAAAAGAAATTATATGTAGTGCCATTACCAGTTATTAAGAAAACAATTATATGCTAAAATTACTAACCTGTTTTTCCTTATGCAAAAACTTTCAAGGTATAAATTGATATTTTTTCTAATACATCCCCGCTTAAACCACCTAGATTAAGAAGAGTGAAACTTGAAGCTACCAGAGGAAACAGTGTTGCAAAAAACTGAGACCACCCAGCAACTCTTCCCAATTCGCATATAGCTATCACTAAGATATGAATTCTTTATTCCAACAAATTGGACACCTAAAACAGATCTTACAGAAACCAGGAAGAAATTTAGATCAACTAACTGTTTAGAAGCATAAAATGGCAACAACTGAAGGTGCACTGCAAAAAGTTCCTAAACTTAGGAAGATAAAATTAATTCAGGCATGTAGGTGCATTCATCGGTTTTACCTTTTACGTTCTTCTGAAACTTGCACAAAGGACATTTAGCATGACTGATAGAAGTGAAAGCTAGCATCGTCCCACACAGGTCGCAAAATATAAAATCACCACCTCGAGAATGTTGAGTGACAGACCCCACCTATCAGTTGATAGGATACAAGAAACATTGGAATAAACATAACTTGCTTCCTTCACAAAGAGTAAAATACTGATGAAAAATAGCCATTGAAACCCAAAAGCATCTAACTATTCAAAACAAAACATCAAACAACTTGACAGCATAGTAACCCCCAATGATTTTATCATAGAAAGTAGCGCGGGATGCCTACTAGGAGAAGTGGCAGGGCCACTAAAGGAATAAAACTTTCAATTCAATAGCCTGAAATTTGTGTCCTACAAGCAGCTTCCAGCGGAGAGACCAGCGTTGAGGTTAGAGGCCACGACTCACGAGAATCAAGCGTTACGCTTCTGACTTCTCCTTCCCGGGACAACTTTGAAATGGACCGGGTATTGGGTCGATCCGGTAAACTGGCCCAGACACATACATAATTAGACAATGTAATGGAATTTCTCATATTTACATGCATTGTGACACACAAAGCAAATTTTGATTTAAACACAACACTAATCAACAGTCACATTTTTACTAGTAATTGAAATTTAAAACTAATTAAACAAACTCTCGTTTAACATGTTTCTTCTCAAAAGAATGAGAAATTTTAACTCTTTTCAATTTGAATGGTAACTGAACTTTCATTTTATTTCAACTGAATTTATAGTTTTTGTTTTTAAAATACACAATAAATAAATTGTTAAATATATATAATAATATGATAATTTAACAATTTAAAATTAAGTAAAGAGTTTGATTTAAATAATATTTAAAAATATAATATATTTATTTTTAAATTAAAATAAATTATAATTCCTTCGCAATTAAAATTTATTGAGTTTATCACAAAAAAAACTCAAGCTTTGTTTAATTTTGCACTTATGGGCAAACTTTAAAAAGTGGCAAGTAAATGATTAAACTTTCTTTTTTTTTTTTTCAATTCTAGCCCAATATTAATGCCTTTGTTAACGTGACTTGTCACCTATTTCAGAAACCCTTAATATTTATACACGTCAAACTTAATTAAACCAATTAATTAAGTTTAATTAAATTACGTAGTTTAATTAAACTAATAGATAAAACATATCTGGGCTACGTCGTTTTGGGGATTGACACGTTTGTTGTCGTGCCACTCTTTCTCGCATTGCACCACTGGTTCTCGCATCGTGCCACTTGTTCTCCCATGAAGGGAAGCGACTTAGATTTAGAGATTTCATATCTCAAAATACATGGTCACAAACTCTTGCAACAGTTGCTCCTTTATAATTAGAAAGTCATGGGTTCAAATTACAAAAACAACTTCTTTGCCAAAAAAAAATATAGGGGAAGGCTGCATACATCGATAACTCTCTTTAGACTCTCGTAAAGCAGGTAGCTTTATGCATTAAGTACGTTGACTTTATACCTCAAAATGACGTAACCTATATGTTTTAATATGTTAGTTTAATTAAACAACGTAGTTTAGTTAAACTTAATTAGTTAATTTAATTAGGTCTGACGTATATAAGAGTTTAGGGTTTCTGAAACAAGTGGCAAATCATGTTAACAAATTTAACGGAAACACTAACATCTGGTTAGAATTGAAAAAATTAAAAATTTAAGTATTTAATTTTCTCTTTTTAAAGTTAAGACTATAATTATAAAATTGAATAAAATTTAGAATTCTTTTATAATTAACCCAAATTTATTTTATATTCCCCCTAGTGTTAGTGTCAGGCAAGTTAATAGATTGAACGTCCCCATGAAAAGGAGACCTGGAAATCTTTCTTTCTTACTGGTTAAAAATGAAAATGGTCAAAGTGAGACATTACGAAAACAATTAGGGATTTTCATTAATTCCCTCGAAATTGATGTTGGAATTTGCGCAAAATCATGCACTAATTGAGAATAATTAATATACTTACGTCATGATTCATGAATATGATTGACTTATCTAAGCCAAGTGAAGTGACCCCGGTATGTGACTTTTCAAATGGTGACTGCGGTGACAACAGTCATATATATGTTGATATCATTTACTAGAAAGACCAGCCAACCTAACACACTAAATAATTTCTCATAGGAATAGACATGTATTTAATAACATTAAATTTTCACTATTTATACTACATGTGTTGGCGATTTCTGTTCATCAAAAGTTTTTAGCAATGGATTTTGTTATCTAAAAAAGGGCTGCAGGTCCGGTTAATTATTATGTATAACTTAACGGTATGCACAATAAAATGTCCGGGTAGAAGATGTATATGAACTAAATTGGAAGGGAAACTAACATGTAGTACCATCATGTTTTTTATAAATAAACTCTGGAATATTCATAAAAAATATCATTATCATGATAATTCAGTCGAAGTCTGTCAAAACGCGGAATCTGGAAAATTCACAACAAGATTAATTCAGAATAAAAGTCGAGTAAATATAGCAATTATAACATGTGAATAAATAATTAAGAATGAACCAAGTATTATAACTCAATATCAAATAAAATAAAATAAAATTGATTTTAATGAATTTAATTCCCAATTATAACTTTTTAGTGTGCATTAGGTAATTTTTAAAAATCATATAATGAATTGCAGATTATTTATATGAAATAAGTTATTTGATTAATAGAAGATATATATGCACATTTATAACTACTATTTAATTAATTAGATGAAAGAGATTTATTTTTTAAAAATTTTTATATTAAACAAATATCTATGGAGCGACTCTTACAGAATTTTATCAACATGATCATATTACTAACAAATGATTATCTTAAATATCGTATTATTTTTCATGTATTTATTATTTTATCTCAGATGAATATTATCATTTTATTTAAAGAAGAGGTCTAACTATATTTTCTTATTACAATTTGCCTAATACTTAAAAAAAAAAACTTCGTGACAGTCATTTAAAAAGCGATGAACTTATTTTTTAAAAAGAAAAACGTTTTTAGCACTTTTTGTTAATACTACGAGAATAACAACAACATCTAATTAGAATTCCTTCAAAGCCTAGGATCTAGAAATGTCTACTGGTACGTAACCTAACAAGTAGAGTTTGTTACTGCCACATAAATAGAAGTAGAGTTGCCAAAGAAACGCCAGTAAATTATTGACACGTGTCAACGGAAACCAAGAGACTCGCCGGTGCGTCCAAAACAACCAAAATTATTGTACCGAGAACCCCACAGCTTTGCTATTGGAGCTTACATGGACCCGTCGACGCGTCGGGCCCATCGGCTCTTCGATTTAAATGCCCACTTGAAAGGACAAGAAAAAGGCTCCCATATGATCGGTGGGTCCCGTCAAGTAGAGAACTATCCCTTCACTTGGGGCCCACTTCTCTTATCTAAGACTTTTCATTTATTTTTTATTTTTTGAATTTAATAAAAATTAAAAAAAATTCTTGTTTGAGTTTTTAATTTTTGTGGTTTTTTTAATTCTTAGTTTTTGTTTTTTCATAATTTAATTTATTATTAATTTAATATATAATATTATAATTAATTAATTAAGATTAGAATTATTTTATTTTATTTAGTAAATTTTAATTTATTAAATTATTAGCTAATATTTTTAAATATATAATTAATAAATTAATATTTAATTTTAAATTATTAATTTATTATATTTTAAATTTAAATATTAAGTATATTTTTAGGTAATATTTTACCCTTCATATGTCCAAAATTTTATTAAAACCAAGTAGTTACTTCTCTAAAACCAATATTTAGAAAAAAATTATTTAAAAACTTAATTATAGAATGTCGTTAAACCACACTGCAATAAAATACTATAAGCTCATTTGAAACAGTGAACAAGATCCAACTACTCGGTGACATTTGACCAACTTCGTCTCAATTTGATGATTGTTCTAATCATCAAGTTATTATGGAGTCAAATCATCCGTAGAATGGGAATGGCAGACCTTGTTATGACTAAGCCACTGTATGGTAATTGTTAAGACTATTGGTTGATCTCCACCCAAAAACGAATTAGTTCTCTGAGGGGTTAAAAATTAAAATCATAAAAACTATGTTGGACTTTAGCAATGGAAGAACTGCAGTTTTTTTGTTTGTTCTATATGATTCCATCGAAGTATAGTTGTAAGGTTACAAAACTGATACCATAAAATCAAAACCTATTAAAATCATAAAATCTACGTGCCTGTTACTCTGTTTCACCTTCATTTTCGTCCCCAAAATAACGTCAATAATAATTATGAAATAATTTAAATATTAACTTTTTATTTTAAATATAATTATTAAATCAAATTTTATTTGAATTTGTATATATTTTGTTAATTATATTTATTAATAATTACCAAAAGTTATTTATTTATTTTAATTTCAAAATAAATTAAATTATTAAGTAAAATTGAAT
>JAOQMM010000172.1:3704813-3717550 GCA_027563515.1 Erythroxylum platyclados | reverse complement strand
AATTGAATCATTCATAATTCTTATTGATAATTAATTTTAATTAAATAAATATATAGTATTAAATTAAATTATTCATAATTCTTATTAAAAATTAATATATTAAATAATTAAATAATATATTTAGTTCATAATAAATAAAAATAAAAACAGAAAACAAAAACTACTTTTTATATTTTCCTAAAAATTAAAAGAAATCAAAATTAAAAACATAAACTAAAAATTTAAACAAATAGATTTTTTTACGAAATTTGAAAACAAAAACAAAAAATAAAAACAATGAGGACTTTAGAATAAGTCCTAAGATGAATTAATTTGAAAAGTTGGATTAATAGAGATTTATTCTAAATATCTAATTAATTTGAATTTTTTTTATGACTTCGCACAGAAAAATCCGTTTGCAAATCAGTTATGTAACAAGGTAAACATAGATTACCGCAAACAACCTATTAGTATTTAAATTATTGGTCTTATAGTAATAAGTAATCACTGCTAGTTAAATTTGTTTTCTCTTTTGTTGTGTATTTGACAAGTCTCGACAAACAGGATTGAATTGGGCTTGTGAACGCCCTCGACGTAACTTACATGTTATGTTCTTTTGCTTTGTATTTGGGAAAACACCAAAAAATAAATTTAGTGGGCAAGCTTTTATAATTAGTTCCAATATGAGTGTTCTTGTATAGAATTCGTGTGTTGTTTAGTGGGTATTTTTCTTTGTTTTATCTCTATCCTTCAATGGATGTATTGTAAGAAAGAAGTAAACTTTGTTATGTTAAATCCTTTATTTGAGACAAATCCTTTTCTTCGCAAACATTATCTTGATTAAGACTTATCACATGATTAATATACAAGAACGTACCCTTAAAAAGGCAATAGGATAACTTTTACGTTGAACCTGTTAATTCATTACATTATGTGGCTCAACCTTTTTTTTTTGTGTGTAGTTGGAACTTTTTTTAGTCTATGGTCCATTATAGATAGGGATGGCAAGGTCAGCCCTATCAAATTTTTTAAAATATTTTTAAAAGAATTAAAAATATAAAACAACTTATTTTTTTTAATTGGGTCCGAATATGAGCTGCTCAGATCCAGACTTACTTGAGGCTCAACTCTTCTAAGTAAAACGATGTTGTTTTGTTTAGAATAATTGAATCTCGAGTCAATAAAGGTTTGAGCTTAACTCATGAGTCGGTCTATTAAAAACAACTAAATTTAGGCCCATGGGTCATGAATTGTCATCCCTCACTATAGAATGGAAATTGAATGTAATTCATAAAATATTTAACTTAAAAGATCAACAAGTAGAGACTGAAGAAATAATTAAAATATATTAAATCCAAAATTGAGAAGATATTGTCGAAAACACTGAAAGATCATCACGTTCAAATTTAAGAAAAATATTGACAATAATTTACTTGTTCTCCGTTTTAATTATCTTTCATTTATGTACCTGATTATGCTTTTTTATTTTATGCTAAAGTTAAATAACTTAATAATAAAATGGAGTGAGATTATGAAATTGGGTAAGCTATTGTATACATAAAACATTAGCATGCACCAATTCTAATAAGCAGTTATCATAATGATATTTTAGACATTATCAATATTATATTATTTTAGATGAAAAAACTTTCCTTACCTAGTTTTACCTGTTGAAATCTTGGATTTTATTTCTATTTTCATGTGTATGTTTTTTCAAATTTTGATTTAGGTAAATTATCTGAGACAAGATTATTTCTCATGCTATATCATGGTACCCTAGAAAAGGCTATTCTAGAGGATGACCTTAGATTAGATGACCATAAAGATGAAGATGAAGCATTGATGAGGATGAGGAGGATGAGGAGGAAGATGAAGAGAAGTAGAAAAAGGTCTATCTACTCTCTTTGTCTTTCTCTTTAGTGATGATAGTTTCATTTATCTTTTTGAAATCTTTATATAGGCATTTGTTAAAAACAAAGTATTATTTTCTCTTAACTCCATTAATCACTCATCCTTTTCATTTTTAAGCTTTTAATATAACTACTTTTCTCTAATTCTTTTGTTTTCTCTTCAGTAAAATTGAACCTTAATTTTGCTGGTTGCATGCGCTAGAAAAGTAGCAGAACTTAAGGTGGGATGGGCAATAGGGTGAGCGGCCTCCATATCGCAACCATCAGTTTTGCTAAGATTGCTCTGTAAGTCAATTTAATAAGGGATTGACAGAATGTTATTTAGTCGAGGAGAGTGAAACTTGAAAGTGCTTGTAGTTAATCTTTTCAAACTTTTTTCAATTTGACACCAAATTTTATAAAACTTATAATTTAGTAACTATTCTTTTAAAATGCGTACAACTTAGGCTTAAACGTTACTCTTGATGATGTAACTAATAGATGAATTCTCTCGTAATATTTAATAGACATGTATAAAGAAATATGTGAGGGTAAAATTTTGATGTGTTATTGCTTGTATCACATCATATATACAACACAAATGATAGAATTTTACACCTTATATACGGCTAGCCTATCTCCAAATCTCATGTTGGTGTAGAATTCAATGGAATGTCGATGACAATGATACACGGCTAGCTTATAACAACAAATACAAGATCTTTGCTTAAAATATCTCTATGTCTAGTTGACCATATTCTTACATATGCATGCTAGCCATATTTACAAATATTACATCCCATTAATGTAACATCAACAAAAATAATCTTTTCATCTGATTTGTATAATTTTTAAAAGGCTAGTCATTAAATTTAATACTTTATAAAGTTTGACACTAAATTTTAAAAATTCTAAAAATTTAGACATTACGTAAATCTTAACAAGGTTTTTAATTATTTAAATGAAACTAGTTAATGTACTTTTATATTTTATATTAGACTTTTACAATATAAAATTGATGTATAATTTTTTAATTACATTAAATACTGATATATATTTTTAATAATAATAAAAATAGTTAATCTAAGAATATAATTTAATATATTAAAAATATAATATAATAAAAATATAATATCAACAATATGGTAAAAATCAAACAAAAAATGATGAAAATCAAACAAATTTTTATTTTAAAATTTTAATACAGGTCTCAATTAAATAAAATTTTGTTTTTAATTTTTATTATAAATTTCAATTTAAACGAAGACAAGTAGTATGAATGACCTAACCGGAAACAATCTCTTGTAACCATCCATGTACTAGAGGAAAGCAAGCACACAATGGTGGTGTTATTCGGATGGACACAGCTAATCGAATTGAAAACAAAGAAGGAAAAATATCAGAAGACGTGCGCTGATGGTCTTGTTGATTTGTGGTGAGGGTGAGGTTCCAGCAGTAGTGCTACAGTTAGTCTTTGATTTTTGTGTGCGGATATTTGCGGAGGGTCCGCCGACGTACGTGCCTATGGTCCAGAAAAACCAACCCGAGCCATTCGCTCGCGTGTTTATCGGGGCTTTCGGTGAGAAAATGACATACGAGAGACCCACACTTTTTTTAATAATTATTTCTTATAAATTAAAATTAATTGAAAAATTAAAACGAAACCACATATTTGATACAATTCATATTTAGAGATTTTGTTAAAATTAATTATATATTTCAATGAAGTTGACAATTTTAAATTAGTAAGTACATCTAAAAGAAATTTACTCTACCAATTGGACCACTTAAATGAGAGGCCATGTGATAAGCTACCTGTTGTGGTCCAATGCCCTCCTCCATTATCACCAACCTTTCATTTTCTTGCGTAGGTGTACATGACATTATGCGCAGCCTCTGTTATTATAACACATCTTGAAGCTTAGCTCCTGCTTTTGCGTTTTTGATCGATCCGAGACAGTATATACAGGTATCGAACAGAATTTTCAATAGAATCTCGTAATATAAGTGCTTGGTTCGATAGTATTTATAATACAGTGCATATAGAGTCAAAAAGTTTATAAAGATTGTCCAAAGGTGCAACATATTTTCTCTTACAGAAGGAAAAGGAGGATTGTAGATGGTAAAATCAATTCACGACCAAGCACTGATTGAGATATTCTTTTGATGGGTCATTGTCAATATGATAGACGTGCAAAAGCAAGCGATGGGATTGATAATGCAACTTTCGTGGGCATCCAAGTGTTCTTAGGGGTTATTGACTTTAGGCACTTGTGTGGACCCTTGGGGCACGATTATATTGGCCACCATGCAAAAGTAAGTTGCTGCTTGCATTGGATAAGGGTTCCACTAGGTTGGAGTTGCATATGTCACAATGACATTAACCTAGTTACCAAGTCCTGAAATGAGCTTTGTTCCTCTCTTTTCTTCTTAGTTTCCCCTTCACTCTTTTAAGTCATATCGTTGCAATTGGTCTCTTAGGGTTTCTCTACATTTCAGAACTAATAAATTAGATTCCAAGGAATTATGTACTTGCTGAGTAGGTTCCTATGTATTTTTATTTAGTGACAGCACTGGAGTTGAAGTTAGATTAGTGATAATGATAACAAAGGGCATATGATACGAATTAAGGCTTCCTGAGTCCTGACAGGATTCTAATTATTCTATTTTGTTAAGGCGGACAACACTAGGAATCAATAGGAATACCTAAGACATGCAATCGAGTTAAGATCTATCCATATCTGAAATAGTCAACTAAGAAATTACATTGCATAAATCAGCTAACAAGAGTACTTGTGTGAGTGATAGGTGAATAGGATAATAATTAAAGAAGAGTTAAAGGCCAAAAAAAAAAAAAAAACTGGATAGCTTGTGCCCATCATGGGCATCTAATGAGTTCTATAATTAATTTAATAACGTGTATTAGAAAGATACTTTTCTCCTCTCTTGTTTAAGTTGGAAGATTCTTAATCGAGCTTGATCCATTTGGATCACCATCAATAGTACCACACCTTGGGGCATTGTCGTCACAAGTTTAATACACCTATTCTGATTTGATAATTTTAGGTCATTACGCCTCTGTCATCTTTAATTAGTAGTTGATAAATCGACCTGTATCTTTCTTGCTGGTGCTGATTACATGGATAAGTCTTCTTAATTTATAGACTTGTCCTCCTTTCATTGATTGCTGTTTGAAAGTCGTGAATATTTGGTATAATACAATCCATAATTTCTAGACCTATTTCAGCATAACGTAGCAATAATTAAAATAATTTTTAGAAACAAACTCCCTATTAATTAAAGGTAAAATCATGTTTCAGATTTTACATTTTAGCAAATTTTTATTGGGTGGTTGTTATTGTTATTATAACAAAAATTAAGAAAATTTGGTAAACGAACTTGTGGAAGGAAAAAGGTGAGGAAGGGGGCATGTGCCAAGAATCTAACTTATCAAAAGAAGAAAAAGTATCCTATTCCTATATCTAAATGAGGTCACACCGCATTGATTAAAGTAATTATTAAACATTTTAGAAATGCACTTAATTTATCTATAATATTTATTATGTTTTGCGTCATAATGTTATTCTTTAGAAATTTAAGGCAGTTTATTACTATACTAAGTTACTGAGGTCATGAAATAATGCCTTCAATTCTCCTCGTCCCCACCTTCGAGTTCAGCTGCTCCAATGATAAAGAAACAACAACCCTAAAAAGAAAAAAAGAATCCAATCATAGCTGAGTCTCACACCTTGACTTCGATCTTCTCTATAAAACCATAACATTCCGTTGGTTGGCCACTGATGAAAGGAGCACCCACATGTAGCCAACCAGAGGTAATCAAATGAGTTAACCTGCTTTTTTTTCTTTTCCCAGTTTAAAACTATCTTTTGAGTACTTGCTGAGTAAGGGTGTGCTTGGTTCATATGGAGCAATGATAATAGAAATGAGAATCAATATAATTATTGTAATTGTAATGGTTGGTTAGAACTAAAGAATGGTTATCATTATTATTGATTGTGGTTGGTTTGTTAAAAATTTTGAGAAATAAAAAATTTGTTAAATTTTTGTTTTATATCATATATTAATATATTTTCATTAATTATATTTAATTTATGCACCCATTTATGATGACAGAATGTTTAAAATCAAGTATATTGTGGTATTTTCTTTCTAATAGCTCTTGAAGAAAAAAATGCTCTAACATTTACTTACATTAACATATCATCAGCTAAATAATGTCTTTAATATACAATTTAATCATAATATTGTTTTACTAAAAAAAGAAATAAAAATTTGTTAAATTTTTATTTTACATCAAATTTTAATATATTTTAATTAATAATATTTAATTGCCAAAAAGAGAAAAAAGGAAAAATAAAGTTAATTAATTAATTATATTTTAATTATATTTAGTTGCTAAAAAAGAGAAAAAAAAAAGAAGTGTCAACTCTTCTCATGGGTGTGACAACGATCTGTCAAGCCTATGGCACTTGCGTATAACACTCGAATGATTTTCATTCTTCTCACAATTGTGGAATACAGAGTAATATCTCAAACTCGGATATAAAAATACTGTTCATTCAATGATAATATATTATTAAGTAGTTATTTTTCATTTCTTACCCATTTGATATCTTTCCAAACTAATTAACCAAGCACTCTCTAATTTACAAGCTTACGTCATAAATTATATAGTAAATTAATAATTTAAAATTAAATAATAAATTTGATTATAATTAATATTTATGACTTTTTACTAATTATATTTTTGAAATTAAAGTAGATTACAATATTCCTGCCAACGTTTGCAAGGTGCAATCCGAATGAATTGAGTAGAAGGGCTTGCTTTACTTATCAATTATTGGAGTGCCTGTAATAAGATAAATGTTCAGTAGCTTGTCGTGAAATACTAAAGTTGGGAATCTTTCTTGTCAGACTTTCTAAAGCACACGTCTATCTTTCCTTCTCTTACACTTACTTCTTATAATTTTTTATGCATCATTATCAGTTTGAGAATGGCCTGAACTCTGTCTGACACAAGATCAGCAGCAGCCAGCTACCATGTCCTAGAGAGATTGCTACCGAGCTTGACAGCTAGTTAGATACTACACACTCTGTCTCTGTGTGTGGGGAGCTCATCTGATTTATAGTCTCTCGTGTGCCCTGCCTTGAATCATTATTGGATGGTACTCAGTCCCTCTCTGCAACTCCTTCGATGGGTTCCTTTTATTTTCTTTCATTTTTTTATTCTACTTACTATCTTTCGATGGAGATCTTTGATGGGGTTCGTGTCCCTCTTCTCTCTCACCTAAGATAATTAATTTCTCTCTCTTTTCTATCTCTATCTAGCAGCTAGCTTTATAAACAACAGGCACATGAATAATAGCTTCTTGTTTTTCATTATCTGTCACAAAATGCTTGATTTCTTGCAGTATGTACACTTGTAGCCCCCGATCTGTAGTTCTTTTCATATGTTTTACATATCGCTTCTGTGTGTGTGTACGTGTGTGTATATATATATACGAGACAGGTGCTTACATGTTCAGTTTGATTCTCTGATTCATTGCTCTTACCTTTTTCAGATCACCAACAACAGTCTGGGCTTTTTCCTGTAAATTTCACTTCGTGAATGATCTAAATGGCATGATTTGCTATTTATACCTCAAGGGACCAAACTTTCAAATTCCAATAAATAGACTGGAATAGAGAGCAGAAAGATCGTCTCAGGAAGACATAAAGTGGTTTTTTGAAGTCATCAAATGGCAACGTACTTTCATGGGAGCTCACAAATCCAAGAAGGTGCATCATCTGACGGGAATGGGATCCAAACACTTTATCTCATGAACCCTAACTACCTACCATCATACTCTGATGCTCCAGGTACTCAAGAACACCACCACCCCCCTCCAAACATGTTTTTCTTTAACCCCACCTTGAGTACTCCCCACAACCCTCTAACCCTCCCCCGCGCACCGCCATCAAACCATCAACTTGTTGGCATCCCGTTGTCATCCAACGTCACATCTACCAATCAGCACAATCCAGTCCGTTCCACGTCAAATGGGGTCGTCTCTGCTGGCTTTCACAACAACCTCTGGGGTTCCATAGATCATAATTCAGTTGCAGCCAGTGATTCTGGTGGGATCCCCGATGTTGTATCATCTCCGATTGGTTCCCGACGGTCAGGATTTGTCTCTCCGACCAGGCGAGGTTTGTCTTTGAGCCTCTCGTCCCAGCAAGTGCAGACATCTACTCCTCTTCGGCATATCAACGATGAACAACATGAGATTCAAGCAATGCATGGTCATTACGTTTCAGCTTTATCTTCCACCGATGATTTAAGGGTTTCTAGGAATTCTCCGTCGACTGTGTCTGCAATGCCTAATGGAGTTTCGGGCATTTCAAACATGGTTTTGGGTTCCAAGTACATAAGAGCTGCTCAGGAGTTACTTGACGAAGTTGCTAATGTCGGCAAGGTTACGAAGGATGACCTCGCAGAAGGAGCTAAAGGGAAGATGAAGATGAATAAAGAATCGAAAATCGAAGAAGGCTCCGAGGGCGACGGCAGTGAATATAGCGTTAAACGTGGAACTGAACTTACGACGGCGCAACGGCAAGAGCTGCAAATGAAGAAGGCCAAGCTTCTTAACATGCTCGACGAGGTAACTGTATATATGTAATTATGTATGATACATCGGTATGCGAGTATTTGGAGAAACATGTCCACATGTTATTACACAATTTCGGTTTTCTTTCATGATAGTATGCTTTTGGTAAACAAAATTGTAGAACATATGCTTGGTGGGTTTGGTGTCACATCGTATCATGTTTCGATTGCTGAGCTCAAAAGGCCCCGATTCTTGAATCGTAAGCCAAACAAAAGATAAATAGTCTAGTCTCTGTCATTTGATTCGACTGCTATTTGTAAATGAAGTTTTCTGAACTTGCCAACAAAAAGTACTTCTTTTTAATATTTTAATGAAATTGTGAAAAGTCCTCTTTTTGTTGTAGGTTCATTAATGTCAACTAATAGTGGAGTGTAGGTCTATACATAAGTTCTTTTCTCTATCCTAAGAAGTTTTCTCCGTAAATTTTAACATGAAGGTGGAGGAAAGATACAGACAGTATCACCATCAAATTCAAATAGTAGTTTCATCCTTCGAGCAGGCAGCTGGATTAGAAGCAGCAAAATCCTACACTGCCCGTGCTTTAGAGACGATCTCCAAGCAATTCCGCTGCCTTAAAGACACCATCTCAGGACAAGTTAAAGCTACGAGCAAGAGCTTAGGAGAGGAGGATTGTTTAGGGGTCGAGGGTTCAAGACTTAGGCATGTGGATCATAGACTCCGACAGCAGAGGGCATTGCAGCAGCTTGGTATGGTCCAACACAACGCTTGGAAGCCTCAGAGAGGATTGCCTGAACGTGCTGTTTCTGTGCTTCGTGCTTGGCTTTTCGAACACTTTCTTCACCCGTAAGTAATCCTATAGATGTTTATGTTTGTCTTTATCTGTTCCACCATGCAGGTTTTCTGACTGTTATTGTCCTGGTCTCGCTGCAGTTATCCCAAGGATTCTGATAAGCACATGCTTGCTAAACAAACAGGACTTACTAGGAGCCAGGTTACTCCATTTTCGACTTCTACTGTCATTACTAACCTTAAAATCCTACGCGTACATGTACTTGCATATGAACTGAACTTGAAATATATTCAGGTGTCTAATTGGTTTATAAATGCTCGAGTTCGATTGTGGAAGCCAATGGTTGAGGAAATGTACTTAGAGGAGATAAAAGAACAAGAGAAAACCGGTCGTGATCAAGAAAATCCAAGCAAATACGCGAACAAGGAGTCAGGGCCTGATGACACTCAATCAAAACACGCAAATGTCACAAAACATAATTCATCTCCTCCTGAATTTTCAAACTCCACCATTTCAAACATTCATCCTCAATCTGGTTTCTCACTCATCAGACCATCTGAAATGGAAGGAATCAGTCAGAGAAGCCCCAAGAAGCCAAGGAGCAATGACATGCAGAACAATTCTCCAATTAGCATCCTTTCAATGGATACGAACATGAAACATGGAGAACCGAGTAGGGACATGAGTATAAATTTCGGTGGCGATAGGTTAAGCAAGGATGGTTATCCTTTAATGACTGACATCACTAACCAACATGGCATTGAATTTGGGGCAGCATATCCCATTGGCGGTCTCGATAGTTCTAATCCTCATGAGCAGTTGATGACGCCAAGATTTAGTGGGAACAGTGTTTCTCTTACGCTCGGTCTTCAACATTGCGATAACCTATCTCTTTCAAGGACTCCACAAAGTTACATCCCCAATCAGAGTATTCAACTAGGAAGGAGACTTGAACTAGGAACCGATGAACCTGACTTCCGTGGTATCAATTCGATGCAGAATTCTCATTCAAGCACTGGTTTCGAAACCATTGGCACTCAAAACAGAAATAGGTTTGCTGCTCAGTTGTTGCAAGATTTTGTGGCCTGATGATGAACTCGTAGAGTTCTACCACAGATCCTACACATATATATTTGTTCTTGTAATGGTCTCTTTGGAAGAGAGGCCGAGAATATTAGAGTAGAGAAAGAAGAGAAGTTAGTACTACAGGTTTATGCTCGTAAACAGACATTACTCTTCTTAGTTGCTTAGTTGAGTTGAGGAGGCTAATTATATAGTTCAGAACGATAATTTGGATTTATTACATAGCTAGACTTTTAATAAATATATAGATACGAAGGTCCATACATTGAGTTTACCTCTGCCTAATGATCAAAATAAAAGCATTTTGGTCGGTGGATATGAATTTAAAAATTGTCAAATCTTATTCAATGATTGTCGTTTTGGTCATTCAATAGAATTGAACAGAGTAAAATTGAATAGAGGATATCACTCGAGTAAATTATATACTTGAAAATTTTGTATGTATAACAAAAATGTTAAGACATTTCACATATTTCTTAAAAGAAGTGTTTCACAGGTATTAAGTTAGTTAATAATTTCTTTTATAAAATTAATTTAAGTCCCAAACCTTGATTGTCTGGTTATATTCAAAAGGCAAACACTGTCACTATTTCCTTCAGTAGAACAGAGCAATATCACACATTGCAAATTAAGGCCTTAGGGTTACATGAAAAGGAGCTTTTATCCCGAAGACTGAAAGGGTATATATCTGTTTACTGTAAGGGAAGTTGAGGTGAGTGAAGTCGCGGGTGTCTCATGAGCTTTTTAATAATGTATTGTATTGATATAGTGAAAATGACTTAAAAGTATATATATTCCTAACTTTTAGTTAACTAATTAATGTTTAGAAATAAAAATACATGAAATTAATACAAATTCGTTAGCGTTTTATTTATTATTTTTTATGTAGCCGTTTCGTATTAATTATAAGAACAGATTGGCTCCTCCAACTACAACATGAAGTCAGTCAAAGTGAAGACTGACTTTAAACTTTCATGCCACTGTACACGTTCAGTTAGCTCTTTTGATTGCAGTACAAAAACAAAAGTAAGTTTTAAAGAACCAATTGATCCACGTCAAGAAAATCTGCCGATTTTGGTTAATTTAAGAATCGTTGAATTCAAATACATTTTGTTGACTAGACAAACCATAAAATTTTGATGATACAGCGTTATATACACACAGTAAAGTTGCAGTAGACAGATAAGCACATATAAAATCGTCTCATAATTGAGACACTACAAAAAAGGTTTTACGACTTTTTTAAAATCGTAGTTAAAAGTAAGAATTTGGCAACAATTTAGTAATACCTTGGTCAAAATGTAAGTCTTATTATTCTTATTATGCTTTACAGATAGTTTTTGAAAAAGATATCGGTTATAAAATATGTCATTAAAATACTTAATTCATGAGTATGCATGTGTTAATTAATTAAAAATTTTCAATTTAATTAATAAATTTAATGTTTGTAAAAAGAATTTGTAGATATAATTTTATTCTTAATGATACAGTCACAAACAAAGCTATTAGGAATTTCTATAGATAGTTATAAGTTTTTTTCTTAAAAAAAGTAAGTATTATTACATGGACAATTTGATAATTTCATGTAATCTTTATTATATTATATTCTTCATTTTTTTTTCTCATTTTCAGTGTTACATAACACGAGATAACTGTGTAGAAAATATTTCAGATGGAAATGATTATAATATCATTCAATATCATTTTATGTTCTTTAATAATTAATATATAAATAATAGAATGATATTAAAAGAACCTAAATTATACGATATGATTGTAGTTTTTGAATCTGTTAGAGTCAACTTTTTACAACTCCTATAAAATAGAGAAAACTTATCTTATTTTTTTACTAATTTAAATTAAATTATATAAGATGTTAATCTAATCTCTTATAAGTAACATGTATATTATGAAATGATATAGAAAAACCTAAATTAGTTAATCAAAAGTTTGAGTCATATCATTGAAGTATCCTAATAATCATACACAATAATTATACTACATTCAATAAAATCATTAAGAAGATAAAATTCATAAAAATATCAAAAAAATAATTAAGGGTTTTTATATCCTATTGAACCTATTCATAAAACAAAATACTTAGAGGTCATTTTATTCCAATTTTATTTTCTATTGTGATTTTCAGTTTTTGTTTTTTATTTTTTGTTTTTGTTTTTTAAAATAAAAACAAAAACCTGTTTGGTTGATAATGTGAATGTAGTTATATTTTTATCACCGATAATAATAACATATTAGATAAAAATTAAAATAAATTATTTTTAATTGAATATATTTATTTTAATATCTTATGTAATATTTATTAACAGATTATTAATAAAATTATTTTATTTTATTTAAATAAATAAT
>JAOQMM010000172.1:3671556-3686087 GCA_027563515.1 Erythroxylum platyclados | reverse complement strand
TTTTTTAGACGAAATTAAGAAAGAATCAAAGACTCAAATCTCTGTCGTTATTTTCTATATTTTGTCTGGCCTTTTCAAATACTACTACTTTATTATATCTATATTTCCAATTATTCAAAACGTTAACTTTTTGTGCCCTATTGTTCCTCTTATTTTACTCAATCTACCCCTCTAACTTTATCCATTTTTTCAATCGAGTCCATAAAATTATTCATTTAACCGGGAAACACCTCGGCTCAATTATCCTATTTTTTTGTTTCGAAGACCTTTAGTTTTGCCTCTCTCTTCCCATCAAGTCCCAAATCCCTAAGTTTTAGAAAGCCCTAATTTTTGAAAGCTGTTACTCTGCTCTGTCTGAAGCTGATCGAGAGTAGTTATTCTGTTATTGTCGTAAAAGGATTAAAAAACATGGATGATGGAATACAACAGTTCATGCAAAGTTTGGCTGAGCTTGAAACCGAAGCTGAGAATCTCCTCTTAGCTCGCAATCAGGTAAAAGTTTCTGCTTTCGCTTTATAAAATTATGACAACGATAAAAGAAAGTTAATCTTTGAATTTTATTTCAAATGTATGTATCGTTTCTTTAAGAAGATCAAAACTTGAAATATAGTAAACGATCTTGGAAATCTATTGTCTAGATGGCTTACCATAAGGAATTTGTACAGTCGTAATTTGAGCTTGTGACACCAACTTGGTTTTCTTTTATAAAAAGTTTTTTCGACTGCAACCTGGGTTGTCATTGACTTCTAGCAATAGGACTGCAGGTAGTTGAAAATGATAAAGTAAGAAATGGAAACAGGGAAGCACTTACTGCGCTACGGAAGATGGCTCGGACCACAAAAACTAGTGTTCCTGCACCTTTTGAGTCGATAATGAAGGATGTTGGAAGGCCTGGCGCTAACCCCTTGGTGAAGGAGGTTTGTGCAACCTGTGGCAATCATGACTCGGACGAACGCACATGGATGATGTTTCCTGGAACTGATGTTTTTGCGGCTGTTCCATTTCATGCAGCTCATACCATCTTGGAGACAGGTTACAAGTTTTTCTTTTTTTTGTTTCTTATTTACGATTGTGATAGGTAATCTTTTCAACTATCAAATGAAACTTGTATTATAGAAACTGCGAGTAGCTTGTTGAGTAGTTGAACTGTTGCCCGTGTTGATTCAGAGCTGGACCTTGCTGTGTATATGCTTAATAGTACTTCTAAAAATAGTATTTAAATTTTTAAGTGCACTCTAGAGCTTAGTAGACTAATGTAAGATAGATTTTTTTGAGAAATCTATGACAGTTTAGTATGATGATTGCTGTAATGCAGATCAAGAAAGACTTGATTATGAAGCTAAGAAACTCCAAAGCTATGTAAAGGAGAAGTCCTTTTTGATTTCAGAAAAAGGTGCCCTTGATGACAAGATCAGCCCCGGTCTACTTAGAGCTCTGGTTACCTTGACAGATAGACCAAAGTAAGTTTATACTTGCAAAGATAAATCCCATACTAAATGTTATTTTTTATTATTGTGCAAAGAACCCTAATTACATTCATTCACTTTGCTCTCTAGCTGAGAAAAGGATTGATTTTTAAAAAAATATTGTTCCATCTACCAGTTGACTCATTCACACTTGGCTGTTGTTAAACAGTATATGGTGGCTCTGGAACTGTGCCATCTGAAATTTCTCTAGCTCATAAGTTGGAGAATTCATCACAATATGGAACAAATTGTTAGTGAAAACTGAAAACTATCATTATTCATCTACAGATTTCATTCATATATTGGTTTTGCTCCATGATGTTAACTAAAACAAATGGATGATTTGCATGCTTCATCATATGATCAAAATCCCATTTCGATTGTTCTCCCTTTCTCTTTCTCTGGCTGCATTTCTTGGTTTTTTTTCTTTTGGAGGACATCGGAGGGGGGAAATGGTGGGTCTAATATTAAATGTGAGTTCTGTTCTTGGATTTGTTATACCGTTCTCAATGAGAACATGAAGTGTAGAAATCACATACAATGTTTCTATGTTATTGTTTTACTTCTTTTCTTCGTTACTTGGGGGAAAATCTTATGGTTCTTTTGATGGACATATAACATGAGCAGATTGTGTTGGTATGCATGTTTCTGAAGTTAGACACCCGAAGCATGTTTTTGTTTTGTAAATTTGGAAATTACTTGTTTGCATGTTTCTGAAGTTAGACACCCGGAGCACATTTTTGTTTTGTAAATTTGGAAACTACTTGTATGTGCTGCCTTTACAGCAATTATGTTAAAGTCAGAACGGTGTCCATTATGTGGCCATCTAGTTTTTACTTTTCCACTTCCAAGTTTGTGAAACTTTCAAGAAGGCTGCTTATATCACTTGGATAAACTCGTTATTTTCTTCTATTGATGCAGCCTATTTGCCAAAAGATCTCCACATTATCTGAATGACTAAACGAAAATCTCATTTTTGTTTCTGTTGTCGCATGCTTTTTCTCTTTCCCTTTGTTTTCTTTTCTTTCAATAGTGGGGTGTAGTTTTGAGCCTACTGAAGCTTAGTTTAGTGAAAAGCCAGGCAGTTTTTGACCTATCAATGGACAATGTTCATATGCTTTTTGACTACAAACGTCGAGTTCAAGCAAATAAATGTTTTTGTTGATTTTATGGGTATTTGCTATTCAGAACCTGAGGAATGAACATTGTTATGTTTTTTGCAACAAAGACGGTATGTTGCATTGAATGTTACTCTTCCTGTATCTTCACTTGGCCCTTGATTATGAGTATGACAACGATGCACCTGATTGTAGGTGAGAGAAAAGATTTTGGCATTGGCTAAAGCATGGAAGCATTTGAGTTGAAGGGAGATTCTGATGAAGTTAAAATTCCAGGCACAAGTTGATGTTCTGCTTCTATGGCACTCTTTTCCACTGCGTGATTTCTGTTTCATTTCCTAGTTGGGTTTTTCTTCATCATGAGGATGACTCCTAAGAACATCATCGAGGGCCGAGGATTTGCTTAACCCAAAAAGAGGAAACATGAAATGGAATTCGTTAACATATCCCGTATATAAATGCTTAATTGCTTAAAATGTAGACTCAAAAACTTTTTGGTAGCAGGGCAGAATCTTTTATCACTGGACCAATAAAAATAAAACAGTTTTTACTAATTGATGTTATTCGATCACCTACTAGTAGCCGTCTAGACTTGACCCGAAGTCCAATCACGAACCTTAGTCATCGTGCTAATCTCTGAATGGTTAACAACATAGTACTTGGAAATAGGATTAGGAGTTGGCGGCCAGGAAGTTTCGCGTGTTATTCTTTTCTGGACTGCTGTCCACACCTATTACTATGATAATGCCAATCTTAACAGGATTCTAAATGATAACTGATGTGATACCTATCCAATGATTAGTAGAGGGAGAAGTATTGGGTAACTTAGAAATTTCTTCTCAATTATTTTGATCGACTTTTCTATGATACATCAACGAATCAATATATGCCAAAATTATTACAACAACATTAATAATACTCAGTAAAATTTCGCTGAAATTCAGAGTTTAAAGTGATTTGATAGTATTTTTAACAAATTTAGCAAAACTATTCTCAAGAAATTTCATGAATTTTTATAATTTGATTAGTAAACGCAAGGTATTATTAGCTAAATGAAGTTATGATCGAAATATAGTTGGATGGTTAATTATTTTAAAAGAAACTGTATAGTGATGCTACAATGCAACAGTCGTTTCAGATTATTTTCAATAACATGTCTCTTTGGTCGTATGCATTCCTGGATGGAAATGGATTACAGATTACAGTTCTTGACGCAAGGAACATTAAAATGAACAGCAACAACTACGATTTAGTGTCAAAAGTTTGTGTATAATTCGCAGACAAAAAGAAGTGAAAACCTTATTCCCACAAATTGGAGACTGCAGCTCTTGGACAACATCTCCATATCCCACTAATGGTCAAATTAACCATATCCCTCATTTCTTATATACACCAAAAATGGCTAGAGTTTGACTAGGAAGATGGATAAGAAGACATCAAATGAAGTGGAATACAAGGAGAGTTACTCCAAGCCCTAGTATGCAACCTAAGGATGTCTCTGGCTCTTTCCTTGCACCGGAGCCTACTATCCGCTAGCAACACCAAACACAACTTGGCCACAGCACCAACCTGCAACATTTCTTGGAGAACCCTGTTAGAAGCTGAGTATTTGCAGACAGAGCACAGGATTTTCACTGCCCTATCACTGGCCACATGAGAAACCCTAAGTATTCTCTTTGAAACAATAGCAAGTCCAGCCTCATGCTTCAACAACTCTGCTCTCCCGTCCGCACACCGACAAAGCAGATCCAGAACTGTTAATGTAAGTTCACACTCTCTCTTCTCCGATGTTTCCAGGAGGATTTGGATTAAGACGAAAACCGCACCACTTTCCACAGCTTTGACTCGGTTTCTTCCCCATGGACATATCTCCACAAGCAGCTTCAATGCGGCCTTTGTTGCTTGCTGTGAGATCTGATCATGCAATACACTTACTATTTCGAAGAAGAATTCTCTTTTAACACTTACCAACTGGATCGGATCGGCCACTTCATATAACGACTTCAACAACATTATTGAATATGCTCTAGATTGATAGTTACCATGTTTAAGAACTTGTAGTAACGATTCAACAAAGCCACCATCTTTAGAAATGAGTGCCTTGTTTTGACTTTCCGAGATTTTGAGATGATAAAGAGTAATCAACGCCTCGTCGCTTGATCTTTTCAAATCCGTTGACGACGTCCCATCATCGAAGGCTGCTACTTCAGGTGAACTGATGCTATCGTTCTTTATAATTGAAACCAAGAAATCAACTGCACCAGCTGCCTCTAAACAGCTTCTGTTCCTGTCACTTTCAAGGGTTATGGACCTGAGACGACTCAAGCATTTGAGCTGAAGATGTGGAAATCTCTTAGCATCGTTAATGAGTTTCGCTATCTGGGTTTTGTCAATAGGAGCTTTCGGAGTTGGGATTGGCTTGACTCCGAGGGAGGCATTGAGATTGCACCATGATTGGATCAAGCGACGAAGAGTGTGGTTTGGAGTTAGATCTTCATCGTGCAAGACTTGTTTGGTGACGGGGCATGTCTTGTTCTTGCATGAAAACAGCCACTCCTCTATGCTCTCTCTGTCGTAGGTAATCCCAGTTGAGATAGTAACGGGATCTTTCATGAGTTGCAAGGAAATCGGGCAAAGAAAATGACAAGGAACATCGACGTCATCCATTTTCAAGAAACAAACTACACTCCAATAACACAAGATCCAAAGCTTGAAGAGGTTTAAGAAACAGCTTAAAAAGCAGAAGATTGGACTCACTTGAATCAGTATATGTCGTTTATAGCATGTACTCGTAAAACAGTTGATCTTCGAGGAAAGGACTTTGTGGTAGATGGAGAAAGATGGGCACGGTTTTTTATACGTAGAGATAAGAGCAGATGAAGGGTGCAAGTTGGCGTTCAAACCGATATAAGTCAACACACGGAAATTGAGAGATGGAATCAATTAGTGTGGTTTTGAAAGTGGAAATTCTAAAAAAAGGATACTGAATGGAAGACTTTCAGCTTTCGGCTGATGAACGAACTGGAAGGAATGACGGGTCTGGGCTGGCCTCTCCTGGAGTAAGAGTCGGTGTTATGCATCTACCGTCCAGCTTTAGGCTTTTGACTTTATTATTTTTTTAAAATATTTTAATAAATTAATTAACCAATCAAAGATTTACAACTAAACGATTAATCCAATTCAAATAACAGTTATAAATTATGAATATTTCTAGTTTTGCCTCGTTATTACTTTTCAACATAAGTTAAATAACCGTTGAATTCAGTTATATAAAGGAATGGCATTCTTCAAGCTGAATCATTAATCCCAGTCAGGTTCTATAAAGTAGGCTTTGACCTTCCCTTAATGATCAATGGAGTTTTTTATATTTGTTTCACTTCTAGATCGCGAATGCCTGCGAGGTTGGTGCCACAGGATACACCAATCTCATGTGCCTTGCAGGGCCGCCCCACGCATTTCATGGCTGTCTGTCACATAATTTTCTCTATATTATTCATTGTTTACTTGAACCAAACGACGTGAAGTTTGTTTCAATCCCAAGAAAAAGGAGAGCAATACGGCGAGGGTGGAGATGGAATCAACAAGTTCTATGTTCCCATTACATTCTTAATCTAAGAGTTGAACTCGTAAAAAAGGAAGATGAATTCCAACGGTATATATTTAACTGACTACATTATTAATTACTTTAATAGCGTAACTAATGTTCTTAGAGTGAACCCTTGTTATAAGTAATGACTAGCTAGCTATAACCAGACTTTGACTAAATACAATAAGTTCACACATGAGATAAGTGGATAAAGTCCAAGACTAATAGTAGTTAATCAAATTAATTGCTTATATATGAACTAGCTAGGTACATGTTTTGGCATAATTAGTTACTAAACTTTACCTATGTTTATTTGGATTAGTAGTTGACAAATAGTAGTTGGTAAAGTTTAGCTCATCAATGGTGATTGTAGATATAAAAATAGTCATTCATATCATAAACGTTATCTCTTAGCAATGTGAAATATATTTTTACATCGGATGACGTGATAGACATCTACTTCTCTCTTAACTTTCTATCGAAGTGATAAGGAAATGTGAGAATCAATTCCATTTTACCAAAAGAAATGTGAGAATCTATTTGCTTTGTTTATATAGGATTTGATATAGAGGACCTATTTCACATTAGGTTTGGTAGTCAAATATTGTTTCATAATTCTCATATTCAAAAGGTCCGAATTTGATTAATTAGTATATTTTTGGTTTACATTAAAAAAATGTGACTCTTGATATTAATTTCATATACCTATAATATCTTTTAATAAAAATAATAAATTTATGATTATATATTAATTATTTATTTGAAAGATTACAAAATTCAAATAAAAATATCAACAATTAATTAATTAAAAATTTTTAACTTAAAAGCAAAGACAATTACGAATTTTAACTTAAAAGCAAAGTCAAAGCATTGAAATGATTTTTCAAGTCATTTTCCTATGTTATAGATTGGTCGAGGAATAGCAACGAATTTGTCAATTAGTATGAAGAGAAGATGAGGATTAGAGTAATACTGGTTTATGTGATCTTAGAAGTATCTCTTAGATCTCAAGATGTAGATGATTACTAGGAATCACGACTCTTTGCAATCTAGACCTTTTGAATTATCCTCGACCTTTTATACTTTACATTGTAAATATATTTAATCAATGAAATTTCTAATTTTTGAAAAAAATATATGTATATGTATGACTTAAACATTGATTTCATTCTAATTTTTCATTTAATATAGGATATCCTATTAGTAATTTGACCAAATTAATTTATCAAATTCTAATATTATTGTTCAATTTTTGCATATATATGCAAAAAAAAATTATTATTATTATTTTAAAGAGAAACATCGAATATAAAAATATATTCTGACTTTCTTGTAATTTAGTGGAAAAGAAGTTTAATTAGTTTGAAAAGAATATGGAAACGCTCGACACTTTTTCAAGTACATTAAGGAAACATCTCTACTTTCCAAAATTCATTTACTCTCCCGCTGAATTTAGGGCATTGAGGCTTGGACCTTTACAAGTACAAAAAGAAACAGCCGGTAATGAAAGGAGAAGTCATCGCTGAGATATGTGGCTGTGGTTTACTTTAAACAAGAACCACACCGTATGTAGTTTGCTGGATTGGATATATATGTACGTGTACGTGTCTCAGGCACTACTTTATCGAGCCTCAATTTATTTCTATGGACAACTTGGAACACTACTTGCGCATTAAATCTCATTCAATCTTCGTACCAAGTTTTGACTGAATATTCTTCCAGTTACTCAACGACGATGATTATCAATCCCCGAATAAATTATCTATTTCTAAGAAGTATTTATTTATCTAATAAATAAAATTTATAAAAAATAAATAAGTAAATATTTATAAAATATAGGAAGAATAGAATAATGGTAGCATATGATCTGAACCTATTATTTGTAACATTAGTTTTTTCATCATTAATTTTTGGTAATCAAATTATAAATTTCAAGTTTACTTAACCCTGTACTTTTATGAATTGCATCAAATTTTGATTTTAAAACAAAGCGTTGATGATTCAATTATTTCGAAGAGGGCGCAGAAAAGGAGGAATGGTTCTATGGGACCCTTTGACTACGTACCTGAAGCATTAAGTCGGTATTGAATCGTTTAACATTAATGATCTAGTGGTGACCCATTTATACAAATCAAATTTATTTATCGTATTATATACATACAAAGCAAATTTAAAACGATAAATATAAATGAAAAATTTAGACAATATCACATCATATTTATCTTATAATTAATTTCATTGCCAAAACTATACGATTAGTTTCATAAATTAATATCAATTACCAATCCAAATACAAAAATATAGAGACGACTTAATCACAAACGTCAACTATCTACCATGATTACACAGCAGAAACCAGAATATTACGCAATCTTAATACATTAATTTGGTCAATACCCAAAGCCTCTGCATACTATACACACACGCACATGACACATACACAACACCACCTTTGGTTTTCTTGACCGTTTAACGGCAACGTTTTCTCCAGTTCAGTTCAGCATTAATTTAATCCCTTAAGTTCTATATAGATAATGGTATGTTTAATATTGTCTTTACGATTCAGGTTGAGTAAGCTTTGCTTTTCTATTCTTTTTTTCCTTAAGCGTGTCCGAATGGAAGTTATCGTATTAAAAACAATGTCAACCCCACATTTTTATATGGTTGAATTATGTCGGCGATGACACATAAGCTATCTTGGAATTAAACATATATTTTATAATTGAGAAAACTTTATAAGAAAAATGCGTGAAACTTAAGAAACTGGGCTGTTGCTGTTGTAGAAACTTAAGAATAGCGTGCTTGTTTTGGGCTTGAAACAGAAGGTTTTGTATCTTCAAAGTAAGAGCAGCATTGTCGACAGTGCTTGATATCCAATATTTTAAACTTTTAAATTAGATATCTGAATTTTTAAAAATCAGATAATTTAACCCAAAAAATCTTTCCTAAATTAATATTTTATTCAAATGATTGATAAAATATATAAAAATTAATATTTAAAAATATATAACATTTTACTTTTTATATTATTTTTGAATACTTAATATATGACTGTATTTTCTAATACATAATTACCAATGTATTTATCACATGAGACTTAAAAATTCTGTTATCAAAGATAAAGAGTTATATAGTCTCTTTAAATATCAGTTTTCATGTATTTCGTCAATAACATCACTAAAATATTAAAAAACATAAATTTTAAATTGAGTTATTTAATTTTAAAAATTTTGAACACTTATTATAAAATTTCTAAAAAATTAAACATTGAAATTAAAAAATAAAAGATTTGTTCAAAAGTTTCATAAATTAACACTTCTCATTTTGCTTTTCTGTCAATGGACCCTCAAAGAGGAGGCAAATAGGTAGAAAATGCAAGGGACGCACTTAATATGAAACCCAAATGCCCAGAAAGAACAAAATGATGTCTCTTCGACTTGGGCAAGTTTTTGCAAGCAAATAGTTACGTGTCTAGTTCGTGCAAATGGTGGACAATGTCCAACCCCATCATATTTCATATCACTGTTCGTTTGGTTAAAGAAGGTGGTCTATGTCTAATAATTACTCTTCTTTTGGTTAAACACGCCTAAAACTTCGTGGATAGTGCTTCAATGTTGCTAGATAGCCAAACCAATGTTCTGTTCCAACAAGTTTCTTACTCCATCTAGTGCTTTTGCAAATTCATGTCTAATCATCCAAACAGCTCGAATTAGGGAGAAGAGCTTTGAAATTTTTAATTATGAAATGTTTAGCAAAAGGGGAATAGTGAAGGACTATTCATTTCCTTTTGAGAAGGCATTCATGCCTAGTGTCGGCCACCTGCTTATTTACCTGTGGCTGGCTGTGGAGCTTGATGGCATAATCCAGACTTTGCATGCTGGCCAATTTAGTACGATCAGAGCTATTAAATAAAGTGTCTCGTGGGATTTGATTGAGCATTATCATTCCACTTTAGATCAACATATATAATTGGAATATGGATATCATGTAAAGAAGAACAAAATCTAATAACGTATGATCTGCCACTTTCCCCCCATGCAACTTTTGCTCTTCTCTTTTATGCAATTACAATGGGTGGGATTAATTAAGGTTTAGTTTTTTAAATTTAATTACATTTAAATAACTCAAATTTATTTATAAATTTTTAATTTTTTCAATCTAAAATTATATATATTACAGATTAATTATTTTTAAATCTAATTAAATCAATTTTAATCTATTATTATCAGATCGAGTTGAACTACGACCATTTTTTCTGTCCCTACATTTTATGTATATAATTACTTATTTTACTGCATGTATTTTTTTCTTAAGAATTCATTTTATTTAAGATTGTGCTTATTTGGCTGTACACAAATGCTCCCTATCTATCAAAAAGAGCAAATATTGATGAATTTGGATAAACATTACCTTTTGGATATTAATATTATTGATGTTGATTAACACTTAAGGAATTGCGACGTCCAAAAAGAACATGTCTTTGGAAAAAGCAACCGATTGCTTTGGGTTTACTTTCGTGTTCCATCACAAGAGTAGCCTTAGTGCATATGAACAGTTCACCGCACATCCATGAAGACAAACCCATGTATATGTTCTTGTCTTAATTACTATTAGAAAATCACTAATCTTTTTGTTGCTCTTGAACATTTACTTTTTAATACATTTTTTCTCAAAGGATATGCTTATGGGAAGAATGTTCCATCACTAAGAAAGCTCGACATTGTTTTTAAGTTATGCTCGAAAGCACTGAGAAGAAGCTGTGAAGTTCGTTTTAAGTGGTAAGTTTGTTCTCTAACGTCAGCAAACAAGAATAAACGTTTCTAAAAGGGGAAGAAAAGGTAAACTTGACGAAGATTGTTCAACTTAATATTGGTACGGTACTAGGGATAGAAGTAGCCAAAAATCCGATAAAAGATTTGTTCTGTGATTATGAAAGTTGGGTTGAGAAATGAGAATATTCAAACCCTAATACAAAATTAAAACTAAGCTCAATGGGATGGAACCGAATATGATGTCATTATGGACAAAGCACACCTTATTGTTTAGGCTTAAAAGCATCACGTAAATTGTACGCCTTCAATGCTTTTTTCTTTATTTGCAATACTATCTTTTTGAACGAAAGTTTCCATGGTCGAAATTCCACGTACGGAAATCGTATTAAATATTGTTGATTGAGAAAACATTAGACGACGTGTAACCCTAGGAAGAATATTCCTTATAAATCAATAGCTAAGTACCAATGCTCTAAGTGCCTTAACGTGTGTTGCAAAAATTCAGGTTAATTTTTATCGATGATAACAAATTTATCTCGAATACTATTACGTAAAGGAATAGAATATAAACGATTGTATTTAAAAATTACATCGAGTAAATTTTTAGGAAAAATTAGATAATTCATAAACGGTTCCACTTAATACTCAATCTTTTTAGACAGAATTTTCTTAAATATGTAATTTAATAACACAATAATTTACTTCAACTATATCCGATAATAATTATTAAATAGACAAATAAAGAATACCGAAATTTAACGAAATTCAGTCAATTATACCTATATTTTTGGATATTACCAAATTAATATTTCACTATTTAATTTTTATCTTAAGGAAAGATTGGCAATTTTTGTTGGGATGATTAAAAATATCTCTCTGGAGTCCCTTGTATTAGCTTACTGTAATTATGATTTAGTTATTGAACTACTTTATAGAAAATTTAGACACTGATTAGTAAGGGAAGAGATTAACCACGTTTTCGATTCTATTTATGAAGATCATTTTCTCCATAAAAATTTGAATTAAAAACTACCTGATAATGTATTGTGGAATATATGTTTTGGCATTGAACGGCCAAAAATGCACAGAAAACTGATATTTATGCATAACATCGGGGTCCGACAGCAGAGATAAAGGGGCATCAGAATTATTCATGATTGGAAAACAGTCTGGAGGATAAAGATTGAAAGGAACAGCCCAGCCCTCAGAAGTCTGATCGTTGGAATATTAACCGAGACAGACAGGATCTGTATCTGTAAATTGTAATTCGATCGATCACCATTCACCAATCGAAAAACATGTAGTGACACTAACCCTAGCCTAGCCTACCTCCCTCACTCACTACGTGGAAGCAACTCACAATTCCTATGGTTAGGGAATAGGGATAAACTCTGATTCTTTCTTCGCATGCAGCTGGCTACCAATAGCCCGTACGTGATGGGTCTGCCTGAGCCTGACTTTTCATGATTAAACCGGGCAGATCCACAGTCACCGCTGATGGGATACGGGTGCGTCCATGCGATAATCTCATTTTATTTTACTAAATTTTAAACAATTATATAACACATTCAAAAAGTTATTTCAAAATTTTTAGATTAAATTTTAAATATTTTTATAGTTTAGGATACTCATATAGATCCTTTACTTAATACTATAAATTTAATTCTGAAAAAGTAAAAATTATAATACTTATTATTAAATTGTATAAGAATTATAAATAGGTTAAAAATCATGTAATTAATTATTGTAGTGTTTCCCCCTCAATCAAAACGGCACACCTGTCCAGGACGACGGGGAAAAGGCCGAGCAAACCAGCTGCGGCCACACAGGTGTCCGAGTCCGACTACCCTAGTAGCCACGCGTTGTGTTCGGATTCGCTGTATGGGCTGCCATTAATAATTAACGAAGTTCAGAGGGCAAAAAGAAATGCTCGCTCACATATTCTTCTGCATTTCTTTATGCTTTTCTTTTACTTGTGTTCTGTCTTCTGTGCCACCAAATGGATCATCCAATCAATGTAATGATGGGGAGAGGAGATCTTGCGGAGATCGAGAATACTAATAAAGATGATTGCTTCAATAGAAAGGGCTCCTTGCTATGCTATCGTCTCCCCTGTAAAGGAAGGGAACCGGAACGGGTAATCTATTTTTGTTAGGATGGTTTAATTTTGTACTATTTAATTTTATTTACATATTTATATAATTTTGTATAAATATGTGAATAAATTTTAATAAAATAAGATAAGATTAAAGCAAAGTATCTATTCTCGGTGAATCCTCTCCTTTAGGGAACTCTCACACTCTCCAAATTTTCTTGGCTGGAGAAATTATGATTTCTTTATTCCAGGAAAGTATATCTAAAAGGAAGGCCACCTTGCTGACGTACTTGGAAAGCCATAACTTTTAGATAAAGATGAATTTTGTTCCAACAAAGAAATTTTCCCCTTTTTCGTGTGTGTCCACTGATTGGACAGCTAAGCTTTTATTGCTCAACAATATTTACATAATATATAATATATAATTTTTATTTTAACCAATATTTTAAAATTTTAAAATAAAAATATTTATTAAAAAATTTTAAATTTTTTTCTCTTTACACCTTTATTCAGGTCATCGACAAAATTACCGGGTGCATGTAGATTACTGACATCTGCCAAATCAGTTGAAATAAGCTTTTCATGACATGATCGGGAGCTTCTGGAAACCCGTGACCTTGTTGTTGTCCGGGTCAAGTCACATCGACAACCCAATCTGCCCAGATTTTCCAAAAGGCTTGGGTCATTGGACCCACTCGAAACCCGGTTTGGATTGAGGTATGACCTCAAACCGGGTTTTACTAATTTTTCTTTTTAAAATTTTAATGTTTTTGAGGTTTTCTGTTGACATTTAAAATCAATGTTAAAGGACATTGCTTAATACACTTATGGAGGTTTGATGGACAGACATAATCTTAAATGTGGCTTCCTAAAGTATAAATAAATTATGTTTCAATATATTTTAACAATAATAACAACACCTAAAATGAATTCCGCTGTTTTGCATGATCTGGAAAGGTTTAATAGTACACAGCTTTATCCCTAATTAATAGAAAAGTTGTTTCCAAATGACCCACATAAAAAGAGAGAAAGTAAGAACCAGAGAGAGAGAGAGAGAGAGAGAGAAAGAAGAAGAAGGAAAAAAAATGTATTGAGACTCTTTATGATTAATTTTTATATATTAACTATCATATTTTAAAATTTTATTTATTTTCTTATAATATTTTTAACTATTACATAATGTTTATTGTTATATTTTATTAGTTATTTATTTTTAATTTAAAATGATATAATATTAAAAATTTAAAATTATAAATAAACAGAAATTAATAAAATATAACAAAAAAGATATATGTTGTCGTAGAGGGCTCTATTGTCATGTGTTTATGCTCTGATTGTCTCTCTCTTTTTTCTTGGAGCACCAAAATCTTTATTCCCTGCCAAAAAGTAAGGGAGTGCTTGGTTGATGGTTTTGGGGAGGGGATCATGATTAAATAGGTGAGCCACTCTTTGAACTTGTCTTGATGTAATTCATGGCATATAATGCATGAAAAT
>JAOQMM010000172.1:3654041-3671456 GCA_027563515.1 Erythroxylum platyclados | reverse complement strand
TTAATTAAATATAATTAAAATGTTATTAATTAATTACATTGTAAATATAATTCATTAAAATATAATTAATTCATTAATATATAACAAATTTTTATTTCTCAATATTTTTTACAAACCAACCACTATCAATGGTAATGGTAATTATTCCTTCATTCTAACCAACCATCATATTTATAATGATTATATCCATTCCCATTTCTCACTATATTAATTCTCATTCCTATTCCCATTACCCCATTTGAACCAACCGCCCCCTAAATGTTTCTTCTCCTGACCTATGCTGTGCCATGGTACGTCGTTCAAGAACTCTTATTAAAAAACGCATCATCCAAACAACTAGGAATCATTGTTCGATCATTAATTTAAAGAGTTTGTCATCAATTAATCTCTTATTATTAAATTATGATTTCGTTTTTAAACATAAACGTGTCACCAATAACTTTAGCCTTATGGTGGTCATATCGACAGCCTTGGATGTCCCACTTCAAAGTGACGATCATCTTTTCCTATGATTTGTATGATAAAATACTGAAAGAGAATTCATTCTGAAAATGTCATTTTTAAGAATCACAAAATTAGAAATTAATTTGTAGTTATAAAAAAATAACATTACCTTTTATGCAATTTTAATTGTGTAATTTTCAATTAAAAACCTTCAAATTTTTGAAAAATACTAAAAATTAAATTATATTTAAACCTACTAAATCGATTTAATTTTTTAGTTATAAATACACCTATTTCTTTGTCTCCTCATTTCGCAAAGTTTAGGTTGGGGACCTACCTGTTCCTATCAACTTTCCCAACTAGTCCCTAATCATTGTACATTTAGCATCCTACATATCTGATAAAAGATCTTCAGCTTATGTAAGCAAAGACCAAACGGTCCAAAATAGCAGAAAGGAGGCCATGCATGCAACAGCAATACCCTTTGCCCATTATATTATATATAGCGGTCCAATAAGTGACAAATCACGCAATGCAATTCCCACTCACCTTTTTCTTTGTCTGCACCATTCATTCAACTGAAGTTGCTCTCCATTGTCAAGCTTTTAACCAAAAGAACATACTTTTTTCCCTTTAGGGAATGGTACTATTGCGTTCTAGTGGAATAAGATCGGGGAATCCACCTTCCATGGAGCTATATTTAGTTGTCTCCAACAAAACTAGTCTACTTGAAATTCTTTATAATGGATGCTTGCATATTATCATGCATTTGCTTTGTTTTATCCATTACTATTTTAAAATTTGGTGACAGATATGAGAATGTTTCGTTAGATGTGCAAATTAAAGGTAACTAATATTGTTGATAAATTAAGAGAGACAAGATTTAGATAGTTTAGATATGTTAAGAGGAGATATTCAAACGTTTCAGTGAGAAGATGTAAAAAAATCGTATTTAGAGATTATAAGAAGGAAAAAAGGAGGTCTAAGAAGAATTGGAGGTAGGTGATCAAGAATAATATAACAATGTTGAAATTTACTGAGGACATAACCCGTAATAGAAAACTTTCACAAATTAAGATTCAAATAAAGGATCTCTCGTAAAGAATTCTTTGTAGCGCCCATTAGTTTTTAAATTCTTTCCTCTTGTAGTTAGCTTAAACTTATAAGCAGGAAGTGCTTACCTCTTAAGGATTTAACCTAAGCTTGCTTTTGTTTTTTAGCTTGATTTAGCAGCAGTAGTAGTAGCGACAATAGTAATAATAGTAGTGGTAATAGTAGTAGTATTAGTATTAATCTATTTATTTATTTTAATTTGTAATTTTAATTCTTTATTTAAATTTATTTATTTTTAATTTTTAATTTTATTTTATTTAATTGTATTTTATTTTTCTCCTCTTCATGTAAGTCGTTTAAAAACAGTCTCTCTATTAGTTAGAGGTAAAATTATGTACTACTAGACCTTCCTAGACTTCCTATGCTAGCAAAATTTCTACTAATATTATTGTATTTTTGCTTGCATATATTTTGAAACTTTTTCTCGTGCAACTTTAATCCTTTTAGGCATGAGTTTTTAAGAGAAAAATGTATGAGTCCGGGAAAAAAACTTATAATTAAGGTTAATTCCCAATATGAAGAAATGTCAAATCAATTGTATCATAAATTACGAGTGACATACTCGAGAAAGCGAACACTTAAAATGATTAACAAGTTACAAGATCAAATTCGTATCTATTTAAAATGAGTAGTAGGAAGCCAGTTCATGTTCTTGGAAGTAGTACGTTCACATGTACAACTGCAAGTCTGCTTACTGCAAGATGCAAGGCAAGTTGCGAGCGGAGATTCCAAGTGAAATGATAAACCGTTTCAAAGCCTAATAAAAACACCCTTTCTACTCATACATGATTGAAGCTGAAAGCTTGTTGGGACTTGTACCCTTAACTTTAACTAATGTCTGTATAGTGTATGCCTATTTCTCATATTATTACTTCTTTTCTTTCAATAGTTTTAAATAAATTATTTGAGCTGATCATTAATGTTCCATCCTATTCTTCCATTAGAAAATTCCCATTGGTATTGAAGAAAATAATTATTAAAAAAATATTTCGTCATAGTAGTTCCACATACATTGCATGATGATCCTCTTTGGTGAATAACAGAAGTCGCAGAGACTCCAAGTGGAAGAAAAAGCCATTAGAGTACTAAATGGGGAGGCTCAGATTGAGCAAAACCAGCGAATCATGTATATTTATCGTGGGTTTTGGTTTCTTCTTCTTGTTCTTAACCTATATGTGTCATATGCATATGTAAGCTTATGGACTGCATTGTTTTTTTTAATGTGGAAAACAAAGCACAGCCTCTCCTACTAGATATCCAACATACATGTATTGTTTGCCTTTTTTTTATTGTGAAAAGATGATAAGAGCCTCTCTACTAGACAATCCAACACCTCCAATTGTGTCCATTTTCTTTCTCCGTCTTTCGCTAGTGCAAATGGGAATCGCCGCCAGTATTAGTGAAAGGAGTACCGCTTGGCTTGTTACGCAAAAAATAGAAAAATTATAAATTAACAAAATAAAATAACGATAAAGCATAGTGGACGTGACAGAACCATATGCTCTTTCACTTTACCTAATGCTTGGTCTCCCTTTCTATGACATTTGTTTATACGAAAAAAAGCTTAGCAAAAGGTAGCATTGAAGGAAGTTTCCTGCTGTTCATATGTGTCCAATTCCTATTTGCTAAATCTCCTGTGCGTCCTTTTGAGATGCCACTTTATATGTGGCATTTGTTATATAAACTAGAATGGGCTAACAAAGCTAGCTTTGTCAAATAAAATTTTGCTTTTCAGTACATGTTTCCTTGATGAGCAAATTAATACAAAACTTTATGAGAAGAATAATTGTCTATCCATGGATATTTTTGAGCTTTGACAAATAGTAATTAGTTTGGTTGATCTTTAACAAAGTTGGTAATGTATTGATTTTCTTAGTACCAAAAGGAATTTTCAGCAATATTCCTATCCTTGTAAATAGCGGTTCTACTTCTTTCTCTCACCACCATATCATATGTTATATTCTAGACACGTATTTTGTGAAACAAATTGGGACATCGTCAACCAATTTCCCTAATCTTGTACCGACCATCGGGACATCGTCACCGCCTCTATTTTTATCTATGTTCTCTTGAAAATTTAAGGAAGCTTAACATAACATATAGTATATACAATCAAACGTTCATATAATAGCTTCATAACAGAAAATAAGATATAGATAATAAAGAAAGAAAGGTAGTTCGTATAATACTAAAAACTTCGAAGAAAAAGATCAATTATGGAAGGCAAGGGGTGATTAGTATTTGATGAGGAGATTTGTTCTATATCGATATGTTCTTCATTAGAGAGAATTTTGCCATATTCCTCCCAGCAGAATATGAACTAGTATTCCCTCATCATTTTTTGCTGTTATGGTGCATTTGACAACTCCCTTATCATACGAAGCAAAACTTTATGGACTGATTCAATTTCGATAGATGTTTCCCATTGAAAGGTCATTTATATTAACTTCTACTTTTTTTAAAAGTTATAAGTTAGTAACAATTGTTAATGTTTTATATTTTGTTTAGATTTTTATGTTCTCTTAAGCATTATGTACGTAATAAATTCAACCTAAAAGGTCTATTGTAGAGGTTTATATAGCGAAACATTTTGTTTGATATACTTAAATGACGTCGAGGTAAGATTTAATAGACAAGAACGTAACTTTGATTTTGATCAAGATGGTAGCTTGTCAGTTTTTTCCCAAAGGTAAGGCCACTTCGTGTCGGAAAATATGTAGAATTAACTAAACACGAATTCAAAATTACTCATTGGTATATTTTGAACAATTGCGAGGAAGTTGATATATATATATATCGAGTGTGTATATTACTTTTCATTCAAAATTTAATATTTAAATTTTGTGATTCAATCTATATTTCTTGATCTCTACTTACTTTTTTAAATAGAAAACACACAGATTCGATTTGAAGCAAAGGGATTGTTAATATTGAAGAAAGACATAAGATTAAGTTCCTATCATGGTTTAAGACCTGAGTAAGCTATATATTGATGGAATATTATGAACTTATAACAATTTGTATCTCAGATTAACTTCTAATTATATTTTGTCTTATAGATGATACGGTTACATAACCGTAACATGCAAAAGGCGACAAAAACATTATATTATTTGGCATGTGAGTCTCTTATGTGTGGGAAAAAATACACATATTGCATTGTTAATGGAGTTAGATTTCACATACAAGATCGAGATAGTCGACTTAGAAGCCAAAATTGTGGGATTGTTATTGAGGAATGTCATGACAATGATTTTATTGACTTTTACGGTGTCATCTCTGATATAACAAAGTTACGTTACATCAAGGATAAAAAGGTTATTCTATTTACGTGCAAATGATTTAATCTTGGTGACATAAAAGTTAATGACAATATTACTAAAATCAATGTTAGTAAGACATGGTATGATAATGACCCTTTTATTCTTGTAAGTCAAATGAAACAAGTATTCTACCTCAATGATACTATATTGGGCAGTAATTGGAAGGTTATTTAAAAGTTTCAATACCAAAGTCTCTACAATTTTTGTGAACAGGATAATAGCCTAATGAGTGAGGATGGTGATTATCTACGTTTACAGTAACGTAGCTAATAACATTTAGCCACAAAAAGCAAGTGTACCAAAATATCATTGGCTACGATTTGATGTATCGTCGTGTATCTCTTTTAGCTATGTATTCAGCTCATAGTAAAAAAATAATTGACGACAATTTGGTAAAAACATCGTCTATAGTATTTTGCTACTGAAATTTTGTGGCGATTTGGACGATGATTTAATATCATTGCTAAATGTTATTAGCAATGAATTATGGACTTTTAATGATGACGCAATTTTTGTCGCTAAAAGTCCCTTCTATTGTAGTCTTTGAACTTGAATCTTTTTTAAATTGTATGCATGCAAATGTTTTGTTTATTTATAATCAAGTCTTAGAATTTTTATTATTATAGTTGAGTTAAAATTTTCTCGTTACAACTTTTGATCCTTCTATCATTGTAGAATCAATATATGATTCATAAATTGGTTTAGAATTTAGTTGTAAAAAATAGAAGAAATTTAATTATGATAAGGAAAAAATCGAAGGTACTTAAAAAAATCTCAAAAAAATTCATGTCATCAATTATACATAGTCTTTCATTTGCATTTTACAAAGAGGTTAACTTTATTAGTTGTTTGAAGACTTATCATCAATCTTACAAACTAATAATACACAATTATTGTTATACTTTATGGGGCATTTGTTTACGTAAACAATCGAAATAAAAAAAAGTTAAAAGCAGAAGTGGGTCGGTCACTTCTGCTTTGATTAAATAATGCAAAAAGATCGATGAAAGATAGTTCCGACTGACGACTGAACTTTATAGGTTTTCAAATCATTAAGAAGGTGAACCAGTGGATGCATGAAGCTTTCTCTTTGTCAAACGTTTTATATTTCATTTATGTGCTTAGAATATGCTAATGACGTTTCCCATTTACATTAACATAATTAAAGTCACTTTTCAATTGTTGGATGTAGTAAATTGCCGTCAATTGAGCACACAATTTGTAGTTAACAAGTCTATAATCCAACTCATACCCACAATTCTCCAATCCAAATGCACTATTTTTTTATTTTTATTGTTAGCATATTCATAACTTTTGATTCCAAACCCAAAAGATTATATAAAATATAATTTTAAATTTTTAAATAAAGAAACTTTTTTAAAAATTGATTAATCTTGTCTTGTTCTTTTGATACTTTTTTCTCATGAAAATAAGCAAACTCGTCATCTCATCATGTTAAATTGAAGTTAATAAACTCCAAGGAAAAAAAAATTCCTTAGGAACTGCCTTCAATGCTTAAACTCCATGGATTAGTAGATAAATAATTATGTACTAGAAATGGAATTAACAACAAAAGCAAGTCGTGATTAAAAAAAGAAACATAAAGCACATTCTACAAAAGTTATTTGAAGGGATAACGTAAGGTTAGCAATTGCAAAGCATGCACTACTCCAGCAAAGAGAAATTCTAAAGCTATGTGACCTAATGCAAGCAAATGGACATTTATTCTAATCCAAACTCCTCCCTTCATTAGCTAATCCAACTTCCATATATAGGTCAAACACTATCAACTGTGTTTTTAATCTCTAACAGCTTATAATGGTGGAGCTTTTATTTTTGGTTAGACAAAATTTGACAAAAGTTACTTTGGGGTCGATGGCCATTATATTGTTTAGCTTTTGATCAAGGTCGGTCCTTATATAATTATACATCTTATGGCTAATCTATAGATACCCTTTAGACCTACCTATACGTCTATACTTTAATAGGATGACAAAATCTCCACAAAGAATAGATAATTAATAATGGACCACGGCGAATCCATACAATTCGCAAGCTTCTTTCTCTAATTGGACGCAATTAATTCTATTATGACTTCAAATATTAAAATGAAAATTTCTTTCTAAATGAGAATATTATAACTTTAGCTTAAAATAATAAAGTCGAATTTCAGTACACAAGGTTCCTTGCTTTGGAAGAGTTAAAAGAGGGACATCAATTATACACAATATTTCTTTTACATTTTTACGAAGAAACTGTTTCTGTAATTCAAACTTATAACTTTGCAGTGACAAATGAGTAACTTTACCGATTATTCCAAGCAAGATAATAAGAGTATTAAATAGTTCTCCCGACCCCAAAAGCAATATAATTCTTTCCTCCATTCCTCTTTACTTTTTAATGGTCGTTGTTCTCTTCACCGCAGAAGTGTTTAATTCTAAGAATTCAAGCGTTTTAAAGTGAAATTCTGATTCGAAGCTATCATGTTGCATTTCACTTGAGTCAACTCCGAATCGATCCATGTAGTTGTTGTACGCTAAAACATATATTTGGATAATAATGACCCAAAATTCATGTATATCCTTTCTTTTTATCCTCTAAGTAAATTTAATTAATACCCCTAACCGATGCTTTGTTTAACATTAAGGTGTACATGTGTAGGAGTACTCGGCCAATCGAGGTGTTTTGACTCGATAGGAGAGAATTACTTTTCTTTTTCAAACACATTCATTGAATTCGCTATAATTTCTAGAAAATGCTTACGAATCTGTTTGAACAATTTATTGCACCAATAATTATTAAATTATGAACAACTCTACAAGCTTTAAAAGCAATTGCACTTTATTAAGATTAGAGACAGTAAAGACTGAATACTTCTGCCCATTTTGGAATATCCAAAGTTCAGTTGCACCTCAGTGTTCTTCGCTTGGATATCAAATTTAAGCTCAAATGTAATCCTTTGCCCAGATATTAATAACTCTTAACTTGGTTGACATTATTTTCTAATCATAGAAAAAATTTGTTAATTGTAGAAAAATAAGCTTTTTAGTAGGTCGATTCACGGGTGGAATTGCTTTATAGGCAGGCAAACTATAAAAGGGTATCCTGTTTTTTCTTTTGTCCCCTCCTCGGTTTGTGGCAAAGCCTGGAACTAGCATTAGGTTGGTTATATAATATCAATTAGTGTTTATTTTAGCTTAAAATATACTTTATTGTCTAATTCGTTTTTCAAGTTTAAATAAGTATATATGAGAGGCATATTAATAAGAGTTAGCTTCTTAAATGATCTTTTCGTGAGATGTTATTATAAACTTTAATTATAATTAAAAATTTAAAAATAATTATTTTTTATAAAATATATATTAACAATTGGTTTATATTATTTTATAAAATTTTTATCTTTTTTATTTTTGATATAAAATTTAATAATTATCTTTACATGAGATAACATAGCACAAGATGAAGTCAAATTAATAATAATATGTCTTGATCTTTTTTTTTCCTGGTATAATTCGTAATGTTGTAGAACATATATCTCTAACTTTTATCTCTTTTTATTTTGTAGCTATATGCATAATAATTGGAAAGTGAGCAGACTTGTATGGTTTGAAGGAAGAGATCAACATCATTCCCTTTTGGATGGGCACACGTATTGGCAGCTTCTTAATATACGTATAAACCACACGACTTCTCAATGAACATGAGAGTGAGACCACATAAATATTAAAAGATGGGGACAAAGCTTTGCTGTTCAGGACCCCATCTACAGTTCCAAGAAACGTACGGCAACGGCATCATTTTCCATTCACATTACACTTCAAAACTTCACTACAAATGAGCATCTTTTGCACTCCATTCTCTGATTACCAAATGCTCTTTTCATAAATAGATAGCTCTTAATCATGGAATAGAAAAGGGAATTAAAATAATTATTATGAAAATTATTGAACCGATGACTTTTAGCTTTACCTATATAAAACTTTAAATTGTGTGTCAAGCATGGATGACGAGGGAGGTATTGGTCGACCAATCATATTGCCCTATGAAAATGATTCCATTTCCTTGCTACTTAAGCCATTTTCACATCAATCACTGTCGATGTCTGCTTACCCAATCAGTTTGTGTTTATTTTTACACACACACACATAAATAGTAATTATACCTTTTCCTCTTTCGGGTTTAGTGGAATTTTGTTCACATTGTTTGCTCTTTAATGTTCCGGCCATCGAATTTTCTCCTGAAATTTTGTTATTGTTCACCTTTCTTCTTTAAGTTAAGAGCTTTAGTTGTTGCCCTTCATGCTTTGACATGTGTAAAAGGAATAGTTTTAGGATTTTTTGGCTTCTTGGTGGGAACTCCTTTTGCATTTGAATCCACCAAATTAAATCAATATAATTCAAATCTTTTTGGATAGCTAATAAATCTTTTACAGTTCAAAACAATGCTACAACAATCAGACCGAAAGTTAAACCATTAAGACAAGAGATTTAAAATTTAAAAGATTCAATTGATATTAGATTGTCATAAAATCGACTAAATATTAAATAAAATTAAAATATTTAAAATATGATAGAAAGAATTTGTCTTTAAGCATTAAAAAATTTGAAGTTTAATAGTAAAAAATATTGTTAAATGAAAATTAATTGATTAATTTTAGTTTATAAGAATTTATTAATTTATAAAAAGTGATTGAATAATTAATAAATTCATCTATTTTTAATAACAAAAGTTATTACAATCAATTGAATCGAAAAATTGAAAATTGAGCAAAAAAATTGGACGATTTAAGATTTTTAAAGTATTTAGTCATTTTCTAATTAAATCAAATTCATACGAATGTTTTATGTTTTTAAATATTTGAGACATTCCTTGTTAACTTAATATTGGAGTCAATAAAATCAACAAAAATTTTGTGAAAGTGAATTTAGATTTTCATTTCATGAAATGTCTATAATATATTTTATTTCTTAAAATAGTTGTGAAATATGTAAATAAGTTTCACACATTTTTTGAAAAAAATCTCTTGAAAAATGCTTGTTTCGCTTGGAGATATATTCAATTGAATTTCATGTCCCTTGAATAAATAAACATCTCTTTATTCAGCTGAATTTCATAACTTAGTTTAAATATTTCAAACACGGGAATTTAAAATCGAATTATAATTTTATCCTAATTAATCTAAAACTAAGCATTGATTTAAAATAAAATTAATAATGAAATTCTTCACCCATACTTAAATTTAATTAAATGTTTAATTGAGTAATTTAATTAGAAACTAAATCAATCTAGAATTCTCCAAACATTTGCATTGTCATGGTATTAAAGTTTTCAAAGCTATGAATCCTAACAGCAAAAAATTCATACATAATTCCAAATTAAGATATTTATGGCCTATAACAGTTACACCAATCTTACATGTGGATATACGGAGATTATTCCACCTTCTTATTACTCTCAAAATCTTAGTTATCTCTAGAGCCCTCACATAAAATTAGATGATATAGCCGACAATAATCCCAACACCTTTTGAGGTGATGGCTACACTTTGTATGTATACTTTAATTGATTGAACATAAAGGTCCATGAAAATGGGAGCGTGCATGGATTAAGAATTCTTTTTCTTAACTGAAACACAAACAACGTTACAACAACTGTCCCGAAACGACTTTGACGTCATATAATAATGGGGTAACTTAACCATGTCCCCGTCATACAAATTTGTAATTTAAGGTATTTATAGTTGAAAAGTAACCAAGTCACGTTTAATTTTAACTATATCGTAATTTTATAAATTATGAGCACGACAAAAACGATGTTTCTTTTCGATGCCAAATAATCATGGTTCGTATATATACCTTTTGATGTATCAAAAATTAAATTTTTTTATGGTGATAGAAACTATAACCATTATTTTTAAGTATATGTTGAATATAATTATTTAATTATTCACTAATTTAAATTAGACTAACAAATTTAATTTACCTATTTTTTCATATTTTAATATGTGTTTTTTAATTATTTATTTTAAAAAATAAATGAATTATAATAATTGCAACGTCTTAAATGTGGAGATTCTTAAAAGGGTCTTTAAGTGTTGACCAATTGAGCTGAGCCACCATAAGGACCTATTGATAGGAATATGTGTAGCTGTAATTACTAACTACAGGAACTTTATGGAATAAGGTATTGAAAGGAGCTTTTTGTACAATTAACGCAGGTGAAAGAGCGACTGCAGGCTGCTAGAACTTAGAAGCCAAGAAGAACTAAAAAACGTACATCCTCTTAAATAATCTCCTGCATTAGCACACTCAGATAAGAGAAATTAAACAAAAAAAGGTCTTTTCAAGGTGGGGCCCAGTGCACACGGTTCCAAAGCCCTACAAATACCCTCATTCCTCCCCTCTTGTTATTATAGCTCATACCCATAAGCCACATCCACAGCCACAGCCACTCCTCTCGCTAGTCGCTGCAAGTCCAACATCATCTCTTCTATTTCAACACACACTCTCTACTCATCACAGTGTTTTTCTTCAGTTGCAGGCAGCAATAACTCGCACCCAACTCACTGTTGGATGCTACTGTTGCTTTCTCCTTCTTTAAGGTAATTAACATAATCCCATCCCTAGAATCTACCCGTGTATCAAACGCATGCCTCTATCTTCTGTTTCTGTGTTGTTTATCAATCAAAGATTGGGTTTTTTTTTCTTTTTGTTTCAAAATTTCTCATTTTCTTTTGTCACTTTTGTTTTGCAGGTAAAGAAGAAACAAGTTGCTTGATATGTCATCCCCTGTCAAGACCTTTGGCTTGTCTTCATCTCTCAGTGAACAACTCATGATGATGATCAAGAATCAGGGCGCGCTTTCCATTCTTGGCTCTGATTGTGATACGATTAAATCTCCCTCTTCTCTTAGGAGGACACTCTCTGCTGATATGTCCTCCAAAAAATGGCTATCCCAACACGGGCTCTCTACTCTCAAGAAAACTGCATCATCTCGACAACTCATTTCCATCACCGACTCTTCTTCAGCATCATCATCATCATCATCGGACGGAGAAGACTATTATGAAGAAACTCACCAGCCCCAATCAGATATTTGGAGCGCAATTCGAGAAGATAATAAAAACAAGAACGACGCAGAGAATCCTGGACAATTGGATACTTGGAGCTCAATTCTGTCACAGAAGTCACAAGAGGACCCCAAGAACGTGCCACCTCCTTATGTCCACCCTTTGGTTAAGAGATCAGCAAGTTGTTTGAGCGCAAAAAGCTTGGAAATTTGCACCGAAAGTCTTGGATCTGAGACTGGCTCTGATGGGTTCTCTTCCTACCCGCCGTCGGAAACCGGTGATGCAGAGGACGACAAAGAACAACAAGAAGAAGAGAAAGTTGCATACGCAGAGGATTGGAGGGTCGCAAAGTACAATCTGGCAGCAGCTAGCAGCAAGAAATCGCCACCGAAGTCATTCCCTCCACCAATTCCCTCACTATCTAGTCGTGATGGTGCCTCTGTGCACATGAGGTCTCGTCGTGACAATGGAAGATTGGTTCTGGAAGCTGTCTCTGTTCCTTCACAGAAAAACTTCCGTGCCCAGAGACAGGACGGTAGGCTTGTCCTCACTTTGATCAACAAGTCCAACGAAGAAGAAGAAGATGATGATGATGATGATGATGAAGCAGAAGAAGTAGAACCAAAGAGTAGTAAGGCCAACAGTAATGAAGTGGACCAGTTCGAATTAGAACTTGATAATTGTGAGGAAGAGAAAGAAGATGAAGAGATGGCTGAGCTCATGGAGGAAGAGGAAACAGAGCAAGATGAGGAAGTTGAAAATGACGGAGGAGGAGGTGGAGCAGTGGAGGAAATGAGGATTGTGATGGAATTAGCACCAAATTTGTCAAGTGGAGTTTTGAGTGTTCACAAGTTGGCACCTTTGATGATGAGTAAATCCATGGTTTTAACTAAGAGAAATCCAACATGGCCTAAAAAGTTCAACAAACCAGTCAAATTTGAGGAAGAAGATGAGGAAGAGGAAGTTGTGGCAGTGAAACCAATGGCCCCACTTACACAATCACTGCCAACAAGGCCTCCGGTGGCTAGGATGGTACTATCTCCGCAAAAAACGGCGGTGACAGCCACCGGAAACACAGCAGCTGCGTCCTTTAATGCTTATGAGTATTATTGGAAGCCTAAGGCAATAGCAGGAACAGCAACAGTCCTTAATCCAACTGCCAAGAAGCCATCATCAATAACAGCGGACGTCAACAACATCAACAACAACAAGCTCATCGTCTCCAAGACTTTAATGGGCAATGATCAACAAGAAATGGTAGTGTTGAGAGGCAATAATGGAGATTATTTAGTTCCTTTCTGCAAGGAGCTAAGGAGGTCATTCCTGTTCTGGGAACCCTATTACATTGCCACTTCGTGACGACAATCCATCTTTACCAAAAACACAAAAAAATCCCACCTTTAATCAAAAAATCCCAAAGCCAGCGGAATGTTACTCTTACTTGCAAAGTAAACTACACATCTATGTCCCTTGTCTCCCTGTTTTTCACTTCCACTCCTTGAGGAGAGGAATGGTGACTTACAGTCAAATAAAGAGAAGTCGTAGTCGTAAAGGGAGGGGAAGGAGAAAAAGAAAAGAAAGTAGAAAGAAAAATGAGAGAGAGATGATGACTAAATGAACAGTATCATTATTATTATGTACAACCTCTGCTGCCTTTTTGCCTCTTTTTTCAGCATCGATGCTGTTAGTACTGAGAAGCTGTGAACAAAATCTTAGCAACATCTTTGACATTGTTGGACTGTCTTGTCCTGTCTGTCTCTCTGCTCATATAATGTAATTTGCTCTTTTCATTAGGATTTTCAAGTCCTGGCCAATGGGTTTTAAGTGTAGGTCTTGTCTGACCTAACTGATCTTAAATTTAGGAACACAGTCATCTTAACTTTTTGGGTTGGGGCTGAGGTCATTCCTCATTCTGAAGTCTCAATGATGGATATTGTCTTTGAATTTAATAAAATCAAATTTCCACATTTAGTGATGAATGAGCAGAATGTTCCCCTCAACTGGGCATGAAATTCTCTCGTTTAATTAATCTGTTTTAACCTTATTTCTGTCTTAATACGATATCATTTTATGTATATTTAGATATAAAACAACTTTATATTAAGGAAGAAAGAAGGTTAAAACAGAGTAATCAGAATAAAACCCTTCAACTGTACCTATCTTTCTTTGCTTGGTCAACAATAAAAAATTTTATTCTGTGGCAAAAGAATTTGAAAAAAAAAACTTAAAAGTAAAAACAAGTGCAAGCTATATATGTTAAAGGTTAATAACAGGCTTGAGCATTCATGTTGCGCCTCATGTAAGCAGTGTGGGCTTAGCTGAAACAAGCCATGCAATTAGCCACCAATGTCAAAAGGACGAATAGAGTATGAACAAGCACATGCTTATCATCAAGAGCTTGATTTGTAGGAAAAGAGTTAAGAGACAGCTCTCCATAAAAGATCTTTAACTTTAGAAGGAATCAGAAGTCTTCAGAGTTTTTTTCAAATCATATTAGAATCAACATGTTGGTCAGAAGAGGTAACATTTTGAATTCTATAGCTACTTTTCGTCAAGTAATAACCCGTTCTTTCAAAGATCCAGTACCACCCATCATCACGAGTAGACAACATAGGTTCCATCAAAGATTGATTCCAACTTCTGATATCATAATGAATCAGCATTATGATTCATACTTGGACCATTCCTAATGACACGAAAGGATTATCTATGCATTAGTTTCCAAAAGTCTGATTGCTAGGTTAATACTTCGTGATACTCCCGATCTGCTAATTGGAACTCTTGGACCTCTGCAGCATTAGTAGGACCTCTGGGAGCATTCATTCTTCTTTTAACGCTTCTTAGCCTATCCTTAACATAGCCAGGAACAGCCTCTCCCCACACTTGAAGAGCCTTTCACACACCTTAATCCGCTTTAAAAGAGAGCAATTATGTGTCTCCAAGTTTGCCGCACCACTTCTTCGCAACGCGGTTCACGTAGCCAAGCATTCTCAAATAAAAACCTCTATGGCTTTCTGATAAACATCTTGTGAGCATTAGAAATTGCTAATAACGAGTTATTGATCAAAAGATGTATTCACCACATTTTGAACTTGAAAACCACAGAACAGATTAACCCACAAATTGTTGGGCAAAACTCTATCAAGCCTTTCCCTGACTCTATCCCAAGTAAAACTATCACCGTTCATGTTCAAATCTATCTTGCTTCCTCAATAGTTAGATCGAAGCCATCTATCGACGATTGGGGGTAAGGAGCTCCTCTAATCTTCTCCAGAGAACCATTAAGATTATTAAAATCACCCAAACAAATCCAAGGAAAAAATGACGATGTTGTTAAAGATCTAAGCTTATGCCAGGTTAAATATTTGTTTATCCTTTATGGATAGTTGTTAATACCAATAAAACGCCAATTCTTACCTTCATCATCTGTTATAGCAACATCAACATAATTTCTAGAGAAACCCAACAACTGAACATTGGTTTTTTTCCAACCCAAAAAAGTGACAGCCATCCATAACGGCCTTGTGCATCCACAAAAATTAGCCCATCAAAGCGTATGATTTGTCTTATGCTTTCCAATTTAGGCCTAGTACACAAGAGTTTCCATAAGAAAAACATAATTCGGCCAATGGGCTTTAACTGTGACTAAGGACCTAGAACTATAACACTCCAAAATCCTACTCAATAAGGTAATTTCTTAAAATCAAATAACTTAATATATATATAGTAAAAATAGACAAATAATAAGATATACTTATAATACTAAAATATACAAGCAATACTTAGCCTGCCCAAACATTTAATAAATGCCTATGATCTTATTATTATTAATTATTAAAAATAATACTATATTTATTATTAACATTTGTGATTTACCTCTTTATTAATTGAATTAATTGGGCGTTGCTTAACCTAGTAGGCTTAAATTCAATGGTTTGTCGACTCTTCTCTACTCATTATAATCACTTGCTAAGTGAAAACATAATTAGATGTGTAAATATCAGCATAGGGTGCCTCAATCTCTCAATCTAATATGACCACTCCAGTATCTACCATCAACACAGAATATCCCTAAGAGGCAGGATACTCCAGTAATACTTCGTTACTTAACCATTAGCACAAGACATCTCTACGACCGATAATATCCCAGTACCTACTATACGGATAGATACTTAACTACAACTCGCCCATATCTGAACAACTCATCAACCTATAACCATCGAATATAGCTTTTCTTAGGTAAGCCATAAATTCATACCTTTTACACTCTATTCTCAAAACATTATAAACCATTCTTTATCAAATTTTATGAACATGATTTATCTTATCCTAATATTCTTAATTATACACATACACAATTGAAATTATAATTATCATATTTTCCCTCTAGATTATTAGGGGATACACATCCTAACACATAACAAAATATAAACAATAAACATTTTATACACTGTCAATTATTTATTTAATAAATAAGTTCTTAAAATTCATATATTTTAAAAATAACTTATTTAATTATTAATCATTAATTTAATTAATTGTTAATTCAAAATATGATTCATCATAAAATAATTTATTAATAACAAAATTCACAATTTTATGAACCGTACATAATTTTAAGGTTATCTTTACCTAATTTTTGGATTCAACTATTTTGATTGATCCAATCTACTCCCTAATCTATCCTCTGAACCTAGACATTTACAAAATTTTATTAGACTTTATTTTCAAACCCAATTACCCTTAATAATCCAAAGTTACCTCCTTTTACCACTTTATTCTTAATCATAAAAAATATCCTTTTTTTACCACCATAATTATTAAAATACCCCTAATTATTAAAATTTCTATGTTATCTGTATATTCCTTTATTATTACTAAAATGCCCTTCTAGGAATTAAATTCTAATTTTACCCTTAAATATTTACATGTTCTATTTTGCCCCTTAATAAATCTTAAAATTTCATAAAATTATCTTTTTCTTCTCTACCCCAACGTCACCCTCTCCTATTCTCTTAACCTCCTCCTTTTCTCATTTTACAACCTCTTTTTCTCCATTTTTTTTCTAATTTCATCAAAATTATTATCACAAACAATCATAACATAATTCCAACTAAAAACTAGTTTAGGATGAATGAAAATCACTAATAAAAGGATGGAATTTAGTTAAAAATTTCTCTTTTTACCTATATGAAGTTTTACACCTTTCTAATAGAGTTTTGGATTGTTAATCTACACAATTTTCTCTCTCATTTGCTACAAAACAAACAAAATAAGAAAATACATGAGAAAAGCTTCACACACAAGAGAAAGATGTCATTTTTGTATTCTTACGCTATTTCCCTCTCAGTTTTGCATAAATCACAATTTGGATTCTCCACATTAATCCCAAGGTGTTCACGAAGGTTTTGATGAGGAGATGCTAGCAGAGATGGCAGACATTGGAGCTGAGTTGGAGCAGGCCTT
>JAOQMM010000172.1:3628917-3640711 GCA_027563515.1 Erythroxylum platyclados | reverse complement strand
ATGCAAAGTATGTAGGCTTGACCTGTGTGAAAAAACGTGAAATCTTGAGCTTCGGATCAAAGAGTATGATGAGGCAAAACACAAAGGGAAAGAAGGGGAAAAAAAAAAAAAAATCCCTAACAAGGCGAAATGGGGAGTTCAGGTTCAGCGACGACCGAGGACGATTTACTGCTTAAGAGCTTCTTTGCAGAGGTCAGCGAAGTCGAAAGGGATAACGAAGTCATCAGGTCTCTCCGTTTTTTGTTTTCTCGTTACTTGGATTCTGAATTTAGGGTTCCCAATTTTTATATACTAAGTGTAGCGAGTGGTCACTTTTTTTCTTCCGTTCTACATCTTGTTCCTTTGATTTTAGGATCTTTTAGATTTTGGGCGTTCGTGATTTGATTTTGAAAGAATGTATCTTTATGAGGATGAATTGTCCTAACCCTTAGTTTGGGAATTGTAATACTTGATAAAGAATGGCTATTAATTTAACGGTTGAAGGATCACCTTAAATTTTAGTTTGATCTTGCCCGAAATAGTTAACCATTTGTCTGCTATGGACTATTAATTAGATACATAATGTGTTTTCTTCTAATTGTTCTCACTCGTCTAGAAATATTTAAACGCCACAGGATTCTTGCATGCTTCAAGCTGAATCCTTTTGAGTATTTAAACTTGCCATTTGAAGCAACTCCAGAGGATGTGAAAAAGCAGTATCGAAAGGTAACTTTTAGTCCTAGTGGAATTCCAGCCAAATTTTTGTGATCAATATTCCGATGTTATGATTTCCATCTACTTATTTTATTCTTGAATGTATAGTTATCTTTACTGGTTCACCCTGATAAATGCAAGCATCCCCAAGCAAAGGAGGCCTTTGGTGGTAAGTTAATCTAAGAGCCAGAGCTGATGTCGATTTATGTAACGTAGGCAGCTTATTATGTTGGTGTGGCAGATTCTTATTAGCTTTAATGAATGCTGTTAGATACATTATGTAGAGTTGCCAAATTCATAAACTTTATTCTCATAAGGAACTTCTTGTAGCTTCTACCACATAGCAAAGACAAAAATCATCTATAATTACATTCACTTCTCTAAACTCAAAGAACCTGAATGTATCTAACCAAGGCAAGTTAAAAAAATGCAATCCAAATCAATGGTTCATTGTGGTTGCTTTGGGACCAAATCGAAAAAAAATTCGAATTTCATTGCAGCTTGGAATCAAGGTGTAGCAGTTGGGAAAAGAAAAGACCTTGTTGTCTGAATTAGATTGTGTCCTTATATGATGACTTTCAAAGTGCAACTTCTGATGAACATTTGCGTATTTTTTGGACATGCCTTGAAAAACTATTGATTACAAGAATGAATTTTATGCGTGAAGTCAGCTTTGAGATTTTTGGATGTCTTGAGTCTATTGAAATTGGCTAGAGCACTTCTTCACATTTGTGAAATAACTTGCATAATTTAAAAGTTGACCAATAGGTGCTGATATCCATCTTATTTATGATATTCTGATCCTAGCACGAGTTTCAATCATGTTAAAACAAGTATAATTGATTCTTGAAAATATCGTTGGTCTTTGTGCAAGGTTTTAGTTGTGTTAAATGGTCTTGATTTGCATTTATATTTAGGTGCTTGGTAATTTTAATTTGGCATGGCATGAATATCAAATTATGCTTGTGGATAAGAATTGCTTGCTGATCGAGGTGTGGATTGATGATGCTTTACCTTCTATGACTTTCTTGTGATATTAATTGTTTACCAATATTTGGATTGTTCTCTTTCAAACAGCATTAGCAAAAGCTCAACAACTATTACTTGATGAGCAAGAAAGAGACTACATTCTTACCCAAGTTAATGCAGCAAAAGGTTTGTATTAAGCGGTTTATTTTTTCTTTTTGATGTAGGAAATGACCTTCATGGCATAATTGCGTTATGTTCTCCTGTATATGTTTCCTTTCTATCTTTCTATTTAGCCTTGTTGTCATATAGGATTAGCATATCAATGATTATATAATTTTGTTGATACAGTTTGCGAACTTATTAATACTGACTAGGATATGTTGAGATTAGTCATTACAACTATGACTACTTCTACAGACTTCCTTTTGATTTCCGAGAAACTATAGCATGATACATGCATTGCTATTTGCAAAGTGTATTGTTAAATGCATTGTTATTTGCTTTATGAAACTTCAAGATAGTGTCCATTGACTAAGAAAATTTGCTTTTGGTTAATATGATTTGAATTGCAGAAGAACTTCGAGCGAAGAGGAAGAAGCAATTGAAGAAAGATAACGCTAGTAAGATAAAGTCCTTGGTTGATGAGGTACTTGGAGTCTTACTTTTGATTTACATTGTAGCTATTGGTATATTTGTTTTAGATCAATAAATAACAACAACAACAACAACATTCTAGTAAAAATCCTGTTGAGACACGGAGTTTTGGGAGATCTAAAAATACATAACCTTATTTCTAACTGGTAGAGAGACTGTTTTCAATAGACTTATAGAAAAAAAGAAAGAAAAAAGGAAAAGAATTTATTGAAATACCATTCGAAGAGGATGAATGTTAAAAATATACACAAATAACTGCATAAAAATATCAATAAATAAAATAAGAATTAAGAAATTCACAATCTAAAATAGAAAGATAAAGATAAAACATAATAATAATAATAATAATAATAATAATAATAATAATAATAATAAGTAAAGAATAAAATAAAGATAAATATAAGACTTGACGAGAACAGATTAAAAAGACTTACAAAAAAGAGAAAAAATTCTTTATGTAAGATCCTTTATGAATATCCTTTGCCTGTATCTTAGTTTGCTAATGTTTTTTATTAAGGGTTAAGTCTTTGGCAAGTTTTAGCAAAGTCATTATTTCTGATCACTTTTTGTTAGTTCTTCTTATGTCTTCCTCTTTTTTTCTTACAGTCTATAAGGACAATTTTCTCGCATTTTTTCATTGAAGTTTTAGGATGTCTATTTTTAACATGTTTGAATGACCTAAGTCTTGTCTTTTTTAATTTACTATAAATGTTGTTCACCCTTAATTTGTCTTTTAACACTATATTTCTGATCTTATCTCTTCTTGTAAGGTTATACATTCAAAGAATTATCTTTATCTCTGCTACCATTAACTTATAATTATAGACCTGTTTAATGAGTCAATACTTTGTCCTAATTGCTAAATGGTAGAATTTACCTCTTAGTTTGAATGGTATCCTCTTGTCACATAAATCTCCTGATGCACCCATCCAATTAAGTCACTTTGATTTGATGCAGTGAACTGTGTTTTCATATATTTCATTGTTGCTTTAGATGATGGATCCAAGGTACTTAAAACAATCTTTCTGTGATATAACTTTTGAACTAATAGTTATCTCCACATCAAATGCCTCCCTATGACTCGAAAAAATTATACTCTTTAAGTATTCAGTCTTAGGCCTGTTCAATTTAGAGCTTTTCGAATCTAACGTATCACTTTTTCTAGTTTGTTTTAGATTAATATAGAAGCTCCAATTGCTATGTCATATTTGGTTGATGGATAGAGATAGTCAACTTGAGTATTATGTGTATTCCATTCTTAATTCTTGCCAACATAAGTATTATCATCATTTTTTCAAATGTAGCTTCATCTAGGCCTATTCTAGCACCAAACATAAATGTATCTTTACCCTAGTGGATTTATAGGATGTTGTTATCTGTGGGAAGTCGAAGGAAAATAATTGCCCTAACGACAACTTTCTATGTTGTTTGTTCATATGTACTCACTATTACCCTGTGATATTGGCATATTCTTATATTTAGTGACATTTATCCATTTCTTAATATTTGTGAACATAGTTTCAAAGATAGTAGGTGTATAAAATTAAAGTAATTCTTAGCACTGCACGACAATATTCTTCAAAAATAATGAAAAATATGTCTTAATTAGTTTCAAAAGAAATAAAAAAAAGGGATCTATTTTACTAATTTTCATATCAAGGGGATTGCCTGAACTAAATCTAAACCATTTGCGTGTTGATGAAAGACATTTATGCAAAAAGAAGGGAAAGGGAAGTCCTTCTGGTTCATCAAATTACCAATTTTCTCAATTTTCATGGAGAAGTTCATATCAACTTTCTATTGTTTCTGTATAACGCTTTGGAAATATACCCGACATTTATGGCGTCTGTGATGTAAAGCAGGGAAAATACGATCAACAGTATGAACAGTCAGAAGAGTTTCAGAAGGAGCTGAAATTAAAGGTGCGTGAAATATTAACAGAGCAAGAATGGCGCAGGAGAAAAATGCAGATGAGGGTATGCTGCAAGCTCTATCCATTTCATGTTTCCATACATGTGCTTAAATGGGTGACCCTGTTTTATTTTTCGTTCTTTCTGTTGTAATTAGATATCAGAAGAGGAAGGTAGATTGAAGAAAGATGAAGAAGAGCAGAAGGAGATGTGGAAGAGGAAGCGTGAGCATGAGGAGCAGTGGGAAGGAACAAGAGAACAGAGGGTTAGTTTCCAATTCAAATTGTCAATGTCATTTCCTTCATCAATCATCTTTATATTCAAATCAATTTCCTTGAAACATTTGTTTCCTCTCGATTGCTGTTTAAATTTGAGGGTAACGAAGTGCCATAATCTGGAGGAAAATCATCTGGGTTTATGGGTCCTAATAAAACTAATCTGCAAGTTTTATCTTCTGAATGTTCGAGAGAGAAAATGGTTTTTATATTGTTATCCCTTAAGGGAGCAAATTGTTTGGTAGTGAGGAATTTGGTTTGAGACTCGTGCAGAGATAGCTAAATTTGTCTGGGTATGATTCCATTTGAATTTTTAAATTCTTATCTGGTGTTTAATGCAAGTTAAAATCTATTGTCCTCTGATTTGTTGCAATTTTGGTCTGGTCAAGAAATAGCACACAAGCTTTTCATTTCTACATCGTTCTATTTAACTTCTAGGTTTGTTTCTTTTTCTGTAATTTTAATTTAGAACTGTCTGTCTTAGTCATTGATAAGGTTAAATGTCATTGGGTGTTTATAGTGAAAAAAAAACTGTTCTTGAATTAAATAGTAGGAAATCAAATTAATTAAACAGTGAGGTGTTTGTTGTTCCATATGTATGATCTTTCACCTAAACTTGTCACCATGGTTTTTCTTGTCTGCCTTTGCCTTGTACTTATATATGGGGATTGATGATCATGGTCTTTACATAGATCTAGATGTCTAGGATCTGGATGTTTGCCTGCATCCCAACACCCCATATTGCAGCCAGAAGGGGACGAAAGGACTAGGGCCCTCAGGAAGATATGCTGATAAATTTGTTTTTATTGTTGCAGCGCTTAAGATCTATCCTATCAATGTTTAGTTAATCATTTTGTTAATCAGTTTTGATATTCTCTCCAATTGATTGCCAGGTTTCAAGCTGGAGAGATTTCATGAAGGCCGGAAAGAAGGTTAGATGTTTTCTGATTATGATTGTTTTTATATGAACTACAGTTGATATAGAGATTTTCTTGAAAACTCAAAAGAAAGGAGACTCTCCACTCCTTCCCCAGTTCACCTCTCTTAATTCCACTTGCAGGGTAAAAAGGGTGAAACTAGGCCACCAAAGCTTAAGACGGAGGATCCCAATAAATCCTACGTTCAAAGGCCTGTAAAGAGAGGTTAGTTAAGGTTGGAGTCGTGCTAACAACTCAGCTCTTTTGGGAGTTGAAAGGCTCTAGATGGACGCCTTAGATCGTCAGTCCTTGCCTAGCCTATCTGATGGTTTTCCTAATCTTTATGCGACCCATTTTGAGTCACACTATCATGCTGGCCATGGACACGCTTAGAGGTTGTTCTGATCTGGTTGAATCAAAATCCTTGTCAGGACTTCTTGGTTCTAAATAGGTTAAAGAATCATTAAAGGAGGTTGTCAAAAATCTCATCTTTTAAGATTTATTACCAAATTTGTACAACACTAGTACAATTAACGTTAGAGATTGTGAACAACCGCATTGTACCATTAGACTAAAAGGGATAAATTGCTGTCCGAAGTTTAGACCAAAAAGGAGTAAATGAAGTAAATTAGTAGTAAGACTCAGGAGCAGGAACGCCCTTCCATTTGTAGCGGCTAATCCTTTCATGCTGCTTTCTAAAGTTTAAATATTGTATTTAGTTTGAGTGCCGTTGTAAAACAAAAAACAGAAATGACTCTATTTGGTTTTTGATCCTTCACCTTTAAGAAGGTTTAGAACTGCCTTTTGAAGTAGTGGCAGTTGTTTGATGATATTTCCCTATTGAGCTTTCATGAAATCACAACGTGAAGGTGAAGCTCATTGCAAGACAAGCATAGTAAAGGCTGTGACTATTTTCACCGTTGTATCCCTTTCGAGGTTGAAATTCTGTTATCAGTGATCAACCAATTGGTCATGTTTCGTAGTTCATTGAGGTCTTTTAGCTAATTGGTTCCTCATTTATTTGCTTAACTAAATATAGGAGAGTGTATGACTATGCTTGACAAATAAGGAAGAAAATAATCAAGCAAATTTAAGAAATATAACACTTTATTGTCTTTCTTGGATGTCGCCAAAATTTGATTACTAATTAGTGATATAGAATGCGTTCTCTTAAATTTCAAAATTTGCCAAGCGTAGAATCATATAAATTAATTTGTTTCTATTCTTAACCGACGTAGCTTACTTCTACGTAATGAAGCGAATAAAAGAAATAGATGGATTGCGAAGTCCCTTCGTCCTATAGAAAAAACATCTTAGGCTCATACTCTTTATAACATCAGCAGAACCGTTAGCAATACTAGATTGACCAACATCTAAATATGGAGTAAATTTAAGTTTATTAACTTTAAAGTTACAGGGCTTTATCTTTACTTTTCCCTTGGTTTTTACAAAGGTTATGAGCTATATTCTTCTGCTTCTCTTCTTTAGCAACATCACGAGTGATTAATGCATTTATGTCCCAAACTTCATCCTAAGAATTGTATGTGGTAATCAAAATATCAAACTCTGATGAAAACGTATTTAGAGTTTAGTGAACTATACAAGTATACAAGAATCGAGAATGTAAATATTTAATACCCTTAGCTTAGTCTAGGTGGACCATCTTAATTATGTATTCCTTCACTTCTGTTGCTTCTGTTTTACGAAATACAATTCCTTGAATAAGGAAACTATTTTAGCATCAGAAGATATCTTATATCTCTAGGAGATGTTATTGGAGAAATTCCTTGCTATATTTGTTTCTAGAAGTCCACTTAGTACATGATTTGAAATTGATCTTTTTTATGATCAAATAATACATCCTATTTGACCTTTCTCATGATGCATATGTTGTTCTCTTAGCCTCTAAGCTGATAGATATAGGTGCAAATGGCCTATCCTTGACCATGACCATGTTGATATCTTACATCTCCGGCGTAAATTCCACATCTTGCTTTCATTTCATAAAATTAAAACTAGGGAGGGTTTCAATTGTGACTGTGTACTAATAAGCACAAATATAGGATAATTTCGATGCTCAAAGTCATAAAACAGTAACTGTGTTGAGTAATTTATCACATATATCATGAAACACGTGTGGGCTGGATATATAATAAATACAAATAAGACTTCTACATAAAGCCAATCGGAGTACACATCATTAACTTTTATGATTCTATCACTTGTGGACGAATAGATCACTTAAGCAATGACTTTCTTTTATCTAATGCTTTTATGTACATCCCAAAGTCTCATATAAGGTCAATATTTGTGGGCAGAATAATCAAACACAAAAATACATCCTAAAACATGCAAAGAGAACAATTCAAATACTAACTTGAAAGCTCACTATGGTGACTACATTCTCATCAATGCCTAAATGGATCCACAAGCACAATGGATACACCTATATGTTATCCTCACATTCCTCTATATAGGCAAAAAATAGGTGACAATTTTCCATTCATAAATGCAAAATCCCTATGCACATACTCATTATCACATGTCAATTTTGAACATATTATTAACAAACTTTATTTGAGAATTCATCGTAAAGAAAATCTCAATCATAGTGATAATCATGCAATATCGAACAATAAATACACTATAGGAGATAACTAAAATCACCTGTATCTCTGTTATTTCAAGTCAAATGCATGAAGATTCACTCAACGACAGCTCTACTAACCTTATTTGCTTTTTTTGAAATTAAACCTAGTTATTACCAATATAATAAATCCAAAAAAATTATAAAAACTTACTTTACAAATTCACAAAACCTTAAAAACTGACCCAAAATAATTCAAGGGACTATTTTGTGAATTTTGAAATTTTTGATTTTTTTTATCTTATAGTGTGCTGACGTAAATAAATGACATCAACGTTGCGTGTGCTTTTAAATGGCACGTGAACAGCATGCACCAGCCCTCACACGTCTTTGGATGCGTAGGGCACGTGCTTACTACCCACTAAATGCGCACATATATGTGTCGTCTTCAATGTCGCATGGTATAGACGCACCAATCGCTTTAGGTGCGTGTATCCCACTCACAAACATGTGTCCAACACCAACCTTCCACATGCACCAGCTATCAAGTATGTGTGTATCACATGCGCCAAACGCTAAATGTGTCCCAGAAGTAGCGGGCTGCTTCTTCATCCATTTCTCTCTCCAATCACCAAAAAACAAATATGCAATTTATATAAAAAAAACATATTAATTTCTCTATTCCTTAACGGAGAATCATACAATCGTGGAACCATTCTAATACCATTTGTTATTTATAACATGAACTTTAATTATAAGCCCAAGATCAACCATAAACTTGTATTAACAGAGAAAATGAGAAAAAAATACCTGTTTTGTTATCCATTGCACGATGAACAAATTACTAAATTGCTTGAACAAACTTCTCAACGTTTGCACAAGCTCCTGAAACTTTTAATCCAACTTTCTGAAAGTTGTATATCTTTATGCTGTTAGCACCTTTCTTAATATGTGGGTTTCTAATAGGTAAAAAAAACTAAATGTCCACAAACTTACTTAAGTAGGCAAAATGAGACCTTAACAGCTATTTATAGTAACCTTATTGGGTCTTCCCATCATAGGCTTAATACATATCCGACTCACATTAATTAAGGCTCATTTTTCTCACTAGACTTTAGCCTATTTGACTATATCTTTTATTGGGCTTCTTTATTATCTTTAATCTGGATCAAATTTGATTTTATTAACTTAATTTTATTAAAAATCTCGTAATAAACTATTGTCCAAGTAAAAATCACTAACAAGGAACACTTAGAGAGAAGCAATCTAGCTTGAGGAGGATCTAATCAGAGTAATGATCAATTCACTACCTTAAGTATCTTTGGAAAATCTTCTAACTGATGAAGGTAACCTCAGATCCAAATTACGCATGAAATAATGGAGAGAGCGATCAGTCAACAGTGTGGAGAGTAAAGTTATTGTTGGTACACTCCAGACATTTGTCCTTAGATATTTTTGGTGTTGAATTGATAGTAGACCATTGAAGGACAAAAAAATAGTAAATTAATTAATAGTTGGTGATGGTTTAGAAAAGCTTCAGCGTATGTATGTATGTATGCTGATGTGTATATTTTATATGTTTTAAACTACAAGTGCATGATACATTTATAGCTAACACTAGTAAATACGAGTTGATCCTAATAGAACTACAAATACTAGTAATAACTTATTTTCTATTATCTAATGGATAAATAAGATGATGGTATAATTAAAATTAAACTAAACTAAAATTCAACACAATAATGAACTAGCATATAACACAATGATTAATCGATATCAAATATCTAGTAACTAGGTAATGAATCATCCTAAAATCTCTTAAGCATTAACTATTTATTACGCAATCTACTTATTAATCATTAGATAATGGAAAATTATCTTTCTTAATGCTGTTAACAACTAATTATTGGTTAATTAACTTAAACATCTTTTTAGTTAAAATCACTAAGATTGCATTAGTTGATTCATAAAATTTACTATTAGGTTTTATTATAACCCAAAGAATCTATGTTGACCTATCCTTAGATTTGGATACAACTCCTTCCAATTATGATAGATCTATTCATGCAAAAGGATTTCTCAATCTCAATCATATGAAATCAAAAATTGAACTAATATCTCGAACATATTAATTCAAGAATAAAAATACATAATTGAACCGTAATGAATCAATCGATCAAATTGCATTAAATAAAAGATCAAATTATAGTATCTATCCCAACTTAGGGTTCATCATACCTAAGCACTAAACAAACTTAGTTCATAAACGTAAAAATTTGAAAAAAAAATCAATAGTTCAGAAGAATAAAAAAAAGAATTCATAATATATATCCCTTTTTTTCAAATGTAATCCTCTTGAAAGTTTTATGGAAAACTGCTCTCTATTGGATCTTTTAAAATAATGTTTGTGTTTTCTTCGTCTTAGGTTCAGAATTACATCTCTAACTCTAAATCTTATCTCTAACTCCGACTTTAATTGTCTCTTCTTCGTCTCCTCTTCTTAATTACCTTTTTTTATTACAAAATTAAGATTTTTGGATTATACATAGCCAGTCACAAGGGAGTGTGGGTGATTGTGTATCTCAAAAACAACTTTAAATTGTGACTTTGCATGTTTTTAGGAACTTACATGGGCATGGGAAATGATCGTGTATGTTACTCAGAAGAGGCATATATCTTCACAATGGCAAAAACAACAGCTTGAAGCTTTACAAGCTTACAGTCACGCACACGATTATGTATGATACTCACATGGGTGTGTACATCCACAAATAGAGCTCTAATTTTCATTTTATGGCCTGATGTTACCTAAATCTTCTCTTTTTAATCCATGAAAACAATTTAGACTTGAAAACATACTAGAAGTAAAATAAGTACAAAAAATAATGTAAAACTCTTAAATTACAAGGAAAACATAATAAATGTGGGCATAAAAACGTAGCATAATAAACGTTTATTATATGCTAGACAATATTTTGTATGAACTTCTTTTTTAATACATTAATACAATTTTTAGCTTAAAAAAATCAACCCCAACTCTTTATATTTAGTTACATTAGGATGAATTTTATTTGTAAATATAATTTTATCTCTTTTATAATAATAAATTAGAATGGTAATTTTAGAAATAATAATAATAATAATATTTAAAAATTTCAAACTTCTAATTTTACTATGATATTCATGATTAGGATTAAATATATTAAAATTTCTCTATAAGTTATGATAATTAAGATTATTATATTTTATTTATAATGACAAGTTATAATTTTAAAATCCATAAAAGACAAATATTTCAGCTCGTATTAATCAAAATTTATAAATACTACTTTCACAGATGAAGACAATAGTAAATGACATATATAATTGAGTGAGATAAGAATGAATGAGTTGTTGGGTTTAAAACCAACCCAGCCCATTAATCCATGCATTTTTTCTTCCAGAGCTGCGTCGTATTAAGGAAGATGGTTTGGAGTGACTTTGGACCGTGGAAGTTTGACTGTCTTTCTCTACTTTCGCGCGCGCCTCTCCGAAGCACCACTGCCTTCCTTCATTCCTGTCGCCGGCGACCATACTTAACTCCGACGCACTCTTTTCTCATACTCGACCGGCCATGTTTCATCTTCAAGATGTTTTTGCTTCTGTTCGTTCGCAAACCCGACATGTTCAATGGCTGCAAACCGAGAGCTCTGATTACCGCTGCGACTACAGTATGGACATGTCAGACATTTGAGGCTAAGGGAAAGTTGATCTCATATTAGAGTACTAGATCATTCAGGATCCACAAAG
>JAOQMM010000172.1:3617322-3628817 GCA_027563515.1 Erythroxylum platyclados | reverse complement strand
ACGGTGCATCCAGCACGAATCACGAGAACCTTACCCCCGTCGGGATTCTCTGCGCGATGAGACCATTCGCGCCGGTAGAACAGAAGACTCCAGTACACCTCAGGTGGAGAAAAAAGACGTGGGCGAGGGCTGCAACAAAAAGTCTTCACAGGAGGTCACCCATCCTAGTACTAATCTCACCCAAGCGCATTTAACTTCGGAGTTCTGATAGGATCAAGCTCTGATTACCGCTGCGACTACAGTCGCCATTCCACTCGCCGGCATAGTCATGAGTTCTGCCACTGGGCAGGAACTGCTAATCGTTGTCCTCCTTAACAGTAGAAATGCGAAACCCTTATGTTATAGGTAAGCTTCTTCTTCTCTAATTCTGTGTTCTTTTAAATTATTAGATTTGAACTTTAGCTTTCAGTGTGTTGATTTGTTAATTTTAAGGATTTTGGAAAAGCTAGGGTTTGAAATGATATTGGAGGATTTGTGAGGTAAACTCGTTTTGTGTGATTGTTTGAGTTTGGAAAGGTATGAGTCATTGTTGGTTTAAAGTAATCCAGTGCATTATTTCATTGGTTTTTATTTAAGGCCATATTCGTAGATTAAAACTTAGGGTTTGAGGTGAAAGAAGATATGGTTATGTTTCTTCCAATAGAAAAATCTTTTGTTGGATTAGTAATAGTATTTGGAAATGATTTGAGGTGATTGGATTATTAGTTTATTTATCCCACCTTTTTGATTAGGGTTAGTGTCTTGAATTTTAGTGTGCAATTGAGTTTGGTAATTGTTACAAAGTTTTGAGGGAGTGAATTGTATTATGGTTGAGGAGGGTTTGTAGGTCCGACCAGATTTGGTTGTATGGTGGAGGTGATTCCATCCTCCCCAGTTGCATTATTTGGGCTTTAATGTGATAAGTGTTTGATGATATTGGCTGGAATTTGCTAAGAAATATAAAAGTTTGGTTAAGTGTAAGAGAGGTAAATGTGAATTCAACTCTTTGGTTTACGTGATCAAAGTGGTTATGAAATCCTATCCATTCTTGATCCCTAAGTACTTGCTCTTGAAGGTTTAGCACTTTGCTGGTGGTGAGAACCGGACTCACCAGATTCTTCATCTTCCATCTTGGCTTCTCATCAATACATTTTCATTTCCTGTATCATGTACTCAATAACAGCACCATGTTCAGAAGCAGTCGTCCGACGAATATGTGTTCTCACTTTTGAAAAATAGTTCTTATACTTGAGTAGGAACTGTTATTTTAATAAGAACTTAGATTTGATGTATTCTAAGGAGCAGATTCAGTAAAAAATTAGAATAGTTACACAATAACTGACTTAGCTTTTGTTCTATCTTTCAACCTGTCTTTAAGTTACTTCACTCCCAATCTCAGAACAATACTGCTGTTATTTATCGATGATCTGCAGTGATTGGAGGTACTGATTGTTTTTGTTTCACGTGGCCAATAATTTTCTCACCGGTGCCACCATGGTTTGTTGGAGTCTCTTGTTGAAGAGTATGTGGTTTTGCTTTTGATTTGCATCTCAACTTAGTATTAATTACACAAACATTTAACTTCTTAGACATTTATTATAATAAAAGAGTATCAAAAAAAGAGTATCAAATGTCAGTGCAAGTATTTGAGAGGCGTGAATGGGGGGTGTGGCGTTACAATTGCGTGTATTAGTGAATAATAAGTTAATGTCATATGATTCTTTTTTTCTTTTGATCTTTTAAACAAAAATGTAACATATTTTTTATTCAAATAATTTATGATTTTTTTCTCTTCAGAAAGAAAAGCAAAACCTGTTTTCCGTTGAAATTATCTATCTAAATGTTTCTATTCATGATAGGATGATAGTGTTAAACTTATTATGACTAAATTTTAGTTTATAGTTGTGGTATGGATATTGTCTTACGGCTGTTACAATCTAAACCTTTTAAGTTTGAATATGGACTTATAATTTTTATAATTATTTTAGTATTATTGGTTAAATTTGGTTGAACCAGTTGAATCATTGAACCTTTGATCCTAATACTCCTGTCAGATTCTTACAACTTTGGTCTTTATAGATATTTTTATAGATTGCGTTGATAATGAACCTTAATAAAATTTGTGTTAATAGTCACATATCATGCACACACACATATATTACTGCTTATGCAGTTTTCATTTAAGAGCACAAATCACATACAGCTAAACATTTAGAACATGTTAAATGTGACATGAATTTGAGATTTGTAAGTTGCAAAATGCAGATAAGAAAATGGAATACTATTTATTGACTTTTCTTTTTAATAGCTACTATTTACTAACATGTTTCATTTTAGTGAAACAATGATATTTTAAATATAGTATTCAATTCAAGCTTTCTATAATTGGAGAAACTAAAAATAAGCGATCCTCAAAATATAATTCAGTAGTTGTTAAGTATATTGTATTATATGTGTACACACGTACACACTATATATGTGTATGTCTGCCTGGGTGTGTGTGATTGAGTAACGGTGATTGAGAGATTGTGCTTTGATTAGTTAGTAATATATGGTAAGTTCACTATAGTAATATTTGTCAATTTGGTAAAGATTGGCAAGTATTAGTTGTCAAAAGTCGTAAGTTCAAATGAAGATATTGTTTGACCATGTTTGAAATATCCATAGATAACAAATAAGCAGCCTTCCTGTTTTGTCTTGCATTAGTTAAGGCAATTGATTGTGACACAAACTTTAATAATTTGACTGGTTATACACAGCCAAGCAACAATAAGTGCAACCTAAATATGAAAACTAAAAGACAAACCAATTTGTAAACTAGCAGAGAGCAATACAAAATTACTTTGTAAATAAAACATCATTAAATGACAGTACAAAATTATCTAAAAACTACTTTAAAACTTGCCTGGACATAGCCATGTATTCAAAATTTTCCCTAATCTCATTGTACGTGTCGGTAGAATATTGGTGTTGTGAAAAGACTGATAATTCTTACTGCTTAAATATACGATATAGCTATGAAGTTTTTTCCTTGCCCCTACCTTTCTCTTCAAATTAAAGCATTTCGCTCAATCTGAAAGCAGAAATGGTGAAGCCTTTTGCTCTTTTCTCTCTCATTACTGGCTGATTTCTTCATGATGAACTGGTAACTGATCTTACTTGAACTTTGACTCCAGGAGATTCTACTCCACAGTGACAAATTTAAAACTTAGAATTTGTAGTTAGTGAACGAAGATGAAATTCTATTTCATTTTTGAAATAACATATGCTTTGTGAAAATATTTGAATTACATGGTGTTATGCTTTAGGCTGTATGCATGAAACCATTATTTCTAACTTTTTTATTTCATGATTGGCCTTTAATTCTTATACGATGGTATGTTCTTTTCACTTTTAAATTACAAACATGCATCTAGATGTTTTCATTTCCTCACAGGTGTGAATATTTCCCCATTTCAATGAAATTAACTTTGTTATTAATTAGGAGCACCTTATATTAAGATGGTATGGGCAAAATTCTCCTTTTTCAATTTGACAGTTGCCATTTCTTTTTAATTTAAACACTATTGTCAAATTTTGACCGAGAAACTTTGTTTACAAGTGGGGGATGTAAACATCTAAATCCGACAAAGGTAGTTATTTTATCCTTTTAGCTGTTACATCTACTTTTGTAGTCATAACTTTTCTGTTGTTTCCTTTGCTGTGAAATTCTAGACTATGTTCAAGCAATGATGTTTGCATGCTCAAGACTGCATATCTTGTTTAGTAATGTAATGTTAACAGAGTGTTATTTTCAGTGTCTCTCTTTGATGAGGATTAGTTATACATCTAATGTTAATGTTATATTCACGAATTAATTTACCTTTTGTGAATCACAATATTTTGAAATACGTCTCAAGGGACCTCAATAAAGTTTTTTCCCTTTCTTTTTTTTTACTATGAGGAATTAATTTCTCTCATTTAAATTGCAATACTAATGATTACCATTTCATATCACAACACATTCAGTTACATAAAAGGGGGAAACTTATTTGTAGTGATATTTCCTTTGAATATTCTAACTTGAGTTTAGAGTTATAATATATTTGGTAAATTGTTTATTTATAATTGGTAGATAATATGGTTAGGACTGCTCCTGAAGACTATAATGTTTGGAGTTTTATGTTGGGAAATAAATGCCGCTTCTTCATTCTAAGATTTTGATTTAGGTAAATGTTTTGGTACAATAAATGACGAATATAGTGGTTGAGAGTAGAAAAAACTCTCCATCAGAATTCGAATCATAATAGGTGCATGAGGTAAGGGATACAAATATATGTTATTGAACATAACAAAGAAAAAATGAAAACAAACATTGATTAATGAATCATCAGTGGCAGTTTAAGTGCAAATTTTGTTAACTTATCTATCTTTTCTGCTACGTGCAGGTACGTATAAGTTACCATATGGGTGATAATTCGACAGACTGGATAGATTACTTGTTAGAAACAACTCCAAGTAGTGACTTTGGCGTTTTATTTTCAAAGTTAAATGATCTAAACAGTAGTAGTCCCAAAGAGGAGGTAGCGGTAAATAAATCACAAGAACAACCTGCAAAAATGAACAGTTCTCCCATTGAATACATTACAAATGCATCCAGGGATAACCATTCTCAAATGGAAGTGGTCACACCATTGGAAAATAATATGCAGCACTTGGGATTACTGCAACAAAGGTCTAAACGTGGAAGAAGAAAAAGAAGCAATGAAACTCCTGAAGAGACAGCTAGGAGAGCAGAAGAAAAAAAGATAATGAATAGAGTTTCAGCTGCAAGATCTCGAGCCAAAACAAATGTAAGTAACAAATACAAATATTCATTAGCTATAAACTTGTAATTACGTCCTCAAGTTTGGCAAGTGAGTCAAAGTGTGATGAGATGTACACAAATTATTGTGGTAATGCGGCCTATGAATATGTCATCTTTATCTTTATTATGCCATGTTTAATAGAACGGAGGACATTGAAACTTTGTTTGAGAATAATTGTTTGCTTTTGCAGGAGCACATCAACAATCTTGAATCGAAAGTGGAACAGTTAAAAAGAGATAATGAACTCTTGGAAAGAAAGATCAAGTTTCAGGTACTTCACAATATAACAAAAGGGCTAACTAATAAAGCAACTAATATTTCCCAATTTTTAACTCGTATTGATTTATATAATGCAATTTACTTGTCTTAATAGATTTGAGAAGATAATAAATTGCTATACATGTAATTGATTCATGGTGATTCTTTTGTTTATATGATTACAGATACGTGATGGTTCTTTTGTTAACTTGTATGCATAGGTAGAGATGATGAAGGGAGATGAAAAGACAAAAGCTGAGACCAAAGCTGAGAAAACTAGAGAGACATCGAACAGACTAAGGAGGGCTTTCAGTTCTTCTTTCTGAAGTTATCGAACCTTGGATTTGCGTGTAGTTGGGACGTCAGGTGCCTGCCTTCACTCCTTTTTGAACCTCAATGTTTTAAGAATGAAAATAAATTTAGCGAACTTTATTTTGATTTTTGTAGCATTTAGATTAAAAAAGGAGTGAAGGCTTGTACATGATATGCTCATAAAACTTTTATTTGTCATTTAGTGAAAGTACCATTGTTAATGAATAAGGCTTCTGGCTACTGACGCCTACCAATAAGTTTAATGGTTTTTGTCCTTATATTTTGCTTTAATAAATGAACTATCTTCGGATTTTACTTTCAATAAAGATATTTATGAATAATTACAATTCGTTGTTTGAATTATGTACAGAAAGAAATTATTTTCAACTCTATTGTTCTTCACTCGCCATTTCCTTAAAAGTAGTCAAACCAATTAAAGATTTAGGCCATTGTAGGATAACTTGTCCAAATTCTACATTATATCAGCAAAGAACTTATGATTATTATATGAGGCGAATCCAATTGTTATATTGTTGGAGTAGACAACTTGGTGGAAGTGACGATCTAAAGAATGAAAATTATAATTTGGGTCGTAAGATACAAAGAGTAGGTCTGCTGACTTTTATGGGAGGCTTTTCACTTTTTTCATGGGGTTAAAAATTAAAAAAGTGTAAAAGATATAGATATTTCATGTAATTTAAGAAATTAAATTAACAATTTAATCTATACAATTTTCGAATTTATTTTACTAATTTTTAGTTTTTCAGAAAAACTTATTCTTCTAAATTTTGATTAAAAATTGAGGAAATATATGTAGTATGAATATCATACATAAACTAATCAAATATCATTAATATAGTAATCTAATTAAGTTCTTAAATCTAATTTTAACTAATTAAATTTGACTTAAATTAATAATTTAAAATAATTATAATAAATTATTATATTGAGCCAATTTAAATGGTTAGAATCGGATTTAAAAGTTAAATTGAATTTTCATATAAATAACATTTAATTAATTAACATCAGATATTGTTATTTTTAACTTAAATTTAAAAAATGAAAACAGAAAATTAAAAAGCATTTTTTTAAGAATTAAAAAATTTTAAAAATTTTAAATTATAAGAGATACCTATTCCTTTTATTTTTAGAAATTTTTTTTTATTTCATCCTAGACCTGTCCAAATTTTCTCCTAATCGGAGTCCACTGGCTCAAATTTTTAATATTCATCTCCCTACTTCCTATCCTACAATGTTAAATTTTCGATTTATCTCTTCCCTAGACGACACTGAATGCCACCAGGGGATACTAACTTAAGCGAAAGAGGAATAATCAATCCATTCCTGCAATTGTTTTCATGTTCCCATGTGTTAGGTACTCCAAAAAAAATGCCCAAGTAATTATTATTGACGCCCTCTTAATCTTTTTACTTCAGAATCATGACTCTACATTCCACATATGATCATTAACACCGCAAGACTTAAGATTTGCAAGTCAAAAGGTAAGCTATTTATGATGCAAGAATATGCAAGAACCTAGCTAGAGAAACACTTTTGTGGGACTAGTCTTTGGAAAACTTTATAAATTTATTTATATACACCAATTTTAACTTTATTTGATGAAAGAACATTAAAAAAAATAATAAATTTATATAAAAACTTTAAATATATGAAAATTTATGTACATTTTATAAATTATCTCAATCATAATTATCTCTTCAATATAAAATTTAAATTAAATAAATATACATTTATGCATTGATAATTTTTTAATGATGAGCGTATAATTAAAACATTAAAATAATTGAAAATATGCTTATTATCTTTTTTATCTATAAATACCTTATTGATAAACAATCATTAAAAAATAATTGTTTAAATTTTAATGGGCGAAGTTATTTGACATATAAATCTATTTAAAATAATCAATAAATTTATAATAGTTTTTTAATATACTTAAATATGTATATCTAACAAGTATAATAACCATAACTTTAATTTCTCTATTAAAATATATTGATGGACATGATAAAACACATAAATGGGTTTTTTTTTCTAACTATAAAAGAACAAATGTTGTTTTGAATTTTCATATATAACATATGATCTTATATTTAAAACATAAGAAACAAAAAAGCCAGTAGCTGGAAACAAAACGAAATTGTTATACAAGCCCATAAATCGTTAGAATTTGATGATTGAAATCCGTAAATAATTGGTATATTACATATCTTTAACATAAAAGATATGAGAAGGCATACAAAGAGTGCCTACATGAAAAGCTAAGCGCTATTGAGCATACATGAAGATAGAAAGCTAAGCACTACTGGGAAACCGTTGAAACTTGAAAATCCAAAGGGAACGCTGGTCTGTCCATTGAAGTAAATATTCAGTGATAAATAACTTACCAAAGAATATAAATTTACATATTTAGTTCACACTAACTAAAAAGATATTCATTTACGAATAACTTTTTCCACAAAAATTATTTGATAAATTATATTATTACAATGATATTCATTTATAATATTTTATATGTTTGTTTCTTTAAATTAAGTTTTGTGTATGGATAATAAATGATAAATCTTCTCATTTTAAACATATTATTAAATAATTTTGATTTTATGTCATTTTCGTATATATTAACTGGATATTATTAATTTACTCTCTATAAATTATTTTTTAAACAATTTTCGTGATTAAAATATGAAATATCTACATAATATAAAGTAAATTTAATAAAGTATGGAAAATATTTTTAAATTAGTTTATAAACATTACCGCCATCAATTAACATATACTTTGATAATTAATCAAATAAATATTTATTTGACCATGTTAGTTCTCTGTAAAAGAAACATTTAATGCAATGATCTTTTGAGAAAAAAGATAATTCATATTTAAGTTAGACAAAATCTATTATGGCTTGTCATTATGGTTAATTAACGCATGCTAGCACCTTAATTTAACAAAATAATGAAGACAGCGAAGGAAGTTATAACTTCGAATTTTTAATTAATTTCATATTCAAAATAATATTATTTAAATAACAATTATTTAATATATATGCAAGTATAAGAATTTTATAAATATTGTATCATTTAATTTTATTGTTCTCCTTTAATAATTTAATTTTTAAAATTAATGTTAAAAACGTATGTCGGCATAATTAATTCTACTAATATTCTAATTTAGTTTCCCTTAACCTTGAGCTTGGAGCTGGTAGAGTTGACTGATGGAGTCGAAAGAGAATATAATGGGGATGACTGGTATGTATCAATATGAATAGATTTACCATATCACCAAAAAGACATTAGAAAGAATAATTGAATAAAAATACTGGTCACTAGACAGGAGCAGATCATATATGCTAATCGAGACCATTCCACCATGCAGCAGTTCCATATAAGTGAATTTTTAACAAAAGTTGCAGACAAAGTAACGCAAAACAAGCTTTCGAAAGACCGAACTAAATTCTGTGAATAGCAGTACAACATCATCGCCCATACCCTATCCGATAACCATTTCGAAGCAACTAAGATTCAGCCTTCAGGGTACTAAGATAAGAGAAGGAATTATCCCCCAGATTTGTCTTCAATGCTATGCTAGGTCACAACGGTTCTTAGTCTTTACATCAAGCATCTTTTCCATTTGCATTCCCTGTACTTTTCATCTTCTTACTTACACCTTTACTTGATGGCTCCTCTTCTATTTTCTTCTTCTTTTTGACTTCAGTAGTCTCTGATGCGCCAGCCTTTTTCCCAGCATTCTTCCGCCGGAACTCTAGAATGAAACCAAAAGCTTGTCAGTTCTTCATATAGAATATTTCAGCTAAAAGTTGTGAGTAAACTGCAGGATCACAACTACTAGCATTAGGTGCATTTCACAATTGTCAAAAATATGCACCAGCATTAGGAGATCCTCTCCTAATTAAGCTTTCATCTTATTTCGTGAATGAATCACAACTGTTGTCACCAGATCACAAGTCAATACGATAAGATCCTACGACAATTCCAATAAGTATCCATCCTCTTGCCTGAAACCCCGTAAAACCACCACCCCCTGTCTCCTCAAACAACAAACACAGGACGAAAAAAGCCAAGCAACAACTAAAACAGTGTAATTTACCAACATAATCCCAGTAGGATGAGATTCAGTAAGCATGGACCCATTTGGCTATGAAAAGCAACTGTTGCTAGTATGTATTATGGTCATCACAGCACAAGATTCGATCACAGCAGGAAACATATTAACTAGGATATCTTGACAAACTTCACATAAGTGGTGAGCCAATATACTATTATTTTCTTATGTTCTTAAGCATTCAAGACAGAATTTCCATGGTCATACAATAACATTAAAGAACACTGTAAGATGGTAATCAACATTAAGTTCTGCAAAAGGATAAAAATGATTCACTTTACCTAAAGAACATAGATTGATTTGTTCAAATAAGCCTAATTGAATATTTCAAAAAATGTTGGACTCAAATACTTCTACGCATAGCTTACGAGATGTTACAGGGTGTAAATAAAATAGGGTCAAGATGACGGGCGAAATAGAGAGAGACCAGAAAGAGAAGCCTTGAGAGGGGCAATAAACTCGGGAAATTCGATTTCTTCAATAGCTTTTAAGACGTCATCAGCGTTGATGGTTTGCCTCTTCGATTCCTTGCATATATCATTAGCCCTAAATTATAAATCCCAATCAGAAATCGACTCAGAGAAACCCTAAATCAGAGAAACTAAAGAGAATGATTACGTGGCGGAAAGGTAGTGGATGAAGATACGAGCGGATTCGGAGAAAGCGAGAAGTGCGTCTTTGTGGACGTTGATGTCGGCGTCGCCGGAGAACTGGGATAGGGAGTCTTTCACCACCCGCCGTACAATCGCCTTGGGAAGCTCCTCCGCCTCCGCCACCACTTTCCCTGTTTCCGTCATCCCGACGCAACAACCTACCCTAAAGCCCCGTCTCTCTCTACCCCTCTTCAACTCTTCAAAGCACACCACCACTGCATAGTGACTAGTATTTCCCGCCATTATTGAAGGGTTGGGTAGCTATTAAGCCTGAATTCGGTCCGGCCCGGTTCAAACTGAAAGCTCAAATGCTGTTTCATCGGGTGGGTTTATCTCTTGGACCTGAAAATTATTTTAAAAAATAGTTGACGGGCAATTAAGTCCAATGGCCTCTCCACTGACCCGGTTTCTTTGAGTTGGAGCCCCAACTTAAGGCTTTGGGTTTAAATGATTACTTGGTTTCACTTTTAATTATAAATAGGTACTAACTAAATTTAAAATAATATTAAATATTTGATGGAGACATAATTGTTACTTAAAATTCGTATGCTATTTTCACTTTCTACGAGTAATGTTACAGGGAATAGGATCATCTACTCTCTTTTATTAGTATTTATTTATCTAATTTTTTAAGTCCTAAAAATTGAAAATTAAATATAGTGCGATGGCTTCCGTTGACAAGGTCCCATAAATTATCTCTTAGTCTCAAAAATAAGTAAATACTCTTAAAATAAGATAAACACAAAATAATGTAAACGACGATATGGACCTGTATTATAATTATGCGTGATGTCCTTTTTTTGATTGTTTGGGGGGAGGGGGGAGGGGAGGCCGAAGGAAAGGGGGAGACCCCTAACTAAGAAATAGGAACATTCTATGGTCATGCCACGCCAATACAGTTCTCAAATAAGACATTGGACAGGCTACTAGGAATTCCTGGAAGCAGGTGGTAGCTAAGCGGGAAGTTCAGTGCGAAGTTTGCCAAAGCGTCTACTGGTCGATTACCCTCATGGTACGTATGTAGAACGCGGACATTTCACTGGCGATTGAGAAGGCTTTTGATCTGCTTAACCAGGGGAACAAAGTTATCATCTGCAAAGTGCGGTAGTAAAAGGGTGTCTACTACCGTCCTATTATCATATTCTAGCAGCACCTATCTGAATCCCAGGTGCCAGGCGGTGTACAGCTCATAGTACGCGCCCCAGAGCTCTGCGACAAAGGGTGAGCATCTTCCAATATTAACCGTGAAGCCGGCTTGCCAACGCCCCATATCGTCCCGTAGTAGACCTCCTGCTGATGCGAG
>JAOQMM010000172.1:3589853-3617222 GCA_027563515.1 Erythroxylum platyclados | reverse complement strand
AAGGAACGTCGCTAACTTCCAAGGTAACCTGCAGATTGGATAACACCCAGTCAGTAAAGGCCATAGAGAAGAAGGATCCTGATCTTACCTGTGGGTATAGACGGTCCCAGATTTGGCGTGCATGGGCGCATGAGCGAACAGCATGTTCCTGGGTATCTATGTAACCACATAGCTCACATGTAGGGTCCTCTGACAGGTGCCGCCAGACTTTCTCTCCATTGGTAAGTAGCGCTCCCTGCATCAGTAGCCATAGAAAAGTGTGGATCCTTTCAGGGCCTTTCCAACTCCAAAGCACATTCCAATTGAACGGGGATTGCTCCGAACCATATCTGCTCAACAAATTGTATGCTCACTGGGTTGTAAACATGCCTGAGTTGGAGAGCCGCCACGCTGGAATGTCTGGGTCCTCGCCAACCGTAGGTGGGAACACGGCATTAATAGATTGAAGAATTTCCTCCGATAGTTTATCCTGAAACTTACTCCAATTCCATTGACCCTCAGCAGTAGTAAAATTGTCCAAGGTCAATTCTAAGTCCTGTTTTGGGATAAGGCATAATGATACCGATTCCAGGGGATCGCCCATATCCAACCAAAGGTCCCTCCAAAAACGTATGTGTCAACCATTCCCGATGAGCCATTTAAGTCCAGACCTAAAGATCCCCCATATGGCACATAGTTATCTCCATAGGTGAGAGGGGTTCTTAGAAGGAAGATAGGAGGGAACCCCGTGCCTCGGTAAGCCATATTTGTCACGGAGCACCGTGACCCAACAGCAGAATTACGAGAGATTAAACCCTAGGTGATTTTCATAATCAAGGCTTCATTCCAACTCCTCACCTTACGAAAGCCAAGGCCGCCTAACGCTTTCGCCTAACTAATATTTTGTTCTTTATCAAATGATCTATATATGGGGCTTACCAAAAGGCTTGAATTCTAAGTCTAATAAGGTCTGGGCCTGAGCCCATTGTGAAGCCTAATAAATGTTAATGGCCATCGCTCGTAAAGAAAAAAATTAAGCTTGTGTTGACCAGCTTCACTGCAAGACAAAGCAGCCAAGCTTGATAGGTCAATGAACACTGTTGCTTTATCTCCAACATTACACAAATGAATGTTGTTCTCCAACGTAAGTAACAACGGTTACATTGGCGTAAAGAGAAAGAAAGGTAACAATGTTGGACCTTTTCAACGGGAACTATCACACGATGCTTCCAGACGGCACTTGCGTTTTGAGAGAGCCCGACACGACAAACTCAACGGAGGAGGTTACATGCCTGCCTCTTCCTAGATCGTTCTTCTTAACTTCCACGTCCTTTAGATTATTTCCAACCCCACGCAATCTTATTCTTCATATACCATAATCCCGGGTCTCCATTTTAGCTGTTCTCTTCATCCCTCGATCTATTCCTCAAAAATAGGACAAAAGAAACAATCTTTTCAGTTTCCCAGGGAAAGTTTTAGCAACTCACATTCAACGAGAGAAAGTTTTGTTCTTTTGTTTTTTTGTTCTTTTCAAGCTTGATTATCCATGTCTTCCTATACGAGACCATACTCGTCTCATCAATCCAACGCACCCTCTGCACCATCGCTCACTGAGTTCTACGGGGCGCAGGACACATATAATTCTTCTCGGCCAAGTAACCATGGGCAGCAACAACCGCCTCATTCGGCGGCCTATGGTCATGGGCAGAGCAGTTCTTCATATGGGTACTCTGGTTTTCCACCAGGGACAAACTCCGAAGTGATTAGGAGCTTTCAGATGGTTGATAGGGACAGAAGCGGTTTTATTGACGAGAATGAGTTGCAGCAGGCTCTCTCGTCTGGGTATCAGAAGTTCAATACAAGGACTATTAGGTTACTGATGTTTCTCTTTAAGAATCCGCACGATTCTTTACGAATTGGTGAGTTTGAACGGCTTCCTCGTTTCTTTCCCATTGCAGAGGTTATGATTAGACAAGGATTTGAAGCTTGCTTTTTGAAGTTTTGATTGCATTATCTCTTGTGAAATAAAAATATTAGTCTTGAATTGCTTCTTCTGCTTCAGCTGGTGCGAGCTCAATTTAGAATTTATTTACACGTGTTACATGGTTTCTTGTGAGATGTTGCTGAGTTTTATGCACCGAGCGAATTTTCTAGTTGAATTCGTGATTCTGATTGTTTAGCAAGATATGGACTAGATCGACATGTTTCGAAAAGAAACTTGTTTATGTTTTTTCATATGTTTTGAGGATTCTGTTGATGATTCATAATTCGTTGTTGAACTTTGAATTCGTGGGAGGACAGACATAATCTCACAACTTGAGTCTACATCTTTGAATTGAAAGGTGCTGTGTATCAGTTGCACATGCCAATGAATGAATTTGAGCATCTTATTTTCATCTCTTTGACAAGTTCGAGTTTGAACGTGGATGGCGGCTTTACACTTTTTTCTGATTCCTTTTTCCTTTTTCCTTTTTGTTACTTTATTGCTGTTACTAATCTATTTGCTGTTAATGCAGGGCCCAAAGAGTTTGCTGCTTTATGGAGTTATCTTGGTCAATGGCGTGTGAGTACACTCATCTCCTTTCCCTTTAGCATATTTCCAGTTCCCATTATGTGGAAATAACCATGCTTTGAACTTCTGTTTGACAGTTAAGCTTGCCAAAGGAGAAGTTAATAATAGACGAAAAATAGCATGAGTTTAATTAACAGAATTTGACTCACTTGAGAGATGCAGAAATGCGAGATGTTGTTTTCTTTTAGCAAGTATTCTAGGACTATAATCTTTTACTTATGATGTAGCTAACTTTTTACCTTATACCTTTCTTCCACTCTTGCTCTGCATAGCATGAGTGGCTCGAAAAATTTAGAGCTGCAGTCTTTTTATTTCTGGAGATGAACATCCAATCCAATTGCGCAAATTTCCGATGGCTGAGCAACATCTTTATTGTGTTTTAAGCCACTTTAAGCTCTTAATTGCTTTTTCATCTGAAACCTGAAACAAAAAAATATAAGTGGATTGATTATTTTGCATGTTAAGGTCTAACATAAATCTGTAATAGTCTGTTTGAAGAACTCTCATTGTCTTTTTGGTGCAATCTGAATATTGGCATTGTTAAAGCTTCCAAAAGACCTTGTTCTTACATGATACGTCGTTGTGCTGTGTTAGTCATCAAATTGATGTTTTCTAAATTCTACTTGCAGGGCGTATTTGAGAGATATGATAGAGATAGGAGTGGGAAAATTGATTTATTTGAACTGAGGGATGCTCTTTATGCTCTTGGATATGCAATTCCACCTGCTGTTTTTAAGGTTCTGATATCCAAGTATGATGACGGATCTAGGAGAAAAATTGAACTGGATTTTGACAGTTTCGTTGAGTAAGTTTCTCTTCCAAAGAAATTCCTGCATGCACAAGTTTTAACAGAGTGGAGATCTGATGATCTTTTTTGTTTTGTTTCTTTTTTTTCATGGATTTTGCAGAGTAGGGGTGATTTTGAAGGTGAGACATCAAATTTCAGGAGTAACTTCTTGCTTTTTTCTTTCCATTTATCTTATTGTATGATTTAGTTAGAATTTGAAGTATTAAGCATCTTATATTTCTGAGATAGCTTTCAATGCATTGCTTGCCTCCTGATGAATTTAAGTTTAATTTGGAAAGATGTTCTAAATTTAGATTTAGTCCTTCAGGATATGGGTTCTTATCTGGCTTTTGAACTACTCTGATTTCAGGGATTAACCGAAAAGTTTAAGGAGAAGGATTCACGTTATACTGGCACAGCAACATTTGGTTATGATGAATTCATGGCAACAGTTATCCCGTTTCTCGTGACATATGATTGATAAAATTCATTTTTGTTGTAATTCATTTAAGAATCTCGTCATGGTCTTGGTTGATTTGTTCATTCTTTGTTTTTTCTAGTAAAAATATACATTTGAGTAGTGAGGAATGTCGGTCTCTCTATTAGTTAGGAGTAAGGCTGCGTATTTTTGTACCTCTCCAGATTTTGTGTATTCGCGAGATTCATACTGGATGGGTGTTGTTGTTGTTATTGAGTTGTGAGGAATGTGAATATTCAGGTGTGTTAATTCAAGCTTGTTGTAAGTAGTGCGAGGAGAGGTTCCATTGTACTAATGATAGCAGCTACAAGAGTATTGATTATTGTGACTCCTCCATTTTCTTTGTTACTGGAGTATTACCGTGTTGATTAATCAGACTGGTTCAGTTTGACATGATGATTCAGTGGAAACATACTATTTAATGGGATTTATAATTTTCAGATCTCAAAACCAGCGAATTCTTGTTAGAAACTAGTTAGTCGCAGCCATATGCTTTCTCTAAATGATGCACCTATCTGGGTTTGAACCTTTAGAAACAAAAAGAAGTAGCATCAAAATATAGCATAACCACAAAGATCGATAATGAAAGTATTCACCAGAAAAGCATAACTCAAAGCTGTCATTTAGTTTCTGCGGTAGCTCGTTACGCAAAGGGCCTTTACACTTAAAAAGTACACAGAAGAAAACGGGTGACATTGAAACTGTATCACGAACAAGATGAAAACTTCACTATGTCTTAGTACTGATTTGTTGAAGAATTTTTGTTTTAATGAGAGTTACTTCCTCATTTGGTTCGACTTAATTACCTATATCCTTATGTACAGTCGGTCGCTCTGAGTAAGGACAAGAAGGGCACTTACTCGAGCTCATATTTAGGCTTATATTTATAAGGTTCTCGTTTATTAAAAAAGTTAAAATTATAAAAGTTGATAAATCTATTTATTAAAGATGGTAAAAATTGAAAAGTCAATAAATTTGTTTCAACACTTTACCTTCTAAAATTGAAGATAAAAATCGTAATTGAGTTCTGTATTATAAATTTCAAGTTTTATTAAATAGAACTAAAGACAGGTTCGGTTTTAACTATCAATTGAACGGTCTAATGATTTTGTTTTAATCTTATTAAGAAAAAGAAAAGAAAAACAAGTTTTTTTATATTTTTCTTTTATATTTTTTATTTGCATTTGTTTTAGATATGTATATTTACTCGAGGATAAATATATACACATTCACATTAGACCAAAAAAAAAATTGATATCAATTTGTTAAAAATATATGCTAACATCTTTATTAATCAAGAAATATTTTAATAAAATAATAATAAAATATATTGTTAATAATTTTTATTTTATATTTATTAATATAATCTTTTGTTAATATCAAAAGCATATTTATTAATATAATATTTTATTAATATTAACAAGGATTGATTTTGATATTATTATTGTCAATTTTGCATATAAAAGTGTGGGGAAAAATTATTTTTCATAATAATGTGTATTTAAGTGTTATTCTCTAATTTGATATTATTGTTCTGTTACTGCTACTACTATTTTGTTATTTCAGCAATTATTTTTAATGATTTTATTGCTACAGATATTTATCTATTATTATAATTATTTAGTATTTTATCAACTATACTTATAATTTAAATTACTTATGTATGAATATTAAATTTTAATAATAAAAATATATTTTTAAAATTTATATATTTGTATTCTATTTAGTTTGTCTGGGCTTATAAAATATTAAGATACAAACTGTAGTATAACCATTTGTAGATAAATTACTAATCTCAAAACTTACTCTATTGGGAACTAATGTCTCTTGCTGTCCTAGATATGAAAACTACAAAAAAATGCTACATTCTTTTCCTGAAGAAATGACTCTGTCTCCGGTATGCTCTTTAGAAACGAACTCCCAGCCGCCATCGCCCTCCTGCAACACAGTTTTGTTTAGCAACCGTATGTTTCCACCATCAAATCCAAGACTGGAACCGTGATGCATTAATGACGTCTAAAATAAAAATGGACTGAGAAAGGCAGTTGCTTGTGTGGAATGGTCAAGTTGAATCGGGTAGGTTTCAATCTTATCCTCCCCTCGATTTATGGGGCCGTTGCTGATGCAAGAATTACCTAATATGAATGCAGGCAAGTTGACATGCAGCAGCCTACTTTATGCTTGCTCTCAGTCTCTGTATCAAATGATGTTAACATGTATAGAACGTTGAACACTGATAACACGAGTCTCAAAGATCAAACATAATTATGCAGAGTCGTCAAGGTTTTGCTTAAAGAAACAAATACCAATTTCCTTTCGCCTACCAGCATCACAAAAATCAGCAAAGGCGGCAACTTGGATACTTGGAGATGATGAAGCTATTACCATATTTTAAGATATTTTATTATCGAGTTCCACGATGTGATGGCCGGTATTGGAAATTCGATTTTGGGTTTGCGATAAAGGGTACAGACAAAGAGGATACCGCCTTTACAGATGGAGCTTACAATCAAAGACAAAAGTGATGAGGAATCGAACTTTTGAAGGGTAAGGAAAAATCAGGAACCTGTTCTAAGAGCTTTGTGTAGAAGGGTTGACAATAATGATTTCTTTACCTGACAGAAGCAAAGTTGGAACTTTCGTGTGATTGAAGATAGCAAGAATTTTGCTCAAAGAAAGATTCACATGCATGATTGCAAGTGGAGACGGAGACCCATTACCGCTATCTTTTACATTAAAGAAAGACAAAACTTAAGAGACTGTAGCCACATAATCTAGACTTCAAATTCAATGCAGCAGCTAGAGTCTTTAGCCACAAAATTCTAGACTACAAGCTAATAACATAGAAAGGACATGCAAAACACAATCTCCTAAAGAAATGAAACCAATGTAGAGATATGTCCGCAAGAATGAGGCAATAAATTTCTCACCTAAAAGTCCTCTTCTTGGGTGATGATCAATGGGTGAGTTAGTTGTTTTGATGTCTCCATCCTTGGTCCCATGAATTAGGTGGTATGTAGTACACCCAGATTAAGTTCACCATAACAAAGATAACCATGCTAACGAAAGAAAATCCCTGAAACATTATTCGTTGTTACTAATGCAAGAGTTTTAAGTAGAATTTATGGAAGAGACAAACTTTGACTTACCTTGCACCGTGAGGCTGAAGAATATACCAACTCTGGAAGATTACCCTGCTGCAGCTTCCCAATGTTGTAAACTGGAGTACCATCAGGATAGAATAAACCATAGTTCCTTTCTGAAGTTGGACCAGGCTTTAAATCCTCGTTAAAAAGTGCAAAAACGTGTACATCAACTGGAACTGATGGTTTTGCTGGTGTTCCTTGTTTCTGCTGTATTCTCTTCAGCAGATTACCATTGTAGAGGCCTGCATTCTCTGGTGTTGCTCCAGCTTCATCTGCATCACCCTTGGAGGGCCACCCAGTCTCTGAAATTCGGACTTCAATGTCGTTATGTCCCATGGCTTTCATTGCAGAATACACGGCATCAATTTGAGCATACAGCATGTTATCATACTGCAGATTGGTATTAGGATCTGTCATTCCTTGATTTGCCTGGAAAAGTACATAGTCTAATGGCACTTGACCGGGGTTGTTCTTGTAGGCAAAATAAGGATACGCATTAATGAGCAAAGGAGACTTGGTTTGGGAGTGGAAATTCAATATTGGTTGGATATATTGAGCAAGATCCTGTTTGAAAGTCCCTGAGGAAGGAGGGTAGGAATTGGCTAAGATGTTCAGAGAATGTGCTGTTGTGACAGTAACCTGCTTATCTAGCCCAAGGTTTACTAGAGTATTGTATACTGTTTGCATAGCTGGAAGGAGATAAGACATCAACTGTGTGTCATTGGAGCTAAAGATCTCATTTCCTACGGTGATGCAGGTGATTTTCGTCTGAGGAAGGTGGGTTTGAACATGCTGTTGTATCCAATTCTGAGCTTTATTGGGGTCTGTCACAGTCTGCAGGTCCTCATTTCCAAGTCCGATGATGAAATCTACACTGGTATTGGAAAACGCGACCAGCACATTTGGGTCAGCGTCATAGAGCTTTACTCTGCTGATGTTGAGGGACTGAAGGAGAGAGACGACACGGGGGGGTGATGGGAGATTATTGGCGATCTGGCCATAGTTAATTCCAACTCCAAGGCCTTGGATTTGGACAGTTGAATCTGAAAACAGTGGAAACCAGAGCTCAGAGTGTTTCGTAACAAAACCACGAGAACAACACAGAAGATTGAACAAACACAAGAAAAGGGATTAACTAGACGAATGCAGAAGATTTGTTCACAAATTCTAACAATAAAGGAAGAAAACTTTTGTATCTAGTAGAGAAAATATCTAGATATTCAAGTCAAAACTTCGTGCTTGGACTGAAAGAATAGAATAAATATCAGCACGTTTATATGGCGCAAAAATGTTCAAAAACCCACTAAAAGGATCTTTTTGAATTCACTGCAATTCATCTAAATATCAATCCAGAAGTTCAGAATCAGACTTTCAAGTCCAGTTCTTTCCATGCTTCGGTTGAAAGAGAATTGACCTCAATCAATGGTGTAGGCATTAGAAGTCGTATACTTGGATCAATCAACAACATCGAAAGAAGAAAACAGAGCTAATACACAAAAATGTCATCTTTCTCTGCATTTTCCAGAGAGCCAAACAGAGAAGTGAAAGGGCTATGAGGAGAAAGCAAGAAAAACCTGAAAGAGTGAGGACCAGAAAGAGCAGCTGTAATAGGACAAAGTAGGTTGCCATGTCTGATCAGACTGCGGTTTAAATCCAGAGAAGCAGAATAAGGATGGCGACCACCACAGCCACCACAGCCACCACAACCCACGAACAACAATATACAACCGCTTGCCAACTATGTGGAAAATTTGTACTACTTGCGTCCTACTTATATAAGAGTTTCCGTAATAAAAAATCCACCTTCACCTTTTTTGATTGTCTACACTCGGTTTAGGATTTTTCTGGTCTGTTGTCTTTTATCAACGTAGTATCTCCAGTTGCTTCCGTACACGTATTCAATATCCAAAGAGTCGCATCTGTTGCAGGTGATTTTACTGACATTTTATTCCTAAACCACTTACCGTTTAATTCTCCGAAGCCTTTCTCGGTTACTGTGTCTCAGATGGTAACTTGTATTTGTCAGTTTGTCACCAAGATTTGGCCTAGCTCCTGTAATTAAGTCCAAGTACCTCCTAAGTTGGTGCCAGATGCATATAACATTCAAGTTTTCTTATTTCTCTTGGCAGGAATGATAAAATAAGTTATCTGTTTGATGTAAACAAGCAAAAGCAAACGATACATTGAATTCCTTCCATGAATGTTTACAAACAGAGTGTAACCACTTGCGGCAATTGGATGAGCAGAGTAACCAACTTGATTGACAATTCATTCGTCAAGAGTGGACGACTCTTTTCCCAACTTGTGTTTGTTCATAAGTACGTTCTTAAAAATACCAACTTGTTAGCATCAAAAGTTGTTAAAATCCATGCCAGCATAATGACTGTTGAGAAAAAGGCTGCTTATTACTTTGACAGGACTCAAAAGTTGAGAATCCAAATCATAGCTTCTCGCTGTATTTTGCAGACTTCTAAGGAAAACTATTATGTGATGTTAGAAAATGCATAAAAAAATCATAATATTACATCGAACACTATTCACATCCACTTTGGTTAATATATGTGTTTAAAAATACATTTTTGACCTTTTTGTGTAAAAATTTATACCATATAATGTAATAATTGACAAAATATTTTCTTTTATATTTTCTAATACTATGTAAAATTTGAATAATTTTAATTTTCAGAGTAAGCATACCCAATTTTTTTTCCTTCTCAGTCATCGAATCTGACTTAAGTAAGGGGATTTTTCTAAATTGTTAATAGAATCTAGACATGGGTTTGGCAAACATGATAAGGAAAGATTTGAATATTATAGAAAAAGAAGAAGGATATTTTTGGTAATAGTGACGCGAATGATAAGCAAGCACCCACGTGTATTACCACCGCCTACAGACACCTTCCCAGCCCGACGAGGATGGTCGGCATCGAGTCGGCGAGTTCCCCCGACTTCATGATTTACATGTGCCATATCTCCCCGCACTTTTATTTATTAATACATTTCAAAACTTTTATTTTCATTTTTTTATTATGAACAAGCATGTAAAAATGGTAATGGGCGGATCAAGACCGAGGCAACCAAAATTGCGTTTAAATTTGATCGGGCCAATAGTCCGAAGCTTGATTTGGCTTTAAAATTTTGTTATTTTTAATAAATATAAAATAATATTGCTTTATTCAAAATAGCTTAGTTTTAAATATAAATATTAAATTTCAAGTTAAATTGAATCCGGACAATTTGATACTAATCTAAGACTTAATTTTTTATAAAATATTAAAATTTGGTCAAAATCAGAGCCTAATTCATTGATTTCAAAGTACTAAAATTTGGTCAAAATTAGAGTCTAACTTATTGATTTTAGGCAATTTAAACTCGAACTAATCTACTAAGTCCACAATTATTTTCGTGTTTCCCTTTTTTTATATATAAGTTTTACCTAAACAATTATTTGGGTTTACCCTTCTAAATTGAAAATCAAAGTATTCTTAAAATAATCAATTGAATTATTTATGATTTGTTTTTAAAATATTTATTTAAAATTTTATCATAAATTATGAAAAAGGATATTTTTACTATGTAGATAAACTATTCAAATGGGTTTATAAAATTTTCTTTAACACGTTTTAAAATTTATAAAAATATTATGTCAACAACTAAATTAAAATATTTTAACGGCATCTTAATCAACATAATTATATTATTAGTATCAAAATAAAAAATTTTATCATATCAATAAATTCAGTACCTATTAAATAAATAATCTTATTTGAAATTCTGAATAAATACTAACTTTATTTATAAGAAGGATTTAGTTAAATTTAAGTAAAATATAAGATTAATCCTTATAATTTTTTAAGTGAATGTGTATACTTTGACTTCCTTATTACATGATCATACCACGATATATAAAGATTTATACTCATTGCTACTTTGATTATACTCATCTTTATATTCACTCTAAGGAAGAGTAATTGTCTTAGTGCATCATTACTCAACCTAACATCACAAGATATTACTTCAAGCTAAGAAATCAGATTTAATATAATTTAATATTTAATTATTTAAATTTAAATTTAGTTTGAAATATTTTAATATATATAATTAATATTAATTATTTTATCTTTATTTTTTTAGGTTTAATTTAAAGAAAAAAGTTAAAATATACTTTTAATAAGTTAATTTGACGGTAATGAATAATTCACATGGCCTAGAAATTAAACTAAATTTGGTGCAAAATCTCAGAAACCTGCATATGGTTAATGAAACTAAGCCATCTCAAAACGACAAATCGATCTCATATGAACCTGGAGCAAATCAAAATACATATCATTATGTACTCAATTTGCTTACTTGAATGGTTTTTTCCTCCTTTTAGGAATATATGGTCATATCTGAACTTACGGTTGAGAGACAAACATCTACCTCTATATGTTTTGTCTTTTCCTCTTTCCTACTTCGTAGGCAAGCAGTAAGTAACATTTTATGGATGTATGGTGAGGCATCTAATCAGCATGCAAAAGTTCTTAACTTCCATTGAAAAGTTCTTCTTTTTGATCAATCTATGGGAAAGTTGAATAACAAATTGAAAGGGAAAGAAAAGGAATAGAGATAAAATGAGTCACATCTTTCTTTCCAAACGTCCCACTGGGACTGGATTCTAGTGGAGAAGAAATGAATGACCTAGAAAAGAAGCCTTTCTTCTATTTACATTTCTTCAACTAACGCTGAAAGATATGATTTTCCATTTTATATATCGCTTTTTTAGTTCATCAATAATATAATAATTTGCATTAAAACACTTAAAAATTCTCAATAAAAGTGACTTTTTAATATCATAAAATGTTTTCTTAGTAATTTTGAAGTATGAAAATGTTCTTAAAATAAGTTACCCTTTTCCATCAAATTGCAATCAGTTGGAGCATGCTTTTGTTCTTTAAGGGACATACTACTTCTCTATTATACTCTGTACTCTCGAGCAAAACCTCTGATATTTATGTCAATTTGTGTGAATTTTCTCTTGAATGAAACCCAGAACTGCAAGTCTTTTAAGTTGTAGCAGACAATCATGAAACGGAGCCTCTTAACGTTTCACACCAAAAGACCTTTCTTGTCTACGCATACCAGTTGCCACCAGTATATTTAGTGACTAGCCCAAAGTCCTCTAATTTATTTTTCCCCAATGACAAAAGTAGAGATTTGGTGCGGCACTACCCGTTAAGTAAATAAGACATTTTGATGGTTTGGGCAAGACAAGCACGTTCAGGTTAGAATTAGGAAAGAACCCAAGAAAAAAATAAATTTGCTTAATGGAATGGCATTTCATAAGATGATAGGAAAAGCAAAGAAAGCAACCAATGGTCTATAGGAACTTGTATCACCCGTACTAATCCACAACATTCATAACGAACAAGCTTCACAATTGTGAAATATTCTCTACCCGCTGAACATTTAGAAAAGGTCACCTTCCTTGTGACTGTGAATCTCACAATCTGAAGTTGGGTATGAAACACAAGTCAGCAGATAACCTTGCTTCATTTGGTTCTCGTCCAGGAAGGAACCGTCCGACTGGTCTACCGAACCCGAAACCATCTGTCCAGCACAGGTTGAGCAAGCCCCTGCCCTGCAAGAATATGGCAGATCAAGTCCCGCAGCTTCAGCCGAATCTAGGATGTATGCATCGTCAGGGGCTTCAAATTCATGCACTTGATCATCCGGTCCAATTAACTTAATCTTGTAGGTGGCCATTGATGCTTTGAAATTGGAGGAGCATCTCAAACCAAAGGACTTGGAGACGCTCTTCACAGATCCCAGTGAAGATGGAGTCCTGATGATGGTGCTAGTGAACCGATTCTGGGGAGCAGCCCTTACCATACATTGGGAGGGAACACTAATAGTTGCCATCTAACCCTGAATAACATGAAACACTCTCGGTCAGCTTATAATTCGCTCTAACAGTTGCTTAATCTTAATACTCCATCACAACAGAAAATATAAAGAAATTATGACCAACATGAAAACTAGGTAGTTTGGAAAATTAAGGTATCTAAGGAATTAGTTTTCCAGCTTCATAATTGCATCCAATTTCATAATTTGCTTCAGGTCCTCTAACATCAGCTTTTGTGAACATCTGATGCAGTTGACTGTCGTGGTAATAAAATTTTTTTTATAGAAAATGACAGTTTCCCTGTTGAACTAACAAGTCAGCAAGACAAATGAATTTATCAAAAGGGCAGCAGCCCATGACTAGTTTTCATCAACTCTGCTTAAGTAACAGAATCAAATATCAAAAAGCAAGAAGGAAATTTTGTATGCCTTCACCGAAGTAATAGCAAAATGGAAGGAATGCATCCATTTCTATAAACAAGGCGATGGATGTATGGAGCATAATGAGAAGAACAAGCTATATTGCTCTCTGCTCTTCACTCGAAGCTCCAACTTAAAATGTCACTGTTATAAAACTACGACAAAGCTTCTTATTCTTGCCATAGTGCTTCAAGATAAAAGTGCAAGTCAATAGAACATTAAGCAGATATAATCCACAGTCTCATTACATCAAAGGGAAAAAGATAAGGCATTATACCGCCGCCAAGAACGTAATGAGTCGAAGAATGTTCTCATCTCAGTGCTAAGTAGTTTGGAAATGAATTATAACCCTAGGTACGTCATACACAAAAAGGGTGATATCAATCTTATGCATGACCCTCGTATCAACTTGTTCTGGCTTTAGTTAAATCAAGATATTAGATGTTTCAGACTCTTCAAACCATCGGCTTCAACAAGATGGTTAAGAGTCAAGTGCTGCCTTCCAATCCAGGTTAGGTTGCATTATATTACGGCAGGCATCATCCCACTACCACAAGTTGTTGAGGGTAAATCAAAAGAAATGGAAATTATTCAACTGAAAACAAACCCCAGAAAAGAGGAAGCAAGAGAAAACAGTATAGCAAATAAAGTTAAAAACCATGTTGAAGGTAACTTGGGGTCAAACCCCACTATACTGATAACAATAGGATTCTTTTTAATAAGTCCTGGTAACAAAGGTTAAGACTTATGGTGAGGGTATATAAATTATTACAAACCTCAGTTTGATCAAAATGGACATAGCATAATCTCACCGTACCCTCGTAAAGCAAAAACTTTGCATCATTCGTGTTAGTTGGAAACACAAAATTAACAAAAATTTAAGAGATGCAGTACAGTACAGCTCTGGTTTTCCATTTTTGCTCCAGATCAAAATTCAGCATTTTTATAGGAGAATAAACGAGACCATTTTCATCAAATAACGAGTTTGGAATCTGATGTTTTTGCATAATGAAAATGACTAAAAAAGCTCTCTTTAAGACCCAACCTATTGTATCCCACAGACCCCCAAAAAAAACAAGCAATTGGATGAAGGCGTAAGCCCCACTGATGAAAGATACATCCATACCCACATCAAAGAATCAAAATAACATCAAACAAAAACCAAAAACCTACAAAACTCAAAAAACCCAAAAACCTCAAGCACTCCCCGATCAAACAAAACACGACCAAGCGAGACCATACAGAAGAAGCCACACCCAACAGCACAAAACAGAACAAATAAGTAACAACAAACAGGATATGAAACTCAAAAAGAACAGACCTTTACCCAGAGAGAGGAGAAGCAAAGCGGAGACAGGATGGTAAAGAGTTAAGAAGAACTGCGGAGCGTACGAGGAGAGGCGGCTAATGACTAATGTGATGGAGTGACACACGCAGCCCCCGCTATTTATTGTAGTTTTTAATAGAGAGAAAGTGAGAGAGGGGGCTGGGTTATTTTGGCGTGTACCGAAAGAGAGGATTAACCACTAGGCGGTCCAACCGTCCAAGTGCGGAGAATGACGCCCCTAGGCCTCGTGCCACCTTCATTGTCTAGCTCTTGCTCCGTTGTTTCTTGTTCCTCTTATATTTGCTTTCTTTACTCTGTTTTTTTAATTAAAAAAATACTTTGTTATATTGAATTTGTTAATTTTCATTGGTGCATTATATATATATATATATATATATATATATATTACATTTCGTAACCAAATTAAGTTATTTGGTGCATTAAAGAAGCAGAAATACCTACCACGTACCTAAAGATCTGTTATAACTTCAAGTTGGCACCCTGCCAACCTCGCTGCCTCTTTTTTACTGAAACTTGATGCCAAACTATATTCACGTTATAAACGTTTTTATTTCACCGGTTAAGTCAACCAAAATTGTTATAAAGGAAAAGAATCAGCAGTCGTAATATGGCGTAGCCAAAATTTGACCAACATTAGATGAAAGAGAGTGCCCAGCCATTATTGACTAAAGGAAATAATTATACTTTAATATCCCATCGTAGCTTCAAAGGAAATCTTAAACAAAAGGAATTGAAGAAAAAGGTCGTGGACCGGATTGTGATCTTTTGTAAAGAGAAAACTTGTTTTTGTTGAAAAGATCACTTTTCATGTTATTGACTATAGGATGAAAAATGAATAATTAATTTAACCAAATCTTATTAAATAATTTATATAAAATATTTAATTTACTATTTATTTATAAATTCAATAATTTTTGGTTAATACAAAAATATATAAATCAACATATTCAATTCTAATATCACTGGCAAAAATGTATGTTTGCAAATCAAAAATTGTTTGGCTTGGTCGGCCTTTTCAATTTATGTCCATTGTCTACATTAGCTTCTTGGAAGAGCATACGATATTAACTTCTTCTAAAAATTTCATAAATGTTAAAAATTGTTAATTTCTTTTCTAATTTTAATATTTTGGAAAAAAATCTTATCTTAAATATTAGTTAAAAATAACAATGAAACACACGTAGTATGAACTAATCAAATAATCCAACTCAATTTTAAAATCAGTTCAAACTAATTAAATTCGATTTACACTAATAATTTAAGATATTAATATCAATCGAATTTAAATAATAAAATGTTAAAATTATATTTAACTAATTATTTTATTGTAGCATAATTAAAACTAAATTGGTAATTCATCAATTTCTCTCTTATTACTGTTTTCTTTCACTTCTCTTGTGTGCGAGACTTGATTTAAGAGACGAAGATGATTGGAAGTGAAAATGTTGAAGGTGTTAATTTTTCCGTTAATTTTTAGTTATAGAAAAAGCTTTGAACGCAAGTAACTATAAGAACTCCAAAGCAAATGAAGCAACAAATACAAAAATAAACAAGAAAAAGGTATTACCTAAAGAAGTTGCAACACAAAAAACCCTGAAGATGTAGGAGACGCTGAAGTTGACATAGAGAAACTAAATATAACGTTGTTTTTGTGAAACAAAAACCTTTGTTTTCAAAATACACCCTGAAGATGTAGGAGACGCTGAAGTCGACGTAGAGAAACTAAATATAACGTTGTTTTTGTAAAACAAAAACCTTTGTTTTCAAAATACACGAAAACATGATTTTTACATTTTCATAAATTTGTTATCGTTTTCTTATTTTTTAAAATGAAACATAAAAACAAATTTCAATCAAATACTTTGTAAGCATCTTTTTTTTTTTTAAGAAAATAGCAACAAAAAAATCGTCCCATATGCAACACCGATGGCATTTCTAATTTATCCTGGCTCGTTTGGCTACTCTTCTTAACTACTTGATTAATTATTTTTGTTATATGTAGATGAGTCTAACTACAGTTAACTCATTGTAATATAAGTAATAGTTTTAGCTACAGTAAATATACACTTTTCAATTTCAAAACAAAAAAAACAGCAAAATTTTTTTAAAAAGCTACCAAACAGCACCTTAGGTGTTTCAACCTAAACACGGGCTTTAGAATTGCTGGCTTATAGCCCAATTCCAAAATTTTAATTAAATGGTGCCTGTATTTGTTAACAAGAATCGATACCTTTCCTGGATCGGACGGTTAATTATATTCCATACTTGGTGATTGTAACCACTTTCCATAAATCCAAAAAGAAGAGAGCCCACGTTTCGTTCTCTCTATCAGATCAGTCCCTCTCTGCCTCTCTTGTAAGCTCCATTTCCCTCTAAACCCTAAATCTATTAACATACCTGTTAGCACCTTCCTAATTCGCATTATTAGACAGTTTCTCTTCTCCGACTGTTGCAGATATTCAATTTACCATGGCGGCAAGATCAGTGACACGGCTGGTGTCTCGAAGGTTCTCAAGCAGTGGAAGAGTTCTCAGTGAGGAGGAAAAAGCTGCTGAAAATGTATATATTAAGGTAACTTCAACATGATTATGCACCAATCTTTGAAGTTCGTGTTGAATCTGGCAAATATTATGTTGACTATCGATTTCTGGTAATGGAGAAAGTGCGGAGCTGAAAACCCAATGCTGATATTTCTTTTGGTCATCTGATATGAGTGCATGCCCTACTTGATTAGATTGGATGTCTATTTGTAACTACAAACGCCTTGTCGATTGACCTACATTTTCTTAACTGTTGGCTTCACATTTCAGAAAGTTGAGCAAGAGAAATTGGAGAAGCTTGCACGCCAGGTATGAACTTCATTTTTTCAACTTTTCATTTTCCCCTTTCCAGGATATGTTTAGGGTGTTTATACGTTTTCATCTTTTGAATATACAACGAAACCATGATTTAATTCTTGGTATAGCGTATCATTGAAAAGAGAAGTATGTTCTTTTAACACAATATGAACCAAGTAAGATGCTGAGAACTTAATTTGAGTGTAGAGAGTGTCTAGAAGTGTCTTTATAGTCAATGACGTGGTTAATTGCCAGGCATTCTATTATTTCTTGCAATGACTTTTTTTTTTTTGGTTTGAGCATAGCATTAACTAGGCGTCCCTCCCACCTTTTCTGAACACTTCTGTTTTTTTTTTTGCTTAAGTGGATACTCTTTGCTCTTAAGTCTGAAATAATTGTTTTACGTATAGTGAAGAGCATGTGCAATGACTAATTCAATCTAGTTCTTGAACGATAAGTGCTTGTATACCTTGACATTTATCGTAAATGTGCACCATATGCTTTAATTGTGGCCATAGATGTGTAAACTTTAAATGTTGCTGTGGTATTGAATCAAAAATAGAAAAAGGCTATTGCGGTGAATACAATTTGCTTGAATCTAATGCATTGCACATTAACTTTTTTCAGGGTGCAAAGCTAGAAGAAAAGGCTACTTCAAGTGCATCAGCTGATGCAAAACCACCTGCCTCAGCCTCTGCAACAGGAGCGACCACTGAAAAGGTTTCAACAGACAAATACCGAAATTATGCAGTTTTAGCTGGTACAATCACTGCTCTTGGTGCATTAGGTTGGTATCTCAAATCTGGTGAAAAGAAAGCAGAAGTCCAGGATTAGGCCTCTGTGCTTACTGCTTAGCAGGCAAAGAAAGGAAGAAAGTTCACATTTCATACTGCTACAGTTGGTCCTGGCTCCTACTTTAGTGGCGGGCAATAAACAAGAATTTAGTCTACAATCTTTCTGTTACCTTTTTAAGCAAAACAATGCACATAGTTTGGATATTGAACAGCTGTGCATATGGGATTGGTTTTATACAGTCCCTAAACTTGAAATCAAAGGAATTTATCAGGAACTGTTATTTTCTTCTGTCAACATATTCAAAGATTAGTGAAGCATAATGGAAGTTCTGCTGATGACAAATTATGCTAGAGTTGACAAAATTAATGTCTCACTTGGTCACAAGATTTTGACTGTTTTTAGTTAGTCTACTCTGCTCAACATGCGGGCCGACTGCAATATTTTCACGCACGTAGTGATGATCCATGGGATTTAGCCAAGACAACGTGCGTCCTTTAAGCCGCACTCTCAAATATTCTTCTTCCTTTTACTATTTGCTTGGAAATGCTTAAAACTAACTTAAGAGGCTCTATTCTGATTGCCCCGTGGAAATGATCCATTCAGTAATTTTGGGTCATGCTCAGTTTTCGTAAAATTTCTTTGAGAACAGAAGTGTAAGATTAAATGTAGCGTATAACAGAGGTAAAGGATTATCAGCTCAGGTCATGAGCTTAAGTCACTTTCCTTTTTTATGTTAGAAAGAATATAAGAAAGGGAAAGCTTTAGCTATTCATCTACGATGGCTGTCATTATCACCATTAAAGATTTGATCCAACCAATATTTACATCGCTGGATTTCCGCGAGTTAGTGATATATATACATTAATACAAGAAACCCTTTGATTTATTTTTCACTAGGACGTGTGAAAATCCAAGATCCAAGGGTTGTTGGAGTTCCTTTTGTAAGTGAACACTTCTTTACCACTCCTTATACATTTTTAAGTATGTAGCGTAGTGGTCCATAATTTGGCCCAGAAGCAATATGATCATGGCTTTCTCAACTAACCTTATTATATAGAAATTTAAAATGATTATCATCTTCAAGTACTTCGTTTCCCAAGTTTCCTTGGAGCCCTAGTGTTTTGAGCTGAAGAATGAGCTACGAGCATCTATAATCTTTGACTAGTCAGTAAGGACTCGGTTTTAGGTGTGTCCTTTTCCGGTTTTCCTGGCATTAAAAGACAGACAACATATGACATGATTATGTGTAGCTTAAGGTCACCGATATGACTTGACAACCATGATTTGCAAACCAATCTTTTTGTCTCTCACGCGTCAAGTAATCAATAATGCTGTGATGGATTTTGGATCTTCAAAAAGCTTTCTATAATTCCTTTCGTTTAAAATGAGTAAATCTATGCTTTTAACCTAACGCAGCATTGATTAGGCTCTCTCCTTAAAAGAAAGAAGACAAAAAATAACAAAGAAAGATGTCTCTGTGCATCATGGAATTCTCTTTCTTATATGATGTGTGGGCGTATTTAGATTTATAACATAAATCTCCAATATAAAAAAGATCTGATATGGTATAATTAGGTAAGAACAGATATTGTTGATAGATAAAATATGTTCACTTCAAGATCCTAGTTCAAAGTACTACTTAGATTCTTTGAAGTTGTTGAAAATTGAATGCATACTAAAAATAATTTAAGGATCATTTTTAAGTTTTTCAATTCTTTCTACACAATTAAAATAAAATAACATATCTAAATTATACTATAATATTTTAAAATTTTTAATTAAATTTATATAGTTATTTATGATTATAATCGTGGTTACATATATGCTTTTTATGTAAAATATTTTAATTGAAAGTACACAAAAATTAACAGACTCTTTATTTTTTTTTAGGAGAGAGATATAGATAAAAAAAGAATCTAATTGATTGATAGATGAAGTCCCGTCAAGATCAATTAACGGGATTTTTGGCCAATAAGTAGAATTGGATTCAAATACACCAAAAATGAAAATTTTTAAATTAAAAAATGAAATGGAAAAGATCAAAATTGAAGAAGTTAATAAAATAAAATAAGAGGTAGAAAAACTTGTTAGATATCATTGATTCTAATATCTAATAAGTTCTACCTAGTATTAGATTTGAACTACAATCAAAGTTGTTTTACTTTATAAAAAAAAGATATCAACAAACTTGTATGAAATAGTTTCACGAATTCAGCTTCTTCTATGAGAAAAGAAGTTTACAACCGAATTTTTGTTCTATGCCTCTGACTTATATATCCTCAAGTTGCAACCTGCAATCAAATTGAGGACGGATTTTTGAAAGGATGCCCCTGCATAACTTTCCCATATTAAGTTTAATAATATTTTCAAAATAATATTAGCAATGTTCTAAAGGCTAGTCAAATTAAAATTTGATCAATTCTTCATAAATATATTGTTAACTTATCTTATACATCCATATATCACATGATTTAAAAATAAATTTTAAAAAATTAACTAAATATATAATTTTCATTTTATTTATTATTTTTAATTATTTTTCATCTTATTTAAAATATAATGATAGATATTATTTTAATAATTTTAACGTACTAAATTAAATCAGATATAACAATAAAAACTTGTATATACTTTAAATTACAAACCACAACTTTAATCAAAACTTCAATTTAATGTTAAGGTGTATGTCAAGTACACATCCTTCAGTTAGACCAAAAAATACACTAAACCTATAGAGAGTAACATGGCCACAACTCAATAGAGATTTTTTATAAACTATATTTGATAAGAGATTGGGAAATCGACATCTAAAGGATAATACGGCTGGCGAGTGATGGTGAGGCATCTGTTTCAGCTAGACACACGAGCCTAAATATATATATATTACCCAGTCCTATCTCAGATTCGCGTAGAAACGACAAAAGCCCAGAAAACGAAAGATTACAATTTCACCAGATTTACACTTCATATAGAACTATGTCTTCTGAACCTAATTCTTGCATTTTCACTTTCAATTTTCACTGCAAACAAAGCAAGGGGGGTCCCAGCAACTTTGCCTCGTCTCCCTCTCTCGAGACTCTTACAATGTCCTTTTATTACAGTTTTCGGCTAACGAGCTATCATTACATGTTTTTTATCAAAACAAAAAAAGAGGTCTCTCCATTGGAAAGGCCTATGTGAAAGCTGGTTCAAACCGAGAGAAGGTCCCTCTCACACTCGATCACTCACTCTTCCTTTCCTCTGGTTAATGCGAAAGACCCAATCTTTGGAGGAATGTCCTCTGCACCAACCATAAACAAAGTTAAACTGCTTGTAGCTCGAGTGAAGCTGGTTGGTTCCATATCCTTAAACTCACAAATAGAATAATAATCCGCTGCTTACTTGGTAAATATAATACGCTCCTTTTTGTTTCTTTTATTTCCCACCAAACCCGCTACGTCTCTCTCTTGTTTGCTTGTTTCAACGCTTAAAGAGCAAAGAAAATGCGAGAAAGATTCAGGGATGAGTTAATGATTCTCACGTCCCACTAGAAGACCATTCCTTCAATCCAACTCCACCTATCAGCTTTCTCTCTATCTCTCTCTCTCTGTGGGAAAACTTCACACATCATCAACAACAACAGCAACACCATCAACAACTACTACAATCTGATTTCGTCATCTTGTTTACTAATGGAAAAAACCCATTAACAAAGCAAGAATCTTTCTTTAAACTTTTCTGTTTTTCTTTTTGTAATTAATATTTTCAAGCAAAAAACACTCCTTTTCATTGCCAGCCATGACCGAGGTCCTCCACTCTCCTTCTCATTTCCCTTCTTCCCCAACCACCACTCCTTCTTCTACTTCTTCTTCACCATCTTCCTTATCTTGCGTACCCCCATCTTCCTTATCCTGCGCACATTCACCAGGTGGTGGTGGTGGTGGTGAGGAAGAAAGTGATTTTGCGGTGATTGAGTGTGACCCCCAAGAGGATTTGGAGAAAGAAAGAGAAAGACACGAAAGAGATCAACTTTCTTTGTTGGCTTTGCTTTTTGCGCTTCTCAGGAAGTCTTTGGTGGCTTGCAAGAGTGATAGTAGGAAGCTTTGTGCCATGGAAATCGGTTGGCCAACTAATGTGCGGCATGTGGCTCATGTTACCTTCGATAGGTTCAATGGCTTCTTGGGTTTACCTGTGGAGTTCGAACCTGAAGTGCCTAGGCGAGCTCCTAGTGCCAGGTGCATTTTGCTTTCTGGTTAAAATGGGAAGCTGGGTTTTATTCTTTTTGCATTTCTTTTCTGTTTGGCCTTTTATTTGGTAGGTTTTGTATTTTTCTAATTCTTGTTAATTTTTGAGATGTTTATGACAGTTTCTGCAATCACCGGCTTTGTCATTTTGCTTTGCTTGATAGGTGTGTTTAGGCTTTCTTGGTTTGTGCCAATGGCAATTCTTGGAACTGTGAAATTTCCTAATCAATTGTTTATCTTGTTTCTCTATATAAGTTATATTTCCTTGTCCATCTGGAATTCGTAAATGCCAAGATGTAGATTTCAATTATTAGACATGTACTTTTCAACTTACTTCTATAAATATGATAAAAGTTAACCAGAGAGTTTCTCAGTTGATGCATTAGACTGTTCAAGGATTCGTGAGGGCTTGTATCCCATCTTATTCCTTGGCTGTTTTTGAGCATCACCAAACTGAAACCATTTGAAGACAGTGCCATGCTAACTCAAAAGGGAAGAGTTAATTCCTGGGAGGTGCTTTGCTTCTAGTAGGGTCATCCTTAGAAATCAGTTTACGGTTGGTTATATGGGCCTTGGCGGTCAAATGGACATATAATTAAAATGGTTTTATGTTGGCTGGCTATTTCAAATTGAATTGGAACTTTACCATGGAAATTGCTGCTCTATAACATGTTTATACCTTAGTGCTGTGATTACACTATATGACTAAAATATGTTTCACTTATTCAACAGCATCAATCTATTTGCAGATATTTAGTGAGATTTTCAATCAAACTGCCTCTATGTTTTACTTTAAGCATGATTCTGTCATTTACAACCATTGCTACGTTTTCACTATCTGGATATTAACGATCCCCTGCCTTCTTCTTCTACCTCTAGATGTTCTATCCTCTTGATTCTAGAGTAAAAAGTTGATCTTTCGTAGAAACTGATAATTAAGTTTATTCATTTTTTGGATTATATTTCATATGTGACGAGTCATGCATCACTTAAAATCACTCAACTATTGAACTTGCATGATTATTGTCTTGCTATTGCTTTTGACTTGTAATTGTGTCCATTTTGCAGTGCAACTGTTTTTGGGGTTTCTACAGAATCTATGCAGCTATCATATGACACCAGGGGAAACAGTGTTCCAACTATACTCTTGCTTATGCAGAGACGGCTATATTCCCAAGGAGGCTTGCAGGTACATCACCTTGCTATTCTCTTTAGTAGTTGCACCATAAATGGAAATTGATTGAACAAAAAACTATCTTCTTTACTGTGGAGATTGTCTTGGTATATAATAGTCAGATTGGATATATTGACACTGATGTTATAGCTGAATCACTAATGATTGCTTCCAGGCAGAAGGAATTTTTAGGATCAATGCTGAAAACAGTCAGGAGGAGTATGTTAGGGATCGATTGAATGGAGGAATCGTACCAGAAGGTGTTGAAGTACATTGTTTGGCAGGACTTATCAAGGTATCAAAACTTATCTTAATCTCAATTCTGTTGTCCTTTGCAAGCGTTTGCCTCTGACCAGGAGCACATCTTGATGAAGAAGATCTGTGAGACTCTTCTGTGGCATTGGTAGATTTTTCTGTTTAGCCTTTTCCAATTAGGAGGAAGTCAAAAAAGTTGTTCTGGGTGATTTTAATTACTTTGTACTAGTTTTCCAAAATTTCCATTGCTGTTCAATGGTAGCTAAAAGGTAATCTATTTCCTTACAATCTATCTAATAAACTGGGATCTGATACGTAATAGCAGCCTCTGGTTGGTTATGCTGCTGCTTTAACAAGTCTGTGATTTTTCTTTTTATAATTTATTTTAAAAGATTCTACTCTATGAAAGTGATTGTGCACACAGCTTGTGTGATCTGCTTCCATCACCTTCATAATCACAAATTTATCTCAACTATTTTTTTCCATCACTTGATTTTAATAAGCTAATTAATGTTGCCATTAGTAACAATCTCATCCTAACTGCTATCTCGCTCCATCAGTGTTGCCTCTTGTTGCACCATAGGCTTATACCAGTTGACTGGCATCATCACCACTGCACATCATCAATGCAGCAGCAATTGCTGCCATCCTCACTCCCCTTCACCTCAACTACTACTATTCTTCTATCAATTCTATTTTGTTATCCCGATGTGCAATGGATGCCTTTCATTTGTTACCACCTGAAGATAATAAATTTCTTCCATCCTTTTGGGGATTTATGATGCTTACAGCTCAAGATATCTTCATTTTCACTAGATTTCACAAAATGGGGCTGCTATTCTGTCATGGCATTGTTCTTCATTGCTTCCTCTGCTTCATTGGACTACTAATCGTAAACCTGTATTTAATAGATTTGACTTCCCTGGTTCTGCGGTCCAACTAGAAAAGTGAAGTTAAAAACTGTAGCATGGCAAAGATAAAATTGTGAAATGATAAATTGACATTCTGAATGTCACATGAAGCTGCAATATGATTGACATTTATTACTATCCTCCTGTTAGTGACATTTGGTATTATGCTTTTCTCTTGTTGTTATATCTTCCTTAGGCTTGGTTTAGAGAACTTCCTGCCGGGGTTCTTGATTCCTTATCTCCAGAACAAGTCATACAATGCCAAACAGAAGAAGACTGTGTTGAGCTTGTGAGGAACCTACCCCCGACAGAAGCTTCTCTCTTGGATTGGGCAATTAACTTGATGGCTGATGTTGTTGAGCAAGAACATGTAAACAAGATGAATGCACGCAACATAGCCATGGTTTTTGCACCAAATATGACTCAGGTAAATTAATATTGTTATTGAGTTTAGTGATTTAACATAACCATTTTTAGTAGACAGTACATCAATTAATTGTCACAGTTACCACGATTAAACTTGCATAGTAATTCTTTTCTGGTTACATCCCCAGAATTTTTATGGTGTATGGTTCATTCAGAGAGTCTATGTTTCCCTGGAATTCTACTTCAGTGTTGGTTCAATTCCAATTGTTTCACATCTGCATTAGCAATAAGTTGATTTACTAGAATTTATTGAAGTGTCTTTTGTTGCTGAATTTATAGAAGCACAGGTTGATAGCATCAGTTGTCTGTTTTTAACAGTCCATGTTTGGTCTTAATTTTTGTTGCAGATGGCGGATCCTCTGACTGCTCTAATGTATGCTGTTCAAGTAATGAACTTCCTGAAGACACTTATTCTAAGAACATTACGAGAGAGGGAAGATTCTGTGGTGGAACCAAATTCAACTTCACGCCTGGAGCCATGTGATGAGAATGGTCATGAGAGCCCTTCTGAGTGTTGTGTGAAATACACTGAAAATGACAATGAATTGTCGGAGCAAGCCTTTGTAGCTGAAGAACCTGCTGTAGAAAGTTCTTACCATTGTAGTCAGAACAATCCTATGGGTGATGGGGAAGATTGCAGTTATACCCAGAAGTTTACCACTCACGGAGATGAGTCTTGCGAAACTGCTTCGAGGATTGATGCCTTGATCAATGAAATGGGTTCTGGAGTTAATGATGTCAAGTCTGATTTTCAAGCAAATATTAGAAATGGCAAGGCTGGCCAATCAAGCAATTCAAATCAAAGAAAGGGTCCTCGAAAAGGAAATGTGCAGCAGCCTGTTGTTTGTGCAGCAACGGTATCTATTGAGAAAGCTCGAGGGATCAGCAACTTGAGCCGCATAAATTCAAGGGCAGAGCGCACTGAAGCTTGGCGATGAAACAAGTTAGCTGTGGCTTGGTCTTAATTGACTCTGTAAAATGGTTGCCTTTGTGTGCTTGATTTGGAGTTTGTAATGAGTGTTTGAACTTGTTCATGTATGTTTGTTGTGTTCTGGGTGGTATTGTAATTTCATTGATGCACGTTCATAGTCTGAAACTAACACATTTGACTTGAAAATACCTTCGATTAACACTGAAAGAGGCATGTATTCAATGACTTAATTTTCACCTTAGCTTTTCTGTAATCTGCGACTATCAAAGTGTCATTGCGACTAATCATGTTCAACAGTTTCAATGGTTCTTGACTCCTCAAGTGGTTGGTGATAGGTGTACTTATAAGTTACATTTGGATTGCTATAGTCTAAAGAAATTACAGGACCAGTTGGATGTGTGAAGTTGAACAACTGGTCCAGTCTCAACTTTCTGAAAATGAAAGGATTCTGAGAGGAGTGGACGGGTTTAAAGATATATGAGAATATTCAGGCATCAAAAACTATGGGATGTGGTTGAAATAAACTCTTCTCATCTGTTAAGTTTGGTGAAACTGGACCGTCCAAATGATAAGGCAGGCAGGGCTGAATGCAACTGATCAATGCTGAACTGATAAGCTGTTAAAATCATCTGGTCAGTGAGAGCTCGATATCAAAGGTCACTTCAATGGCAATCTTATGACTGGCCATAGGAAATAGCTACACCTACAGCTTCCCCTGTCTGGTAGCTACACGACATAGGTGAAAAGACTGATACCTATCAAGATTTAAGTTCATCGATTTCCACTGACCTAAATCCACACCAGAAAACGAGTTAAAAGTTCTTTTCACGAACACATTAGAGTCCTCATAGTCATAGGTGTATGCTGCTTATTGATAACTTGTGTAATATATTCTAATCCAGGTAATATATTTTAAAACAAGTATAAATATCAAAGAAATCCAGTGTAATAAACCCATTGTACGTTTGAGAAGGATAAGAAAAGATACCAAAGTTAGGCGATTGAAGTATCAAACGAACTCATTAATAGGTTTTTCGGCCGAGGTCAATTCAAGCCCCTATTTTGAGCCCACTTTGAAAATAATTACTCGGATTGAGACTCCAACTCTCCAAGTTTGATTGGACCTGAATCCCGTGGTTCGAATTCAATTATGATTGAACTTAGATCAACTTCGATTATTTTTTTAATTTAAGCCTTGTGTATT